>JAHHUM010000900.1:53235-492163 GCA_036173005.1 Crenichthys baileyi
TTTTTCTTGCTTTTTTAAAGGGGAAATTCACCAGTGTAACATATGTGCCCCAATATAAGGGATTGGGCCCGAAAGGTTTAACCACCCCCAGTAATCGACCGTCCACCGTAGCTACATCCTATTTCAGGTGGGTTTCCCTAAGAAAAAAACCTTTTAAACTAATTTAAAAAAAATAAACTGAACTTGACTGCATGTTTTAATAGTTTGAATCAAATGGGTATGTATAAATTTCACTTTAAAAAGTCTGTTTCAATGATTGTCGGATATTTCTGGGGGTATAACAAGGGGTTTTGGGCATGAAATTTGCCGAAATTAAAGCGGATGACATTTCTTGTCCAAGTGAAGTCAGTTCACCAAGTGATATTCTGTTGCTGTGCGTTCTGATTTTGTCTAGAGAAGATCCTAAACAATAATGTACACTGAGGGAGCCTTGCTCCCTCCCTGTTGGATGTAGTAAGGGGGAGTCAGGTTTAGCCTAAACCGGGGTCAGTTTTGGTTGAGGTGCAAACACACCCTCCATTTTCTGCTACCTGTATAAACCCCTTCTTTTTTCCAATGGTTATAATCAGTCTGACAGAGAGAGGTACTCCCAATCCATGTGTTTTTTAGTATAACAATGACCATCAGTGGGACCCTTTTTGTGGGGTGCCTTGAGACGACATCACCGTCTAACTAAATAATCTGAACTGAAACTATCTGTGTAGTTATGCTGCTATAGGCTTAGGCTGCTGGAAGACATAATGACCACTCTCACCCTTTTTCGCTACATTTCACCCTACTCTCCAATTTTGCATTATTTGCTTTTATTTCAGCTTTTAAACCTGTGTTCCCCTTTTTTCTTTCCCCATAAAAGCTACACCTGGCCTTGGCTCTGTGTCTACCTGTGACCCCTTTCTGGAGAGGGGAATCGCCCCAAGCTTTTTTGCTGGGAAACAATTAATGCTCCCCTTTTACCGATGATCCACATGGCACTGTCTTTTAGTTTTTTAACCCCTTTCTCTCTCCTAGACTTTGGCTACTGGTTGAGCTTTTATTGTGACTAACTAAAGGCTCTCTTTCAGACTCTAACGTTGAAAACTGGCTCAGAGTTTATCTGTTCTTTCTTTCTAGATGAAACGACTAAAGGAGCTACATCCATTAACATTTACTTTTCCTTCCCTAGAAAGTACTCCTGGATCAGGGGCTTCTGTGTTTCTTTTTTTTTCTCTGCTCTGTTCTCTCTAACCCCCAGTCGGTCGTGGCAGATGGCCGCTCACACTGAGCCTGGTTCTGCTGGAGGTTTCTTCCTGTTAAAAGGGAGTTTTTCCTCTCCACTGTTGCTACATGCATGCTCAGTATGAGGGATTGCTGCAAAGTCAACGCCAGTGACTGTCCACTGTCTCTACATGCTCATCCGGGAGGAGGAATGCTGCAAGTCACTGACTGGATGCAATCTGCTGGGTTTCCTTTCCTTAGACAGAAAAACTTTTTACCCAATTTGAATAAATAACTGAATCTGACTGCACTGTTCAATGGTTAGGATTATTTGTAATGTATGTACCTGACTTTTGTGAAGTGCCTTGAGACATGTGTTGTGAATTGGCGCTATATTAATAAAACTGAATTGAATTGAAATTGAATTGAATTGAATTGAATTATATATATTCTTAACGCTGTTATTGTGAAGGTTTAAAGGAAGCTGTCGCTGAAATGAAGCCTTCTTCCACATTTTTTAAAATGGTTATTAATATCATTAATTCTAAAATTTTGCACCTGTGTCTGAAAGTGAAAGGAAGCCTTGCCCTCTACTACTCCGAATCAGCATGTTAATTAAACAAATACTAGTGCTGTTCCACATGCAATCAGACACTGGTGATTAAAATTGAAAACTGTTCTCAGTATTTTTTTTGTTCTAATCTGTAAAGCTGAGCCTCTGATATGTAATTAAAGCTGCAGTATCATTTAGATTTGAGGTTCTGCTGACTAGAAGACATATTGTTTCAATAGCCCCACTGTCTCATCCAATTTTTGTTTAATAAATATTTACTTTTATAAAGCTGACTTAGTATATCACACCCATTTATAGCTTCTATGTTCTAAATCAGTTCATGATTTTTTGGGTTTTTTTTTGGTCTGGCTATTTAACTGTGAATTTTTGTGAATATTTATTCAACCAAGTGATAATCTGAGATTTTCAGATTCTTCTTCCATTTAAGGTTTAGATGAATAGACTCAGCAGCAACAGGATTGAGTGTTATTAGGGCTTTAGCATCATCGGATTTGCTACTTACAGTAAATACTGGATTAGTGCAGAGAAACAGCAATAGCTTGCAGAAATCTGTAGCAATGCTAAGATTTAAGAACCACACGCTTGTGGGACCTTGGCTTGTGTAGCTCAGACTTCAGAAGGGGTATATGTGTGTACGTCAGTGTTTGGATGGATGTGTGTTTGTGTGCCTGGATGTCTGGTGACCTTACATTTCTACAGTACCTGTGTGGAGCCTCGTTGCTTTCTTTTGCCTGCCTTTGGCAGAGCAGCAGTCAGACACCAGCTGCTGTCACATTTCAGGATACACTCTGACTCTTTCAGTTAATACCCTTCACTGCTTTGTACACACCTCATTGGGCTTTTCACATGTCACTGGTTATCAAAACCACATCGCTCACTATGAAAATAAAATGTACACCAGATTTATTTTGTATTTTTTAGGGATGTAACAATGCATCATGTTTATTGTGAACCAACAACATTGGTTTCACCCTAGGAAAACTATGGATCTGCTTTTTCTCAAATGGAGTAAAGGTAGCACAAATAAAAATTAATATAGAATAGTTCAGTCCAGATACAGGTAGCTAATTTTAAAGCAATAACCTTCATTGCAAGGGCACATTATTGTTTAGAATCTTCTCTAGACAAAATCAGAACGCACAGCAACAGAATATCACTTGGTGAGACTGACTTCACTTGGACAAGAAATGTCATGCCGCTTTAATACGGCACAATTTCATGCCACACCACTTGTTATACCCTCAGAAATATACAGACAATCGTTGAAACAGATTTAAAGTGAATTGCATACATTCCCATTTGATTCAACCTATTAAACCATGCAGTCAAGTTCATTTTATTTTTCAAATTAGTTAAAGGTTTTCTATCTAGGGAAACCCACCTGAACTAGGATGTAGCTACGGTGGACGGTCGATTGCACTGAGTGGTTAACCTTGCACCAATCCCTTATATTGAGCACGTATGTTACGCTGGTGAATTCCCCTTTAACAGCACGAAACCTCCAGCAGAACTTATCTTAATGTAAGCGGCCATCTGCCGTGACTGACCAGGAGTTTCACAAGACAAAGCATACACACAAAAAAACACAAAAGCACTGATCCTTGAAAACTGTCTATGTTAAAGAAACACCAAAGAACTAATGGCAGCAGTAGTTACTTCATCGATAACAGGAGAAACAGCTAAACCAAGAAGCTCTAAGCTAGTTGGAAAATCTGAAGGAGCGAATAGGTATTTTAATTGTTGTGTCTAGGACAGAGACGAGCTTAAACAGAAAGAAGGGGCCAAGTTTATCATCAATCGAAAGAGAACATGAAGTTATAGGCAGCAACAGCTCAGCTGATGCTTTGCGCCAGGACGGTATCACAGATAAACAGAACCCCAGACCTGGTGTAGCTTCTATGAACACGAAAGGCAGGGAGAGGGAGAGAGAGAGAGAGAGAGAGAGAGGAAAGAACATAAAGTTAATAGAAAAAGCAGCAGATAATGCCTTTAGCAGCATAACTATAGAGATAGCTAAGGATGACCTAAGCCACTCTAACTATAAGCTTTAAAAAAGGAAAGTTTTAAGCCTAGTCTTAAAAGTAGACGGGATGTCTGCCTCAAGGACTTAAACGAAGAGGTGCTTCCCCTGGAGAGGAGCCTGATAATTAAAATATCTGCCTCTCATTTTACTTTTACAAACTCTAGGAACCACCAGTAAACCTGCAGTCTGAGAGTGTGTTGGGAACTAATGAAACAATCAGGTCTCTGATATAAGACAGAGCTTTGTTATTGATGGCTTAATATGTAAACAGAATTTTAAATTCTATATTCAACATGGATCCAATAAAGAGAACTTAAAATAAGAGAAATATCTCTCTTTAATTCTCTTCAGAACACAGGCTTTGATGTTTTGTATCAGCTAAAGGCTTTTAACAGAATTTTGTTGGACTTCCAGATAGTAAAAAACTAACAATACTCCTTCTTCGAAGTGCGGACAACTGTGTGGACCAGTTTTTCTGCATCGCTCTAGGACATCTGACCACAGACTATTTGGTAAAGTGGCTGATAAAGAGAGGAGAAGCTTGTTCAGAAAATGCAAACATTTTTGAAAACCACCTTATAGACCACCTCATGTTTTGTCATTAGGTAAGAAATTTTAAAGCTGGGTGAAGCAATAACTCCAACATTTTAGTCGTTTCACTGGCTCACCTTGTAAAAGGCTCCCAGTTCAACTATCCTAGCTGGGTCCATTGAAAATAAATTTTTAAAACCTGTTGTTGGCCAATCTTTTCAGGTACATTTTTTTCAAGAAATGTTTATCTGACTTTTTTACTTTTTATATAGTATTTTTTGTTAAAAATATTACACATGAATCAACAATAGAAACAATTTTTTTCCCATTATTTGATTATGTTTAGGGTTCTGTTGAGTTTTACTTATCATGTAATGAGGAAGAAATGGTACAGCTGACCACCTGCTATTTAACTTTTTTAGTTTGTGTAACCAGGGGCATTATAAAGTTTATTTACCAATAATGATTTTATATAGAACTGAAAGATGGTGTAATCTCTGTTTAATCCAAGCTATGCACTTTAAATTAATTAAACACATTCAGCCTTTTAAGTTAGTTAAAAAAAATAAATGTATATGTTATGCATTTCGGCTGCTCCAAATGGGCGTTCATACAGAGCCTGGTTGTGCTGGAGGTCTTTTCCTGCTAAAAGAGTCAATGCTGTCTGCTGCCGTCACATTCTGAGGAGAAGGGATTGCTGCAAAGCGAACAACTTGATGCAATCAGTTGAGCTCCTTTTAATTGATACGTCCAAACAGTAAGTGTCTTAAGATGGTATTTGTTGTGAATTAGTTCCACATAAATAAATAAATTGACCAAAAATTTTGAATATCTCAGTAAGATGGTAAATATCTAGCAATTGATATTCCTTTTTTTTGCCTTAACAGTTGTGGTTTTCGTTTATAGCTTCTGTTTCTGTTTCTATGACTAAACAAGACACAACTGCTTTTTATACATTTTCATCCATTTTTTATTGCGCTTACTGTGCACACTGTTCTTTGATAAAGCTGTTCACATGTTCTTCATTATCACAGAAATATTGTTGCTGTCCTGTTTCGAGTGAATAGTATTCATTCTCTCATAGCACATTGTTATAGTTTACAAAACAATTGTGAAATTCCTCTAAAGTATTTTTTTAGATTTTACACCATTAATTTAGTTAATCAAATAAGCTTATAATTATTTTCCATAAAATAAGCTAAGAGAAAAACACAATATGGATTTAAATTGCTTAATATTGAAGTAGTAGAAAGGATTTGGTCACAATAAGCCGATTTTATTGGTATGGCACATTTAAAGCTGATGCCAGAGGTAATTTAGACAGCCCCCCTAAACAAACAGAGTATTAAGCTGTGTTTAGGTCTAACGTTTTTAATGCAGTGTTATTTAGTGACATGGGCCCATAGGGAGGAGAGTTCGTCTTCAGGGTGAATATTCATTTGAAGCTGACACTTAAGACACACAAGTGTCTTACTGGACTTATTGTTCAGCAGTTATGATGGATGCACAATACTTCCTGCTTTGTATCAGTTGGATATCCATTACAATCATGAGCAACATGAGCTGCAAAGTTATTTAATCCGATTAATGCAGTGCTTTAGATTTGTAGCCTTGCGCTTTATAATTAGAAAATGCAGCTAATAGTTTATAAGTTTGACTTGTAGTTCCAGACACACAGCATCATATTGCCATTAAATATTTAGACACCGCTGTCCTGAAATAGTCATTTCAATCAAGTCAACAGCAAAAATAATTAATGGCACAAAATGTGAATGTAAGCACATAAACATTTAGATTTAACATCATCATTACCCTCCATGATAAGCGGGCAGCTCAAAATTGCAGCAACCAGCACCCTTTGAGCTTCCCCAGCCTTTCCATTGTGTGCAATATAATGAAGGCATTGAGTGGTTTATGAAATCCATTTCCCTCTAGATCAATCTGCCCTAATGTCATCTGTCTCATTCACATCCAACTGCCAGGGACTGTATTAATAATGTTTCGGCTGTATTGATTCCTATTGACTGTCAGAGCAGCGTGTCTGAAACACTGTAGTCTTCAAGCTACCTGACCCTAAATCAAGTGACATCTCATTAGAACAGACAGCGGCTTTTAAACAGATCTTTTTGCAGCTATAAAATTGGAAATGAGGGAATGGTCGCTAACATAAAAGGGGATTGTATCTTTATTCTTTGCTGATTTATTATATCCTAAATGAGTCAATATGCCCCCACTGAAGTTAACAAAGAAGTCTTTTTAATTTTTCTGGTATCAATTTTTTATACTATACAAACTAGTAACTAATACAAATACTTGCTCTTCTTTGCAGTCAGCGTACAATACTTACTAATTTGTTGCTGGATTTGAGATTTTGAGTGTTTACATGAAAATTAGCAGTTTTCTACAAATGTACTACAAATGTCTTTTAAATGTGCAATTTCAAGTCTGATAGAAGGAGTAATAGTCAACAAAATTATATATATAAAATCTAAACTATTTTTCTAGCTGCTTCTGACAGTTGTTTTGAACATAACTGGCTGTTACATTTAAATTATTATCAGACTATTTGCAATAGACATAAATATCAAATTCTAATCAGGATATATTTCTTCCACCTTATTCAATTGTATACATTGAATTAACAGTTTACCTAAAGTATCACAATTTGTGCACACATTTTCATAATAGTTAAAAAGCTGTTGTGTGTGTTAGTATGATTCTATTAGACTCATTTTTGTTATACCTTTTTTATCTGTTATGTTCTGTTTTATTATTTAAAAAATTGATTGCAGCACTGGTGGCGTAGGGGGTCAGTCACGTGACCTATGTATGGAGGCCTAAAAACCCTTTCAGACAGGATGCGGTGCGCACACCGCTGTGCTCTGAAACCCATTGTTTTCAATGGAATGCGCTGCGCAAGGGCAGTATTTCGCTGCGCCGAACAAAGCGCTAACAGAGCGCAGCACATCGCTTTGCAAGCTCCTGTGCACGCTGCAATCAAAGTTCAAGATAGTTGAACTTTGATCGCGGCGTGCAGCCTTATTTTCCTTAATGCCCTTTTTCTCCTAATGCTTCTTAGCACAGGACAGATACATGTTTGCTGCTAACTACAAAGCAATTGAATAGTCCCGCCAACCCAGCCAGCGCAGCGCAAACCGCATCCTGCCTGAAAGACCTTCGCTGAAGGCTCTAGTTCTGGTTCTAGTCCCGGCCCCTCACACTTTTTCCTGTCTACTTATTTTCTAAAATAGAAAAAATAGAGGCCGCCAGTGCCTAAAAAAGCATTTCTTATTCCATAAAAACGTTTATTCTTAGAGGAAACCCTTAGCCATCTTGAACTTCTGAATAAAATCCTCCACCGTAGTAAATAAGACAAATATATGACTAAATAGAGTCAGAAATAAACTGATTGAAATTATATGTTTGCTGTTACAGGGTTAACAATTGCACCTTTTGGAACTATATTTATTTAGGAATAAAACCATGGTCTCACTTCAAAGACAACCATGCTATGCAAACCTTGGCTTGGTTGAGTCGTGTGAAATGAAAAGAATTAACTGCCTTTTGTATGTAGGAGTCAGTGTATGAGCCCATACATTACAGAAACGTATTTCAAATTTTCCTAAATAAACACAGAAAGTAATCTTCTGGTTGGCTTTTGAAACTCTTTGTGTATTAGTGCTAGGCGTGAGCTGGGAGGAGAGTCTCACAGTTCGATTACCTTAGGTAAAAATACCACTGTTTTACTGTATTAAACAGTCAGTCAGTCATTTTCTACCGCTTATTCCATAGTGGGTCGCGGGGGGACTGGTGCCTATCTCCAGCAGTCTATGGGCGAGAGGCGGGGTACACCCTGGACAGGTCGCCAGTCCATCGCAGGGCTGTATTAAACTGATCTAAATGCTTTTTTTTTAAAAAGCAACGATGAAGCATATTTAAAGATCATTTTAGCTACAGTAGGATTACGAGTAATAAAATGTTCTAAGTTACTATTACATTTTTGTTTTCCATAACATTTATTTATTTAGATTTTCATATGTAGTTAAAAATGTAGAATTATCTACCAATCGATTTACTAACAGATGCCTAAAAATGTTAAAATTCAACTGTACAGTACTGAGGTTCTCTTTGCTGGTCTAGTGTTTGTATCGGCTTCATATACAGGGAAATTAAGGACTGTGTAATAGATAATCATTTTATAAAAATCATCCTTTTGTGTCACATTTAGCTAAATCTCCAACATTAATATGCTCATTTTCCTTGTTTTTTTGTCTTTTTGCTTCCCAATGACGTTTTCGGGGAATCTTACTCCAACTAGGTAAGTGCACAAATACAGTACATTAATCACATCCTATTCTGTTGCTCAGTTGAATATTGATAAAGCAAAGAAAGCACAGGCTGTGGAAAGAGGTCATGACCTGTGGTTTTCTGGGCTGCTCTGTTTATCAGTCTAATGAGTTGCCGTTGACGGGCTGCCATCAGAGATTAGAAATCTTCCCATCTCAAACACTGTAAAAAACAAACAAAACAAAAAAACAGATCAAACCTCACTCTGTTTTGGACACAATTGTTATGAAAGTTATGTAAAATCCACTCATTACATTCAGTACAATAATCCTAACACCAATCAGGCTTTTCCTTCCTTAAACCGATTTCTCTGAGGTATGATCTGCCAATTTCAGTTTTGAAAGATACAATATTTTTTTCGTTTTTTGGAGGACTATAACATAAAAGAACAAAACTGTCCTCCAGAATCTTTGATAGCGGTAGAAGTTTTGAATCCAGTTGAAAATGAAGGAATGATCCCCACTTATGCATAAAAGCATACTTTATGTGCCTAAACCTTATCTGATTTGTAACTAAATGGACAAAATGTGTATTAAAGTGCATGCTGTTGTTTGATGTGTTTGTAGGCCAAAAATGGTGGGAATTCTTAGTTTTGATGCATTTAATGAACAAGAACAAAAAAATTAGATTTTTCAAAACTCAACTTGCGGATCACTGACCATTGCTGATCAAGGGTTAACTGCTTGATTACTTTCTCTTGCCGATTGATGAGTGCATCTAAACCTTTAACAGATTTTAGCAAATTAAATTAGTCAGACAAGTTGTTGGATTATATTTTAGAAAGTCATCATAAATATTCACAACTCAGTGATTACAAAATATAAATGTATTTTATGATTTAAACTAAATGTATGCATCACTTAGTGTATTATACATCCTTAAAAGTTGTTTAAACTCAGTCTTTTTCACAATTGATGGTAACATCTGGAGAACATTTGAAACTGTAATGTTTTATAGTGCAGTCCAGGCCAATATGAAAGAAAATCTGCTGTTGAATCTGGTGTTAAATTGGTGCTTTATGATTCAGTGCTGTTCTCCCGTGGCTGAGCTCTATTTGGTAATGAGTTTATAATGAAATTTTGGTTGGTGGGTGCAGGGTAATGTGGCTAAGCAATGCGCCCGGGGTTCTGTGGTTTATGCTCACTTGCTTGTTGGACCCTAGGCTCTGATGAAACCCCCACATGTTTTAATATTAGAGCAGAGGCCAGCATTGGGGAGTTGGGCTAACGCAGCTTTATTGCCTTCTGATAAAAGAATATTGACAAGGTACAGCCATATTCCACATCTCACCAGGTTTCACATATGCGGTGATTAATAAATAATGGGATAAATAACCAATATAATGTCTCCATAATAATTCACCTAGCTTAAAATGATACCCATTCAGTCCCCTGACTGATTTCTTTCACTCCAACTTATTTTACGTCCTTATTTTCACTTTCAGATATAACTTGCAGAGAGCTTCTTTGCTATCTTAACTTGCTGAACCCTTTAAATGATGTTGTAAGTCTTTGTTAGTTTATAGTATTAGTCATAAATCTGTGTGGTGATACTCTGCAATAAATTTAGAATGTTGTGCAAAACTGCTTGACAAACATTTGTGTAAGGCAGCCTAACCATGTTGTTGATATATTACATCTTTATTCATCTCACAGTTTTGATATATTCTGTCCAAAATATAATGTTTAATCTGCATCAAACCTGAAATGACTGCATACCATTGATAAAATCTCTTAAATATTACATGAAATTAATGATCAGGATAAGAAGCTGTATTTTATGAAAGTCAAGCTGATATGCTGTTGCTTCCTTTCGGTGGGCAATCCTCTCAGATATAAGCTACTTTCCTGCATTGTCAACGTCAAACCCACATAATCCATGTAGGCTTGCCTACCTTGCCAGTTTGCGGTGACACTTGACATGTATACAGTACAGGGTCACATAAAGGCTCCCACTATCTAAGGGGGATCAGATAGCTGGATGAAAAGAACCAGGAGAGTGGAGCTTGGTTGACTATCAAACTCTGGCTTATTCCCTTTGGGTTTAGGTCACAAACAATTGTGGCAGCCCTACTGCATTGGCGCCATATGTAGTTTTTCCAATGGGATTACTGCTGCAACATATAGCAAGGCAAGTTTATTGGTAAAGCACCCTTTATACAAAGGGTAATTCAAAGTTCTTTACAGGAAAAAAGGAGAACAAAAGTAAAGGAAATTGCCTTAAAAACAAGAAGAACGTTAAAAGAATAGTAATCGAAAAGCATCACATGAAAGGAAACCGTAAAATGTAAATCTATATTGGTTTTAATAATATTGACTTAAAGGGGGCAACAGTTTCTGCACGTCACAAGTTTTGGGAAATTTTTTGTTTTTATAGCCAAGGAGAAATAAACTTAAATGCTGTCTTCAAATGTTTAGTTCTGGTTCTGCTAAAATTGAATAAACATGGCTTTGATGAGCTGATGAACTGACAAGCAACTCTGAAATGTGTTTAGGGATAAAGAAGATTTCAAAAACCCCAAAATACACTGATACTATTACGCATTTACTGTAATGGACTGAGGTCATGTGGTTTCACAGAAATATCAAGCTGTCTGTAATAAGCATACCTATGGTAAGAGATGTCGCAATACCCAATAATCTGAGCAAGGAGGAGGATGTAGACATTGATTAAAAGTGGCCTATGAATAGTGCCTTGGGGAGTCCCATATGTGATCTTTTTTCTTTGATATAGAAATATAGTAAAATATTCATTTTGAACCTCGTTACTGTTCTATTAGTTAGATCTGTACTAAAAACTGCCCTCAATGTTGTTTCATAATCAAAGTAGATTTTCATTTATACTTTACCATTTGAAAAGGCTTTATGTGTGTTATTTTCCATGTTTATGTTTATACATCCTCGTTGGAGATGGATTTGGAGTAGTGCAGCTTGCAAATCCTAATTTTATCTTAATTTATTGGCAAGGGAGAATATTTAAGCGATACTTTCTCTCTAAATGTACTTTACTAAAGATATTCCAATTTGAACCCCAGGAGGGGAATGCACAGTGTTTTTTTATCCTTTCGATTCCCACATTTCGCTGGGCTAAGAAACGCCTGCTTGGCACATTAGCCTTTGTCCTCACCACCACCTGCCATTTACCTGGAAAACACAACTCTGCTTTCTGGGCAATTACTCTGTTTAGTTGTACATTGCTGTGCATGTAGGATGCTGATAGTCTTGTCCAACGTTGACAGATGCCACTGTTTCTCCAAATGCTGTGCAGAAATGTGCCTCATGTGTACTTTTGTCACTTTTTAATAACCCAAAGAAAGACAGTCAGATAAACATGCAATGCAGTCTTTGTTTTGTTTTCTTCATGTAAAACCCTTGCAAATCCACTCTTACCTGATGGGCTGTGTGTTTAAATGGAGCAATTACAGTGTGCTTCCCTATTTGTCCTTTTACCAGCATGACTACAGCTACAAAATGTTCACACCAGCCTTTTTAAAAAAACAATACTAGGCCCCTCAACTGGGCAGGATTAGCAGTGTGAAGAGGGGAGGTTATATAAATGGGGATGGGAGTAGAATGTGGTTTGTTTGGGAGAGAAGCAGCTGTTTGAAGACCCTAAAAGCCTCTCTGTTGTAGGTCCTTTGTACAGGATAATGATGACCCTGGATCCTATTACCCCAGAATCAGGTATTCAAC
Organism: Crenichthys baileyi; assembly: GCA_036173005.1. Lineage (NCBI taxonomy): Eukaryota > Metazoa > Chordata > Actinopteri > Cyprinodontiformes > Goodeidae > Crenichthys > Crenichthys baileyi. Next base: position 65,597 of record JAHHUM010000900.1, read on the forward strand.
TGCCATGCCCTGCAATTTAGCTGGATTCCAGCCTGTAATGACAAGCCCCTAGGTTTCAACTACATGGGATGGCCAAACGATACAGGAAGTCATTCCGGCTCTTGGTCACACTACAATTACTCTGACCTCAGCCTAAGGTTAAGAAAGATCTAAATTAATATGTGACAAAGAGATTAGTGACATTAGGATGAGGTCAGGCAGCTTCTATGTAACATGAGAAGCACAATAATTTTTTTTTTTTTGTAATAAAATACCTATCCTTGTATTTTGAATTACTTACACTTGCAAACAGAAATGAAAGCAAAGTAGAAAGCAAAAAAGGTGAGTGGGACTGAAATCGGAAAAAGTACACTTAAGTACAACTTTAAGTAGTCTTCCTGCAGGTTTAAATACCCAAAGATAGCAAGGAAAATGATGCTGGGGAAATGGTAAATAGATTTCAAGTGTATAAAAACATGAAATAACAGTTCCACTAGGGTACTGTTAAAGTCTGTATGTCTGTATAAGATGTGTTCATACATTGACAGTGACCCCTCTTGCTCCAGGACATCTATCTTTTTTTTTGCCTCAGTGCGCTGTGAAGCAGGGTGTTTTTTTGTTCGTTTTTTTTATTTTTTAAATGAGGATATTCTTTTATAATGTGTCAAAAATAGTAGACGACCTATAACAGAGAAGGGGTTGCATGGCCATTGACCAAGCTGACTGATCCATGGAATGCAGTGCGCTTGGTGATGGAGGTAGGTAATAGAACAAACACTTCTTTTTTCTGCTAGTTTTCATCCTCAAGATTAATTATTTACAACTGCAAGTACAAACCCAGCATATACACACACAAATGAAAGGACTGCAATGATATTTTTTTGTTGTTTTTATTCTACCACGTTTGCAGCATGGCAACATGCTGTAGTCGTTCAGGTGGTGGTAGCAGCGAACATCCTCCTGTTCAAATGGCAAAAGCCTGCTACAGAATTTATATACTGTTGGTGCAAAACATAAAATACACAGTGGCCCAAATGGAGATCAGATGAATTAATTTTGGATTCTTAAATAATATTTCAACAAGTGATCAGACGCCCAGAGGAAATTTTACTTTTAAAGTAACCTCTTTAAAAAATAATTCACAAAGGACAGTGTGTTTTCTAGAGGACAGTCTTTATTTTTCACCTCAGGTGCTGAGGTGAGTGCTGATAAAATAATTTGAACAAAGGACAATTGGTCTCTGATGAATTTCAAAACTCATTTACTGTCTGTTGCCAATTTTGACACATGGCGAAAGCTAATGCTACGCTCCCCAAAGACTAAACAAGCGAAATGCAGTTCGGTCACTAATGAGTTCCTGTGACTAAACTTGTGCTACCTTCTGCGTAATTGCTTGAGTTCAGCAGTTGCATGTATGGTCCAGCATGATATATGTGGCCTGCTCATGCACATGATTCTGGTTGTATGCTGATCCCCTGCAGCTCAGATTAGATTTTCCATCCTGTCTCTCCCATATTTTTGTTATATATTTAAAAACGACATCTGTATGAAGGCAGCTTCCATACTCAGTTGATAATGCAGTTTATTAAACCCCACCATGGTGGGTTTGATGAAGTGGAGGTCATATAGGAGACTCAAGCCTCTGTCATCTATAATTCATTGTCCGAATATGCTCTTCTTGGTGGGATTAAAGTTTAATAACTAGGCAGGCTCTGTAAATACCCTTTTGTGCAGAGCTTGTGTCTTGCTTTGTGAAGGGACTGGTACTGGGACTAGATGTTGGTGCTGAGTTAGGGGGCTGGGGTGGGGATGAGGGGTCTGTTGTGGGAGAAGAGTCACAGTAAGCCCAGGTTAAGCCCTGAGAGCCCCCACGTCAGCAGACTGGTCTCCTGCATGAGGACAAACCCAGCTGAAATGTGTTTTCCTGAAGATAAGGTCCTGTCCAGAATGAGGGCAAGGATGAGATGTGGGCTCTATCAGTTATGGTTCTTATTGTGTGGGCAAGGGATTATGTTGGGAGAAATGTTATACCTCTGTGGAGGAATTTTGCTACACATTGACCAGAAGGAACTTGATGTGAGGTCGGACAGACTGGAGGAAATATTGTTTGTTTAGTTGCTTTTTTGATTTGTGGTCAGACTAAAATATTGTGAATGTATCATTGTCAGGAAAATAAGAAAAGTATTACAATATAATATTTTTGCTGGTAACTGTTATTCTAGTACAGCTGGATCTGAATTGCAGCTTTCAAAGCAGTTGAATTCAATTTAGTTTTATTTATATAGCTCTTATTTATTTTCACAACACGTGTTGTCTCAAGGCACTACACAAAGCCAATTCAATCAAATCATACAGATTTCAAGTCAGGTACATACATTCCAATTAATCCTTTTTTTTTTTTTTTTTTTTTTTACCGTGTCCTGTCCAGCAGAGTAGCGCTCAGAATTGTTGTCTGAGTGCCAAGAAATTGCCCAACAGATTTACTTTCACAAGCGGAGCATCACAGCTATTGCTTTAAGGCTCTGCTTGATATTTATAAAAGAAACTTTATTATAAACTGATGGGAATATTTCAATTGTTACGGACACGGAGACTGAAATGAAAAGGATAACAGAAGCTTGACAAAGAGAGAGATGGGGCAAAAGGGAAAAAGGGGAAAAAAGGAGGAGAGAGTGGAGGAGAGAAAGAAGGATGAATAGAATAAAAGATTACACCCTGCTTGCTTATACACAAAATAAAACACGGTATTTATGAATGTAAAATGTACTTAGTGAGAAGTGCAGCCCAATATAGATCATCTGTGTATCTATCAACACCTGTGTGGATGCGCTTTGTATACAAGGTTTCTCCACAGAAATATGCAATAGCGAGTGTGAGGACCCACCGACCTGCCCCGTGGTCCCCTGGGACGGACACTGAGGAGATCCGAGCAACAGACATCCAAAGGCCCCCCAAGCACAGGAACCCCAGGAGAAACCACCGCGGGACTACCGCAACCCCCCCAGAGAAGAGCAGTGGAGAGTCCCAGGGGAGCCACCCAGCAGCGACAGTGCAGAAGCCCCAGGGAACCGCAGCGACGAGCCCACAGGCCCCGCCGGCAGCCGTCCACTCCCGAGCAGATCCAGCCATGGACCCAGAGACCCAAGTCCCCGGGACACGCCACCCCCAAGACAGAGGCCTGACAGAGCCCAGGGGTCCAGGCCCCGGCAGGCAGCCACCGGGAGTGAGCCAGCACACACCAAAGCATCCAGCCCCGGACACCGAGAACCACAAGTACACCAGCGGGCAGAGACTCCAACCACCGGCAGGCAGGGTGGCTGGGAGGAAATAGGCCCCCCATAATATGAGGGGGCCTAAGCTGATCCAAGAGAGGGAGCAGTCCAAGACCCAACCTGTCACAAAAAAAACAGGCACTCACAGTCACAGTCACCCACTCCCACCCTCATCCACACACATAAAATCACTCGCTCACAACGTAAAGACAAACAACAATGGACGTCCTACACTCACTCACACTCCCCATGCATACTCTATACTCCAAGGTCCGGGCGCCAGCAGCCCCTAGTGGCAACCAGCCCCCGGACCAAGGAGGTGGTCCCCTTCCCTCCCGGGGCAGAGACAGGCAGACAGGCCCAGACCCGGGCGGTCTCGGCCCGGCCCCCGCCCAGAACCCAGTCCCCACCAACCCCCATCCACCTCCGGAGAGGGGGCTATGTACAAAAGAGGGGTCCACATGGCCTAAACCAGCCCGCCAACCAGAGCCGCCCCAGGACGGAGCAGTCCCGACCCCCCAACGAGCTCCGATCCCGACACCATGAGTCTCCCACCCCCAGTGAACCCCAACATGAACCTCGTCACAGGGCCACCCCCAACAGGGACACCATTATCGAACACATGTCCCCGAACCCAAACGCCACGAATCCCCCCCCCACAGGGGCACACCCCCACAGGTGAACTCTATAGCCGAGAGGCTGATGAGGTCACACCCACCCAGCGCCATCTCTACATACAGCCCCGCTCTGACCACCCCCGCCGCACCCCGCTCCTCCACCACACAGTGTGCCGCAACGGCAAGGCAAGGGCCCCGCGCAACACCACCCCCGCCTACTGGCGCAACAAGGAGGACCCCGCCGAGCACCGCACCCACAACAGGACCCCCGACCCCGCAGCATGACGAGACAGACTCACCCACCCGATCCCCAGGGTCAGTGTCCCCACCACGCCCCCACAATGCCCCACTCAGCCACAAAAAAAAAAAAAAACATTCCTGCCACTGCAACTGCCCAGGGAGAAACACTATCCAGCTCAGCTCCACCATCGCCACCCAGCCGATCCAAACGGCGACCCCATATCCCAGAAGTGGATACAACCCCTCCACCCCACCGGCTGCAGCCCCTCCACGACACCCCCCCACCCACCGCCCCGATCCCCCCCCTCACACATGACAGCCAGCAGAGCAGCCCACCACCAAGCCCGCCCAATCCCCCCAGACAGCGCCAGCAGCCCCAGCCTACCAGTACACGAGAGGGATACATGCACTAGCCGGGTACTTGGGCCATGCAGGCCAACTGCTCCAAGCCAAGCACAGCCCACCCGCCCCGGTGCAGTCACAAGACGTGCTCCGCCGCCCCACCCACCCGACCGGCAACTGCAGCCCGGCACCCAACCATGGGCCAGAACCACAGAAGCAGTGGAAGAAGGCCACAGCCGCACCAGTTGCCGGGCACCCCGCCAACCCCACCCCCAAAACCCCGGAAGTGCCCCAGCCCGCTGGCCACCCGCACCCCCACATGGCCCACCAAGTAGTCCAGCCGGCCAGCCCCTCCATCGGAGCGGGGCCACATCCCAATCAATGCCGGCTAAGTCCCTCAATGTCTAAATGCAATTAAACCCTTAGAGGTGAGAGGTTAGGCTACGATGATATCCTCCCTCTTGATGCCATGGAGTGCGGCCACCCCCAAGGCCCTACATGTGAATGTCGTAAAAATGTTATAAGTGAGAGTGTCTAAGTTGTACAGTAAAATTGGGGCACAGGCTGCCATGGGACCGCAGAGATGGAAAACCCTTGCGGCACTCCAATGGCGCACCTGCACCCCAAGGCCCTCCATGAGTGGTAATGTGATGGAGCTGGCGGAGGGAGGTGTCCGGGGATGGGGAGGGAAGGACTGGGGGGCAAAATGCTCTCCCAGGGAGCCAGCTCCCCGGCTGACCCCAATAGGCACCCCCGTTTGCCAAGTCCCAACAAAGGACGGAGGCATAGGCGCACCCACCGGGCAAAAGACTAGGGACAGGTTACAGGCCCCGAGAACCAACCGAAAACCGGGATCAACGTCCCCAGCCGATCCCCAGCCCCGTTACCAGTTACCCAGTCCACCGCCCGAAGTAGCCACCGACCTCCAACAGAAAGGAGCCAGCCAGAAGCGCCCAAGCGGCCAAGAATGCGGCCCCACTCCAAACAAAGGAACAGATCAGCCGGCTTAGCGCAACCAGAATACGCCACACAAAGGAGGGCACATGACCAGCACGCCTAGCCACCCCCGAACCCAAGGGGCACAGCCAACAGAGCGCCCAGTCCCCGATGCCGGGCACCAGACCACAGCCACAACCAGGCAAGCAGGGCAACAAAACACATCCCACTCCAACACCGAGGCCGCCACCAAGCCGCGCCCCATCCAAAACAGCAGCCCCACCCAAAAGCAAGCTCCATGCCAGGATAGGTACATGCACTCCCCCCCCCATAGTCAGGCGAACCGAGACCACCGGGCCAGCCGGGCAGTCAAGCAGACCCCACGATGGACCACCCCCCCCCGCCACGCACAGGACCACCGCCCCAACACCACAGCACGCAATACAGCGGAGGACGGAATGCAGCAAAGAGCACCCAGAGCAAAAGCTGCACACAAAACTCACACTGCGCAAGTGCACCCCCATCAGCCCCCCAAAAACAAAGCCCCCCGTGAAAGCGCACCCCCACGAAAAGAAGATCCGCAGCATCCAGGTCCCAGAACATGCCCAACACCCATAACTCTGCCAGAAGCAGCCCCGCAAGGAGGCCCACCCCGAGGCCCACAAAAGGCAAGAGAGCTCACAGAGCCAAAACCAAAACCCATCCGGAAGCCAAGACCGGTCCACCCCGAGACCAACCCCGGCCCGCCCGCTCACCTGAACCATGCAGACCCCTCCGAACCCCCTCCCGCAGACAGAAAAGGGACCGGCATCAGTAACCGGAACAAAGACAAGAACCAGAAATCGAGCCGGAACCACCCAGGACCAAATAACGCCGACACCCATCCAAGGCCAACCACCCATCCCCACCCCAGAAGGAAACCTACACCCACCCCAACATTCAAACAACTCCCAGAGCACATAAGACGTTGGACACCCAGGTGGAACCCGCCTCACCCCCTCCCGCAGATCCTCCGCCCCACCAGCAGAATGTGCTCCTTGAAGGAAAGAGCACCTGCCATGAGATGGGACCTACCCGGCAATTTCGGAGGCCCTTATGCCCGCCGATGCACCAAAGGCCCCCAAGCCAGGGCCAGGCGCCCGGGTATGCACCAGCCCAAAACCCCGGCGACATACCCGCCAGGACCCAAGACCCCCAAGGCCCAGCCAGACCCCTGCACAGGGGGCGATACGCCCCGGGAAACCCATTCCAATTAATCCTAACTATCGAACAGTGCAGTCAGATTCAGTTATTTATTCAAATTGGTTAAAAATTTTTTCTGTCTAAGGACACCCAGCAGATTGCATCGAGTCAGTGACTTGTACACTGTAGTCACTCCTCCTGGATGAGCATGTTGCGACAGTGACAATCACTAGCGTTGACTTTGCAGCAATCCCTCATACTGAGCATGCATGTAGCGACAGTAGAGAGGAAAAACTCCCTTTTAACAGGAAGAAACCTGCAGAACCATGCTCAATGTGAGCGGCCATCTGCCACGACCGACTGTGGTTTTGAGAGAACAGAGCAGAGACACAAAGAGAACAAAGAAACACTGATCCAGGAGTACTTTCTATGGAAAGGAAAAGTAACTGTTAATGGATGTAGCTCCTTTAGTTGTTTCATCTAGAAAGAAAGAACAGATAAACTCTGAGCCAGTTTTCAAGGTCAGAGTCTGAAAGAAAGCACATACATTTAGTCACTGTAGAAGCTCAGTCAGTAGCTATGTCTAGGAGAGAGACTTTCAAAAAGCCCATATTTCTGTATTAAAAAAGTTTTTTGTTATTGGTCCGATGTAATATTCTAATCTTAAACAATGTATTTTATATTCGCTGTAAGCAGAAAATCCTCATAATCAACAGAAATAAAGGCTTGAAAACATCAGTTTGTGTATCGTTAATCTATATAATGTGCTTCACTTAATGTTGACTAACCATTTGAAGGAAATCGTTGTTTGTTTTTTGACATTACTTTTACTTTCGAGGAACAGATGAGCTGGAAATGGTATGGCATCACCTTATTTGTTAGAATTTTTACTTTTTTACACTTTGGCTATAGATGAATGAATGAATGAATGAATGAATGAATGAATGAATGAATGAATGAACGAACGAACAAACGAGTGAACGAACGAATGAATGATTTATTTCAGACATTCCACCAAAATGACCAAAACAATATCAAAGTTAACACATAGACATATTCATCATTGCGAATACAGACACCATGTTACATATTTATATCTGAATGCAACAAATGCATACAAGTCAATTAATATTATGAACAAAAACTACCAATTACATACAGTTGTAAGAACATATACCCACCCATGCACAAATACACTGGCTTATTTAATTGTTATGTCTAAAAAGGGGTAAGAAATAGTTAAACTTATCAACCAAGCTCTTGTATTAGTGACCCCCAATCTGGCCAAACCTCAGTTTTTCAGTTAGAGAGGCTCAAACTGTTGATCATTTTAAATCCCTGTTCAAAACACTCACTTTCAATTATACTAAAGCAGGACATCTTGAATTTTATTTGGCCTTATTTATTTAATTAGGTTTATATTTCATAGTATTTTTGTTGCCTTTTTTGTGATTTTTGTATTGTTTTTTTCTTACAAGCATCATTGTAAAGTCATTTGGTCAATGGAAAAAAAAAAATAATATACTTTGCAAAGATATTTTAATTTATTAATTGACTAATCAGCAACTCATCACTCATGTATACTGCCAATAGGTGTAGTAGACAAATTTTCAACTTAAAAACAGCTAATTTTAACTAAAAGTGTAAAAACACTTTACATCAACTACAATAGGTGATTTTCTATTATCCTTCCTAAATTTAACAGAAGGTATTGCTTAAATTTTGTACTGTAAAACCTAAGTGGTTTCTATCATGGAACAACAGATGAGGGTAAGAGTTAGAATATCGGTTTATGTTCATGTGTAGGAGAGTTTAAGGCATAAGGCCAGAGCTATAGCCTTGTAATTTCATTTTCTCTTTACAATGCCTTGAACTATCCCATAAATCTTTGAACATGTTAATGTAATTTCTTCATTTTCCCCCTCAGTGATGCCGCTCTTCCAGGTTTATGAAGCACATTATGGTCTAATTGCTTTGATTTGGATCAGGCTTTTAAAACGAACCTGCTGTGATGCAATTCAGACCATATCCTTCCTTAAACAAGAAGCAGGGAGTCTTCCCAACCTCATTATCTTTTGAGATGAGGTGAACAAGAGGAAGTGCTTCTTTTTAGACCCATCTCACTGATGTGAGCAATATTTTGCTATTATTCATAATGGACAGGTTAGAACGCCTTTCTTTCTTTACAAAACTCAACTCACCTCTGGCTGCCAGTTTTTCATTCAAGTAATGTGAATTTATGTGTTCTACTAAGTGTTTCTGTGAGTGTTGTGGTCTTGTGATTCAAGCAACTTGTATTTCTACTCTCTAGAGGAGTGATCTCTTGACACTGAATAAATTAAGCAATGGGGGAGAGGGTTTTTTGTGCTTTCCTTGGCAAACGGGCAAGTGGTACAAAAGTCAGGTAATGCGAGTGTAATGGATTCCAATAACACCTCAGTTTCAGCTCTGAATTTATGGCTAACAGCTGCAATGCTAGTATATCTTTTGCCACATGTCAATTTGATGTTCAGTTTTGTTTCAAGTGTGGAGAATCTAAGTATTTGAGAGAAGAGGGTAAAATAATTGAGGATGAGTAAATTAAACTCATTTCATTTTGAGTCATAAAAGCTACTTACTGTATGCTGTTTATAATATAGACTGATAGTGAGTATAAAAAAACACCAGGAGACAACACTCTAAATTGTATAACAAATTTAAAATGGAACATAATAATTGATTTAAAAATGTTCTTTAAAGAATGTACTGAATGTACTTCATTTCCTCAGCTTAATCTCTAAATTTTATCATGTGTGGTAAAGGAAAATCTTTATCACAGCAATGCAACTGCAGTGAGTCATATGCCCATTCTTCAGTATCATGTACTGCATTACTTGGAATTAAAGATGCAGTTATCAGAATTTTGCGGCCAATTTACTGTTTTGTAAAGCTTTGACCTGTAATTACTGATTTTAATTAATTCCAATTTCTCCTTAACTGCTACTATATGGGCGATGAAGATGAAGATAAAGTTGTTCCGGATTTGTCATTTTAAAATATTTTTTACAAGTAGCATGGTTAGCACAGCAACGATTACTATAACTGTAGTCTGCATGTGTATTGCCTGGAGTATGTAGAACCTTTCAGCAATTTCTAAAATGGCTGCCAGTATTTCTAAATCCAACATATTCCATAATAGACAGAAGCTTAAACCTCAAAAGGAAAAAAAAAACAGGGCATTCATTCTCTACTCCATTTAGGTTTCCTATTATCTGCTGAACTCTTGCTCTCACGTAGCCTAAATTAACAGCAGACTTGTCTCGACATGTCGTAGAAATTAGTTTCCTTTTAAAATAGCTTCTTACATCTCTCGGCTTTCTCTAATCTCATTTTAAACACCTCGTTAATAATTAAAATAGCTACCTCTCAGTCTGCCACCCTCTGTAAAAGCGTTCACACTAAAGAGTGTTGTCATTACCTAGAATGGTTCATTTATGGATTAATTAAAGATTGGATTTTTAAGGTTTTTGACCGGCTAGTCATCAGTGAATACTGATCAAGCTGAAAACCAGCTAACTGTGGTCTCAATAAGATTTTTGAGCACATTTAGTTAGGTTTTCACTGCCAAATTCACAAAAATATCATAGTATCATATTTTTCCTTACAATACCTGCTTAAATTTTGCTATGGGATGGACTAGCTGGTGGCTCTTTTGGGTAGTTAATGGACAAGAGCCAGGGTAAACCTATGACATGTTGCCATTAAAAAAATGAATATACTAGTAAGCTGTCATCTGATTGATTTTTCGGGAGTGTATTTATTGTAGAATATACCATTTAGTGTTCAAATTAAAAATTAAAAGGTATTCTAAAGGTTAGACTTAGATTTATTCCCTCAAGATTCCATTAGTTTTCATATATAGTATTTTAAATTGCCTCTGGCTTAGCTGTATTTAAGTTATATATGAGTTGCAAACCAGCAGCCCTGCTTGTCATTGTGCACACATGCAGACACTGAATTTATAACCAAAATAACAGCACACCAGAGAGTTCAACACTATGGCAACACAGAACAGGGAAAATATATATAACTCATTATCATTCAAAGCTGCTTGAATCTTGATAATATTTTTTTATTGCTAAACTTTAAAATCCCAAGTGTATATATATTAGAAGACTTCCTGAAAAAGCTCTGGTTTCTTTTAGAATTGCAATGTTGTCTCTCAGAGTGGAGAAGACTTCAAGTTCAAGCCACTCAGAGTTCATGGCACCTATTAGAGGTGATTCACCAGCTTTTTAAGGCAATATTTGTGTGGGCTGATGCTCTTCTTAGAATTACAGTGGCTTACAAGGACAGATGTATTATATACCTTTCTGCAGACGAGTCTGACTTTGCCACAGAATGTATGAATTGATTTATGACTCCTTTAACAGTATTTACAAAAAGAAAATGAGGTTGTTTTACCCCGAGCAAAATCTTGTGATCAGAAATGTCTCTTTTTTTTTTTGCTTTTTAACGGCTGTATAGCTTTACTTTATAGGTGCTATAAAATATCAACTTGTTTTAATATTATAAATATTCTATAATGACTTTACACTATAATGAATGTTCTATTTATGCTCATAATATATGCATGTACACAAAGGGAGTAGGGAAACGTTGCAAAGGCACTGCAAAATAATAGTGATTTTAAAACGCGTATATAGAGTAGAAGTTGGGTGGTCGTTGAACAGTGAGGACTTTTTAAAGCATGTGGTGTTTAGGCTCTAAAATATAAAATGGTACCAAAAAGGATTGCATGAAATAGGGTGCTGAAGTGAACACGTTGGATCTCATCGATCAAATGTTCATATGATAAAAATAAAATGGGTGTACAGTAATGGGTGTACATGCAAATTTCAGGATTTATGCATTTGGATTTGAGTATAGGATACACTCAAATCCTACGCTCGGTCTCGTGTGGTGTGTGCCACTTTGTGGATACAAAGGTCATACTGTTTTCCTGTTTCAGTTTTTATTGCAGAGCGATAAGTTGCTATTTACATAATTTGTTCTTAGAAGCCTTGACAGGGAGGGATGTGAGAAAACTTAGTGCTCTAAGAGTACAGTTGTTCTCTATGCTTGGGTTTTCAGACAACACAACCTTCTGTTAGGCTTTGTTCTGAGAATTATTCAGATATTGGAGATACTTCTCTGTTGGCATTGAAGGAGTGATGGATCTCCCTTGGATGTTTCTCATCCAAGGGAGAGCTGGAGGAACATTGATCTTCATGGGGGTCGACAGTGGGTTTAAACTTGGTACTCTGCTGCTAGATGATGCAGTGTGGCTCTGAGGCCAATATTACATATCAGAGTCTCATTCAGCACTGGTAAAATGTAGCTGTGTAATACTAATGTTTGGTAAGTATGCTATCAAAGAAAAATACTTTACAGATTTCCAGACACTTTGTTTGAAGAACTAAACAAAATTTTCCAGGTGAGAAATTATCCAAAATATAAATAATTTTCCAACTTTTCCATTGATAATGTGACAAATATCTTTTACAACTCGACTGGAAAAACAAACAAATCTGTTAGAGGGTTAATATAAAAGTAAAAGTTGCAATAACCTGGATAATACCTGGATTTTTTACAGGCATATGTTCTGTACTGGTTTCACAATGACAGCTGTGGAGCAGTAGGCACAATATGAAATAAGGTCAAGGCAAAGGAGGATCCTGAACTCTTAAACAGGTGCTTCGCTGTAAATATAGAAAACACTTTATCCTCAAATATCCATATTTATTGTCATTTTTTGGGGGATTTTAACTGTTTATGATGTCAAAGAATAGCTGAAACAATTTATACAAAAAGATCCAAATTTCAGTGAAAAATTTAAAAATTAGATTTTTTTTATTTGGAAATGGATTTTATGGTTTCTTAGAACTTTATCAATATTCAGAATTCAGTAACAACACAGAATCAGATTCAGAATCAGCTTTATTGCCAAGTACATACAAACAAGGAATTTGAATCCGGTACACTTTGCCCTCTGGGTTTTTTTTTGTTTTAGTTTTTTTGTTTAATGCATTATAAGATATATTTATGCATATATCTTTATGTCCTTAAATATACAGTACAGACCAAAAGTTGCCAAGAGCCAAGAGTGTGCGGAGCAGTAATCAAAGCAAAAGGTGGCTACTTTGAAGAACCTAGAATATAAGACCTATTTTCAGTTGTTTCACACTTTTTTGTTCAGTATATGATTCCACATGTGTTAATTCATAGTTTTGATGCCTTCAATGTGAAGCTACAATATTCATAGTCATGAAAATAAAGAAAACTCTTTGAATGAGAAGGTGTGTCCAAACTTTTGGTCTGTACTGTACATATATACAAAGGTGCGTTATAAGATATGTTTCTGCATATATCTTTATGTTCTTAAATATACATATCTACAAAGGTGCATTTGCAATTTCAGTATGCAGTCGTTTGGTACCCTTTTAAATGTTCATCAGAGAAACAGCCTGGGGGAAGAAACTGTCTCTGTGGCGGCTGGTTTTAGTAAACAGTGCTCTGTAGCGACGGCCTGAAGTTAAAACTCTAAACAGTTTATGTGCAGGGTGTGTGGGGTCTGCAGAGATTTTAGCAGCTCTTTTTCTGACCCTCGACCTGTATAAGTCCTGGATGGAGGGAAGGTCAGCCCTGATTATTCTCTCTGCAGACCTGATTATTCGTTGCAGTCTGGACCTGTCCTGTTTTGTGAATGAGCCAAACCACGCTGAGATGGATGAAGACAGGATAGACTGAATGATGGCAGTGTAGAAGATGACCAGCAGCTCCTGTGAAAGGTTGAGTTGCCTCAGGAAGGACAATCTCTGCTGGGCCTTCTTCCAAACAGTGTCTATGTGTGAGGACCATCTCAGGTCCTCAGAGATGGTGGTTCCTAGGAACCTGAAGTGCTCCACAGCTCACACGGTGTTGTTGAGGATGGTGAGGGGGGTGTATGGGGGTGGTGTTCTCCGAAAGTCCACCACCATTTCCACAGTCTTGAGTGGGTTGAGTTCAAGGTAGTTCTGACAACACCAGTGTACCAGCCGATCCACCTGCCTGTCTGTATGCAGACACATCACCGTCCTGGATCAGTCCAATGACAGTGGTGTCATCTGCAAACTTCAGGAGTTTCACGGACGAGTCCACTGAGGTGCAGTCATTTGTGTACAGGGAGAAGAGGAGTGGGGATAGAACACACCCCTGGGGGGCACCAGTACTTATTGATCTGGTGCGGGAGAAGATGCTCCCCAGTCTCACCTGCTGCTGTCAGTCCCTCAGGAAGCTGTTGATCCACTGACAAGTGGAGGCTGGGACATTGGATCTGGGTGAGCTTCTTGTGGAGGATGTCTGGTATGATGGTGTTGAAGGCCGAGCAGAAGTCTACAAACAGGATCCTAGCGTACATCCCTGGATGGTCGAAGTGTTGCAGGATGAAGTGTAGACCTAAGTTGACGGCATCATCTGCCGACCTGTTTACTCGGTAAGCAAACTGCATGAATTTAGTATAAACATGAATTTAGTATAAACTTAGTTTTTTTAAAATGATGCATAAATCATTTAGCATCTTTAATAACCTTAATCTTTATTTGTGTGCATTTTGTTTGGGTCTAAACCCAGAAATATAATTGAGGTTTTAATGTTTAAACACGAATCAAAAGCATTACTTTCTATTACTGCATCTTTAGAATTTTAAAAACATGTAGTTGTCTTTATAGTCATTTGGTGACTGCATAGTCAATGTTGACCAAATGAAGATATCCAGAGAAATATTTATCACGGCATACCATTACAACCACCTTGCTCCCATTACAGCTGCATAATACCCACTTTTTTAGTGCTTGATTATATGCTTAGGATAGATCAGACAGTGTCCACCTTCCCACTGCAAACTAATCAGCTCCAAAAAATTAGTTATTGATCCCAGGCTGAAACAGGGAGGGAAATTTAGTAGTGGGGTCAACAGAAGGGCCTGTAGTGCCTGATTGTGAGCCAGCTTTTCTAAATCATGAAAAACGCACACCAAGATTAATACCCACATACATGTATACACATTCACTTAACACCTTGTACATTCTCATTTCTTTGCCAAAATGAATCAGTTGCTTCTCGAACATGTGCTTTTAATAAGCTTTACTTTCATGAAACGTCACGATAGATATGACGGTAACTAGATCTAGTTTTATGCTCTCCGGGCCCAACGTGTCTGGCCCTTCAAATACATAAATTGGAAATGGATTTTTTGTATATACTGTGCATGACATTTAGCTGGGGAAAGTAATATGATGGGACTGGAATTGAAAAGTCCTCTCCAGTAAGCCTGCTCATCGTAAGATCCCGTTGGGCTTTGTAATATCTTGCTGTCAGAGCTCAGACATGTATTGAAGTGCTGCCGGGCTCTGATGGAGTTTTTCCATGTTCTACATTATTGATGTGGCATTGTAAATATGTTGTTATATGCAGTTGCACTTCACCAATTTTTAAGCAGTGTTTTATCAATAATCTCATTCTCAGCCTAGTTGCATGTTTGACCACAGCGTGGTCTACAAATTTTCTCTGTACCAGTCCCCTGACATGGCAGCTCTCATCCTAGACAGCATTGATCGGATCTTTTTAGAGATGAATGGATTAATTACAGGCAGTGAGAGGAGACGAAATACAGTTTGGTGTGGAGACGAATGGAACTGAGGGCTGGGATTGAAAAAGCCATTAAGGGAAATTGAGGGCATTAATGACTGTAGCACTGCCAGGGGCCCCAGTGGCTCACTCTTTTCCATGGCACTATGGCTTTGTAATGGCTTCCTCAGCATCTCTTTTCCAGCCATCGGTTGAGTAGTGACTCTATGGCAGTGTGGCTGACATGTTTTTTCCACACCTCAGAGGACAAGCTGCTGTTGGAAGCCAGAAGAACCACATATAGTGTCTTTGAAAAGGATTAATCCCATTAATCATTTTCACATTACAAATGTATTTAATGTGCTTTTATAAGATAGATGAAAACACAGTAGCTGCAAAGTGGAATTGAAAGGATGTATGGTTTTACATGATTATGAAAAGGTTGGTGTGCATTTTTTATTCAGTCCCCCTAACTAGGATACCCCTCGATAAAATTTAACACAACCAGTCGTCTAGAAATGTCACATTAGTAGTAAATAAAGTCCAACTTTAAACATTTTTACCATGGTATTAGTAGAGTTATGTGAAGAGGTTTGTTAAAGAAAGTGACCAAACAACATCATAAAGACCGATGAACACATCAGAGAGGCCATGGATAAAGTTGTGGAGAGTTTAAAACAGGGTTAGGTTATAAAATATTATTTCCATTCAGTCCATCATCCAAAATGCCAAAACTAAAGAATTACAATAGGATGGTTTATATCAAATATATTCATGGTTGAGTGATAGTCCAGACCTAAATCCAATGGTGAGTCTTTGGCAAGACTTAAAGAATGCTGTCCATATAGTTCATCCAATCTGAGTCAGCCCAAAAGTGTTTAAAGCTGGTAAGCTAAAGATTTGCAGCTGAAATTGCTACATACCAAAGGACAACTCACCTTTCAACTTTTTGTTTGTATAATAAACTTCAAAACTGTGCTCTACTTTGTGTTGATCTGTCAGATAAAACCCCAATAAAGTACATTGAAGTTTGTGGTTAAATAATTTAGCAAGGCACTGTATCAAGTTGTGTATCAGCATGATGCTCCAGCATTTCTTGCCTTGCCTGACTGTTAATGCTCATTAGGTATAGGCAATAACTATATGGATGAATGTTATGACAATATTAACTACACCTCTAAAAGTGGAAAGCTTTAAAGAATGTATACATTAAAGTCTAAGGGCATTACGCCTTTGCCTTGCAGCACAATGCTGACACAGTAGCTCAATAACTGACACTATTAAAATGAAATAGGTGCCCTGTGTTTATCGCTTTATAAAATATTAAATATAAGAGCCACACAGTCAAGATTTTGAAAACGTCTTTAAGCACATGAATGCATATGCCCAACTTCATTTAAAGTCTTTACAAATTAGCAAAGCTGATACAAAATGTGTTTTAAATAACAGTTGCAAGTCACTGTGCATTATGCCCTCATTAAAGGTTGAGCGCATGAGTGCCAGCTCTATATTGATGTAGCAATCGATAATGATGATAACAATAATTGCAGTAATATAGCCTTTGTGCTCCTCTTTTGTTCTTCTCTTGTAAATTTGTCACACCACGTCTGAATGTCTAGGCTGTTTAAATCTAATCTAGCTGAGCACATTACTCCATTCACAGGGCCTGAAGCCGAATGTAGCAACTCATAAAAGCCTAATATTTCAGCCATATTGATTCCTCTGGCAAAATTGGTTTGAGCTATGATTGTGCAGCAGCACTGTACACAGAAATGTTTTGCAGCCCTGAGGGAATGGAGTAAGGGTGACCTTGAATGTTTCCATCCCCGCTTATTTTCCTATCAGTTTTTTCTTTCTAATTTCCTCCTACGTTTGAGGGTTTTTGTGATTTTATTACATGCACTGTAACCAGAATGACCTGTTGTACAATGTTTGTATTTTCTCAGATGGAAGCGTATTGTCTAGCTTGGCCTTCAGAAATAAAGGGAAATATTTTAATCTGTTCCTTTTATTGAGGTGGTGACATTAAGAGGTCATGTTTGACCTCAAGTACATCTGTACTTGAGGTCAAACATAATTTATGAAATGTTTCTTTGCCTCTATCCATCTTTTTAGCTCTTTCACCACAAACTCAGGTGGAAACTGTTATGTGCTTGTATGTAATCTCTGATGTATGCTGTTGTAGTTTTCCTACTGACTGTACCCTTAGTGTTAGTTAAAGTACGATGGAGAGATAGATAGTAGAGAGTATGAGCAAACTAAAGTCCCTAAAATTGTAATACTCAATGAACAGATTTAAATAAATAATGTTCTTTTTGGGATGATATAGAATTTGCGCTGTATAAACTTTTAACAGAAACTGATGCAAATAATGAACAGTGACTGGGGTGGCTGGGAGATGCCTGACAGTAATGCCTGGAGGAGGAACATCCTATGTTTCAATATAAGTCAGGCCTACATCTCTGACCTAAAAAAAACTTTCTCTGACTGGATGAGTTAGTGTTAATTAGGGTACTAATTTTAAATCATGTTTATGTTTGAAGTTCTACTATAGTTAAGATTATTCCTATGATTGCTTTTTTAGTGTAAAAAAGTTTGTGGAAGGTTGAAGAATGCGGTCTGGAGTGGATCACTCTCTGGACATGACATGCTTATACCATATATGGGAATGACTAATCTTTTGGGTTAAAGTCTCTGTGGGAATTGGCTGAACCAATTCCCACTTTTTGCTTGTAGGAATGTGAGTTGTAAATAAAAGGCTGGTGCAAGGATTTCTCCCTTTGTGAGAAGGAAGTCGCTGTTCTGGCAGAGGCCTGTCTCACTTAGTCAAACTTACTTGGTTCACTTGTGTCTTATTTTACACTTGTCTGTGTTTATCAGCTTTCTAACTCTATCATACAGTCATGTATAGCAGTATAGACAGACTGTATAGACAGTTCGCCAAAGCGGTACATTAGGCTGCTATAAAACTTATCAGCTACACTTCTACCACAGTATCACGATAATTAGCTGGACTGTCCAGTTGGGTTGGTTGTTGACCACTATTTCCTATGCAGGTAGTAATTGTATGCACTGAAGCTCTTATACACATGGTGAAAAAAATATGTCTTTCCCTTTTCAGTTCAACATGGTTTACGGATCAGAACATGATAAAAAAAAAAAGTCTGGTCGTTAAAAGGTCTTCAAATTCTGTTTAACCTCAGACCGGTATTACCACCTTCCACATCAAACTCTATCAAATATTAAGAAATGAAACTAAAATCTAGCATCTAGTGTTGGAACCCTAAGCCATGGATTTCAACATTAAACTCCGGTACGGACTCTTCTGGAATTTTCAAAACAAATTGCATTAACCTACTTCCGGCACAACTTAGGAAAAGGGGGTATCAGTGGATTTCCCATGATGCCACTGGCTGTATAAAGGCACCCCCTTTCCAATGCTCCGATCTCTCCAAGCCGGTTGACCATTGGACCAGGAGCAGACACAGCGTGCTGAAGTCTTTTTGCTGGCAAAAAGACTTAAACTCTTCAAACTGGATCCAAGAGTCTCATATGATCCCCGATCATATGCAAAAGTCGAGTATGGAATGAATTGCTGTTTGTGTATCCGGTATTTATTCACGAACGGAGGAATTAAGGTACCAGCATTGTTTGACTCTCTCTTCGAGCCCTGCAGATGCACACGGTGTTCGAGAGAAGCCCCGGCAAAGATGCGGTCTCCCAGTCTGCAAGGAAGACAGCAGAGACCGCATCACCGTGGTTATGGTAATGAATAGCTGGTTGGCGGACAGAACGAGCCGTCTCGCACGCCACAGCGCCCGAAGCTACCAAGGTTAGCCGAAAGCTAACCGCTTGTTGACTGTGGACACCTCTTCAAACTTCGCCGCCCGGGCATCTTTGCCTCAGCATGGTCAGAGATTAGGTTTGGGCAGAGTGAATAATAGAAAAAGTTAGGATGAAATGATCTGAACGTTTTTATTTTTATGAAGTTTGGTTTTGTTGTGTGAAACTGCTACCTTAGTGCTAGTAGGCTGCACACATGATCAGCTTTGTGTTCTGTGTTTCTGTGTTTTTAAAGTTAAGACAAACTTTAGTTAAAGGGTGATTTTTAAACACAGATGGTTGCTCATAACGCGCCGTCCGCGCTTATGCATTTTAACCCTTTTATTGACCCTGGTATTTTAAAGGTATGTGTTTGGTTCTGGTGCTAAGCTAAGCTATCGGCCTCCTTTGTTAGCTTAACTGCTAACAGCTTAAGAACACGTGCTTGCTACAGAATATTTAACAGGAAGGTTTAGTTTTCAAGTTAGTGAATAATAGTCTCTAAACATTATTTTACTAAATCTGATAACTAAGTAGACACCATTAAGCCCCATTTCTCCAGAAAGATTTGGCTCTTTTCCAAATACTCCCTTAATAATATTTCTTCAAATATTATTTTAATAAATAAAGGCAACTTATTAGACACCATTGAGAAATTATTTATCCAGAAGGTTGGTTTTATTCAGCAGATCATTCTTGAAAACATTACTTTGATAAAATAATATTTTATCTGATCTTGCATTGTGAATGGTTGTCTAAACATTTGCTAAAAATTGTCTAAGTTGGTTCCAAGACTAACTTAACTTCACTTCCAGATTCTTCAAGAAAATCGTTGGTTCTCAAACATAAACATTGCATGGTAATGTTGCATCACTCTTCTGGTCATGATTTTCAATCATCTTTAATCAACTTGTTTATATTGTACATAGCCCGTTAGTCTTTCCTTATTCTTTAATTCTGCTTAGTAGTTTAGTTGGATTGTTTTAGCATAGTAAAGAGTTTGTTGATTGAAATATGTTTGACTTTGAGTTGACTTATTTTTGTTAATAAATTCTTGTATTTTAAGAAATTGTGTGAATTCATTCCATGTGTGTGCAGAGTTTATGCTGTTCAATAATGTCAGAGCTTGGCTCACACCTTTCAATTTGTCCTAATACCATCGCCTTACTTGGCTGGTATTCACAGGACAACCCTTAACAGACCGAAATATTATTTGATAAAATATTAAAATATTAATATTAAATATTAAATAATATTGTCAGATTAATAATCACAACACTAGGTAAAGTTTATGGATAAACTTAGATTTGTTTGCTTGTAGAACCATCTTAGTAATAAGAAGCTGAAGTAATGACCCTTTTGCGACCACATCGGTCTCAGTTTTGTAGGAATATCACCTCACTTTTCTTTGCAATGCTGCTTCCTTTCATTGAGGCTTCCAGGCATTTATTCTTGCTCATCTGAGCTCTGTTAAGATTCAGCTACTGCATTTCTTTCTGATTGAGGGCCAAACTTAGACTGGTTCATTGCTCCACTTTTATTCTTTTTCGTTTCAGCCATTCTGCCAAAGATTTGCTTCTATGCATGGGACCATTGCACCATTTCATGAACTGGTTTGGGCCTAGCTTTACTGATCAGACAGACGACCTTGCATTAGGCTCTTTTTTTTTCTGATTACACAGTCTGACCTTAGTGTGAACCTCCTGGGATGCTACCTCCTGGGAAGACTGGCAACAATGTTTTCCACTTGTAAATAATCTCAGTTGTTGTACAATGAGAGACTTAAGTTTATACTGAAGTGTACTCCCGCCATATCCGGACTGATTAGCAGCAACAACTTTTAAAAGTTGTTTAGTCATAAGGAACCAATAGATAATATGCTGTAAAACCTGTAACAATATCAATTATGGCATATAGCACATATAAACTTTAAGCATTGTTTTTCTCTGTATTGACAGAAGACATCATTAGACCACCATGTCTAAGCTGAAGCTACAGGAGTGTTTGCAATGTGTTGACAGCACAAGGTGGGCTGCTGTGATAGACAGTTAAGCAGCTGTCTCTTAGCTTAAAAACTGCAATGATGCTTTGGCAATGAACATTTACCAACTTGTTTGAAAGAAACATCTCACTGCATCAGCAGCATTTTGTTTTTTATTTTGAGCTAATATAAAGCAGTTGCATTTATCAAAAAAGGTTTTCAGAACCCTCTAAGGCCGTATTTTGAGAGAGTAAACCAACAGAAAATGGGTTAAATTCAACCAGTGTGTGCGCACACAGACACACACACAATAGCATCTTCTTCTTAATAACAGTCATAAGTCTTCTGTTCATAGAGTGTCAGTTTCTTGATCTGTTTACAATCTAGATTTTGGTTGGCAGCCACTACAGCCTCCCACAAACTGTTTGGAGATGTGTACTGTTTTCCTTTACTGCAAATCTTCTGTTCAAGAAGAGCCCACAAATTTTCGATAGGGTTTAGGTCATGTGAGGCCCGGGGCCATGTCATTATTTCATTTTGGAGTTACTGTCTAGCCACACAGTGGAGCTCTTCAATGCATCTGATGGAACATCTAGCATAAAACTCATGGTCTTCTTTAAAGGTGCAGACTTTTTCCTGTACCACCAATTGAAGAAAGTGTCTTCTAAAAGCTAGCAGTAGGTTCAGGAGTAGATCTTCTGTCCATCTTGACTCTCAAAAAGGTCCATCTAGCTCATGTTTCATAATGCTAGCCCATACCAGTACCCCCACCTCCTCCTTGCTTCCGTCTGAGTCAAAGTGGAGCTCTGTTCACATTACTGCTCCATCCATGGGCTCATCCATTTGGTCTGTCAAGAACCACTCATCTAATAGTCCATGAAAGCTTTGAAAAAATCTGTCTTTAGATATTTTGAACCAGTCTTGAAATTTTAACCTATTTGTGTTGTTCAGTCATGGTAAGGTTTCAGCCTTGCCTACACTGGTCATTTCTCAGAGCACTGAATCCTGTACTTCTAGGCAGTCCAGGTAGGTTGTAGTTCTGGAATATGATGGCACTGAAGGAAAATGGGTTCCTGGTAGCATTCAACTTTAATTCTTCTCAAATCTATAGTTAATATGCAGGTTTTTTTCTCAATATCATTTGTAAGACCATGTTGACTATTTGCTGTAAAATTCTTCAGGATTCTATGATCATGCTTATTATTCCTAAAACAAAAAAAGGAAAGGGTGAATAATATATGAATTGCCATCTTAAAATATATGTGCTAGAAAGTATTTTCTCTGCATCCTCTATGGTAGTAAATACATTCATCCATATTTTTTCTGAGATGTATTTAAAAGTTGAACAATACAGGGATATGAAATGTTCCTTAACATTGGTGTCTTTAAAATTAAAAAGGAAATCCACCTTTTATGCCTCAAGGTCTATAGTAATATAACATATGACTGAGACCTGAGTCCATGGAGACAAATGGCACACAGTAACAAAATATGTGCCAGACTCTTCAGTAGCAGGTCTGTGGTAAAGTTGCGTGGCTCCTGGGAAAAAAGTTCCACCTGATGGAAACAAATTGGCCTGGGCTGACCAAGGGTCTCTATAGACATACCCGGTATCTAAGTAGCTCAATTTAGCTTTTGTGGGAGCCAGGAACCAGAGCAGGTCACTGCCCCACAACCCGCCACAGTGAAAATCAATAGGTAGTTTCAGAACAAGGTGCGTTATTAAAACGGGCCCCTTTTTCTGTGAGAGACTTGGGTGAAACTGTCACACAGAAATCATTGCGCTCAACTTGAGCTCCTTGCCACTTTTAAATTGTTGCAATCGTTTTTCACCTGCGCATCCTTTCTTGTTTTCTCCCATATCCGTGTTTGGATCTTGAAGATAGAGAGTATAATAGCAATCCTCTGTAATCTGATAGTAGACTATATAGACACATTTTACTTTATCTGGAATAGCAGTTTGAGAAGCCAATCAATTTCACAGGCTCTCATTTATTAATTATTTTAACAAGATTCCCCAACTCGCAAATAATAATTTGTTAAAATGTTGCTTTAAATTACCACAAATTCTGTTTTCCTAAATTGTTCTATACAATACTGTCTATCATAACTAATTGATTTTGTGCAGCCTTTGTAGAGTGGTTACCGATACAAGCAGGCTTGTACTCATGTGAGTACATTATGAAAACTGTTATAATTCCTTTTACACAGAGCAACATCATAACATCTAGACTGTGCTGAATGCCTGTTCTGCTCTTGAAGAGTAGAAAGGCAAGATGCTACACAATTTGCTAACGCAAACGTTATCCACAGTTTTAGACAAATGAGTTGCTCTCTACCTTCCGACCTAAATCAGAAGGAACCTGACCGTCTACAGTCAGGCCCGAACACAGCGGCAAACCTAATGAACACAAAAAGCTGACACCATAACACAACCATTTTAGTCTCTTTGCAATAGCTTCCACTACATTTTAAAATCCATTTTAAATAATTAGTCTTCTCTTTTAAAATCCTACATGGTTCTGTCCCTGTTTATGTTTCTGACCTTTTTTTTGGTTCTCCTCTTGAAGTCTGAGATTAGACTTATTATAAAACCAGTGGAGACAGATCCTTCAAGACAATTACATACATCCCCTTTCACATGAACATCAGCGGCTTTAACCTCAAGGACTAGATTGCACCCATATTTGAACTATTTTTCTTTAGTTGAACCACAGTGCTCCATTCAGAGATATCAAGCTTTCAATACAGACTAATTAGGGGTGATAGTGTGGTGGTTTGTCCACTCAAAAGAGAGTAAGAAAAAAAGAAAGAATCCGATAATTTCTCGTTAGAATATCAAAGCAGTCTTTGTATCCTTTTGGTTTCTGAGAGATGTTTCTGTTGCTGTGATGCCACCCATTGAATCGGAGTATCATTGTCCTTGGGACAGAAAAATCAGGTCCACAGAGGCCCAAAGTGTACCATAGTGGGCGGATACAGATGACTAGAATTACATAACACATTTCTTCGCAGTTGAGCACAGTTGAGGATGGCTTTTGATGCAGTGTTTTGAGTTATATATGGTTTTCTCTGCAGGTCTCTTTAACCTCTTTATTTTTGCCTTCTTGTGGCTTGTTTGGTAGTTTTTACCAGCAAAAAAAGTGCTGTATAAAAGAAATGTAATTATTTTTTAATATTCTCTAAATAGCTTTTCAGGATCAGTACATCTTTTAGTTATATCAGTGTTCTATCAGTTTCTATTTTCTGGATTTTCTAAAACATTTATTTGTGACAGCTATCTAGACTGTCCCATTTCAGGGTATTTGTGACTAAGCAAACAAAAACACTCCTAGATGTTACTGCAACATAAGTCCTGTAACTGCAAAAGCTAAAAGGGAGGTGATACTGAAATTATGCAAAACTGAACAGCTATTAAGAAGACAAGTTTGGGTGATTTAAACCATCTCTTTCTCATCTTTATCTCTGTTTGTGTTCAATAAAGAATCTGATGCTCTTCCAGCACATATGACTCTTTTGATTTTATGTCTTAGACCTCAATAGCAGAGGATAAAGTCTCAAGGCCAACAGCACAGCACACTGGGGCCAGTGTAGTAAAATCCAAATTATGTTGTTGACCCAAGGCTGCATGCCCACACGCTCATTCTGTTTGCTTTCTGGAGGCTGTAAGGTGCAACCAGAGCAACACAGGCAATGTGCTGAACATAGGAGGTACTCTGTCTTAAAGCAGCTTATTTCCTGCTGGAGAGATTTAAGATTTACTTTTGTTACAGCCTGAATGCAGGGCTCATTCACAGAGTTGTATATAAAGGTAAATTTCCATCAATTTTTATTTGGTGTAGTTAATTTAATGTTTTTAGGTTATTTAAGTGTAATGCAGTTTAGAAAGGTAAGGTAATAATTTAAATCATTAAAAATTTTAATACAGTATAGTTGTGTGATAGTCTATGCAATGATTAGTAATACTGCAGACTTGATGGCTGTCCAGCAGAAAGGCCTTGACAGCTTTTCACATGGGGGGTTAACCACAAAAAGGCCTTGCAAAAATAGTGGCTATATCCAAACATATTATTGGAAAGTTTAGTGGAAGGGAAAGCTACGATAGAAAAAGGCACACAAACTACAATGATAACTGCAGCCTGTAAAGGCTTGTGAAGCAAAGCCCTTTTAAAAGTTTGGGTGAAGGGTTCATGAGGCTTGGACTGGGGCTTAAGTCAGGGCTTCAAGAGCCATCAGAACATCACCTACAAATGTTATGTTACTTGTGTTAAGGCCTGCCTGAGGCAAAGACAATGTCAGAAGTGATTTACCAATGCTAAGGAGAATTGGGACCGCACTTTTGGTCAGTACTCAGAGAGCCTTTTTTGAGATTAAAGTAAATTTAGGATTTATTTGGAAATCAAGTGCTCAAAGTCTGTAGGAGAAGTGGAGCTGCCTGAGGTTCAGTATGAAGTTTCCACAGTCAGTGATGATTTGGGGCCACGAGGTGTTGTAGTGAAGACCACCTAACCCGAAAGCCAATCAAGACCAAAAAGAGAGATGACCAAGACTTTAAGGGGGGTGAGACTAATACCAAACCAGTGTAATCCATTTTCAACATTGTTGCTGTGATCATAACAATGTACTAGTTAGGTAAACCCAAATACTTATGTAAGCAAATCCTCAACTGCATGCCACTTGTCCAGACAGAAAAACATTTAAATATTTGCACTGCAAAATGTTTCTCCCTCGTCTCATTCTGGTGCACGGATGCCAGCATTGAATTTTTCAAGGGAAAAACTTTATTGGTCGAATTTGAATGCAGCCAGGGGTTTCGCACCGTTATTCTGTAAAAGTAAACGTTGAAACCATAGTCTTTTAGTCTGAGACCAAGACAAGACCAGGACTTTGAAAATATGTTCTCAAGACCGATCTTGAGCCCAAGACCGGTCTCGAGTACCACAACATGCTCATGTCATGGCAGTTTAGACTATTTGTCACTCATTTCATTTTATATTTTTGAGTTGCCAAACATGTTAACATGTTATTTACAGAAGTTAAAAGCAGTTTGTAAACTAGTGCGGAACTTTTTTCTGATGCTTCAAGATGTTTTTGAACTGTAAAAAAGCACTTAGGAAACAAACAAAAAAAAAACATGTATTTACATTTATGGCAAATCTTCTGTCAGACATTATTTTCATTATTAACAGAAAAATTTTGCATTTTTTTATTAACAGCTTTCTACAGCAGGGTGAGTCAGGAAATGTAAAGAGGATAAGAGGGTGGTCACTGAAGAGGCATTGACATACATGGTAATCAGTAACCATGTACAAGTCACTGGACAAATATTTACTCTTTCAACTTCTGTGTTCTCCTTTCCAACAATCAGCAGGCAGTTCAGAAGTGCTGTGAACTGTGGGTCAGTACTGTGATGGGAGGGCAACAGTGGATACACAGAGATGGAGCCAGAAACCAATTGGTGCTGAGTCGTGTTTATGCTGTAACAACAGAGGGTTTTCCAGCAAAATCAGCATCTCCTTTTATTACTCCAGATGTGACCATCTTGCAGTTCTGTGGTTAAACCAGATGTCTTTATTTTAGTTCAATCTATGTTTTTCTTCTGTCTTTCCTTTTGCTCACACAGTTCAAACATCCTTGAGTGCAGCAGTACAGTTGATGTATCAATACATAGATTGTTTCTCAAATTGTCACTGAGACAAAATGCAATGTTTAGCCTTCATCTTTTTTCACTGTCCTGAAAGCATCTTAAACAAATGGTGAGATATTGTAAGGTTAGGATATTGTTGTAATACTTAACCCTTCTTTGAACCTTTTTACAACTTTGTCTTTGTCATTGGTGTGTTTTATTCCTTTTAGGAGTATTGGAGCGAAGGGGGCTAAATACAAATGCATACCCCATTTTTTTTAAACAACCTGTATACTTTTTTTTTATATCCGGTATGCACTATTTTGTGTTGATCTAAATTCCCAGTAAAATAAATTAAGGTTTATGGTTGCAATGTGACAAAATGGGAAAACATTCACAGAAGATGGATACCTTGGCAAGGCACTGTAGGTGCAAAAAGGACATGATGGAAACATTGCATTCATCGTATAATGTGGGATCACATGGCATCATTTATATTACACTCTATGATGAAAAAGAGAATGTTTGTTGTACCGGTTAAGTTATCTATTCCAGTGGGTGGAGACATTGTGATATAGTGAGCTGAAAAAACGGCAGTTTACCCACCAAAGAAAAGGAAGCAGCCATTTATCACTGCTCTGGAACAGATTATAAAATGTGCAAAATTCAGAGCACTGAAGATCAGTGTTCACTTTGATGTTTAGCAGATCGTGTTAATTTGCAGTGCATTGTATCTGTAAGAAAAAAAGGGAGAAAAAACCAAAAACATCTTTGACGGATGTTAGATTTACGCAGAAACACAATCTTGCTGAGCTCCCCATGGTTTGGCCTCATTCTATCACCTTTTACTGTGCTCCGCCATTCAAATAAATTAGATGAAAATGCAGCATCACCTGTTCTTGAAGCCATTTTAATATGAAAATAAGTAGTTTGACTAATATGCTTTGTTTTCTATTCTAATAGGCATCCTGCATACCAGACCCAGTTTTCCTAAAATAGCTCTCAGTACGCAATGCATATAATGTGTCTGGGATTTTTACAATACCTGAAGCACAATAAAACACCATAAATGAAAGGAAATTATGTTTAACATGCCATGTAACCATTAAGAAGTCCGAGTAGCAGAAAAGCATTTTTGTGTTGATGACATCACAGATTTATAGGCCCCTATATGGCTTCTGTGTATTCATAGCTTTCAGGTCTGTTTGGTTTAATGTCCCTGTGCTGCCGGTAGCATTTGTGGCACGGTGCAAAATCTGACTGCTTTAGTGCTCAGACTATAGGTATTTAATAGCTCTGCTGGGACAGAGAGAAAGTGCTTCTTCTGCTGTCTTTAATGGAGAAAATTGAACAGGTTTCCCTGCCCAGTTCCATAATGAGGGTCTCCCTTTTTCTCAGTCCCCCCACCACACCCACCAACAACTATACTTGCATCCCATAGTCTATTGTTCGCATACAGTTAGGGTCAGAGCGGGTGGCCGGTAATTGTATCACTCTGACTGCCTTTGGTTTTTATTTTGTCACAGAGACCTGCTCTTTATTGGGTGCAAGCCATCCCTCAGGTTGTAAAAGCCACTGCGCCCCTCCTCCCTCACCTAGGGACAGGGGTGCTGCCTGCCGACGATCAATATGCCACTATCGTTAACTGGATTTGTTGCTGTGGTGCTTTCTTATGAGGCAGCAATTAGAGTGCAAAGTGGCAAGGCCAGAGTAAGGAGGCCAGGGCCATGCAAGGCTTGTCCCCCGGAGGGATAGAAATGTCAGGGGCACAAGCCCAGTTTTATTAAAGCCTGGAGAAACTATGACCCACACACTCTGCGTGTGTCTCCTGCAGCTGTGAGAAGTCAGAAATATATGTGGGCAACAGTTACCAAAGACAGAAGGAGGTCACAGGTTAGTTGTACAGTGCCTTGCAAAAATATAAATACCTGTTGAACTTTTTCACATTTTGTCACAAAATTCAATCTATTTTATTAAGATTTTGTGCTGTATAGCCCAACACTGTCATGATCCGCACCTGTTTGTGTTTCTGTTAATTGCACCCACCTGTTTTCCATGTTGTTCCTTTCACCTCAGTTTTCTGTCCCTTCGTTGTCAAGTCATCTGTTGTCATCGCCATTGCTGCCTCCTTAGTTTCAATGTTTCCTTCGTCATCCTCTTTAATAAAATATGTCCATTCCACCATGTGCCTGCCGATGTCAAAAGGTTCAATAATAGTTTTGCAAGGCACTGCAGAAGTGGACATTTCCTACAGCTACAGTAAAATCCACGTATATTCATCCATTGATCTAAGGTTTCAGAGAAGCATTGTTTGAACGACAGAGTTCAGATGCACATGTTTCTTTATCCTTTACAATCTGTGTTTCATTCATTTCAGTATAAAATTAAGTCTTCTTTTGCACCACTTTAAACTCTTTTTTTTTCACTATGTGTTTGAACTACTGCTTTCATGGTCATATGCAGCTTCATCTGTGTCAGACAATCACTCAACTCCGATTGGTGACATTGAAGCATTTATAGCCGCTGAGGTGGCCGGGGCCGCTTATGTCTGGATATTTGTACGCCCTCGGAAGGGTCTTGCATGGGGATGGGGTGTCCTAATGTGTCATTTGGGAGCAACGCTGACCTTAGGCTCTAAATCACTTTCCATTTTGGGGGACAATTAAGTTTGAACCTCTGATGTGTACAGCCCACAATTGATTATCTTGATAGCACTCAGCATCCAGGAGCAGGGCAGTCTGTATGAGCAGAATACCCCTTTTAAATCAATGTTGTTTCGTTCCCTTTATTTACCCCTGCAGTCCACAAATATTGATGAGCGGCTTCAATGCAAACAACTGAACTGCATTTTTATTTCACAATAATAAAGTCAAGCTGTTTCTGTGAATTTGTGTAAAAACATTTAGAATATGATTCAAATATGTTTGTCTTTCAAGCTAAAACACTTGATCCTACTGCATTATGGTGTTTGTCCATTATCATTTTTATACTGTTTACCTTTTTAAAAACAGGATACATATATGGATGCAGAAGACTATGTAGGCTTTTGATGTCATATTCACTGTAATTTATGACATTTTAAGGTATTCTAATTCATTTTTAACCTTAAATTGTTTTACTGAATTAATTGATTCAATAGATAGACAGATAAGCACCGGAACAGAAAGGATCAACAGTTCCATTCTTCAGAATGCTTTACATAGAAATGTGTATCTTACCAGTATACTGGAATCATCAAGACTGAGCAGAAGTGTCTGCGAATGTTCCAGCTAAATTACATTTCATCTTCTTCAACCAATCCCAGTATCTGCTTTGGGTCCCCAGTGAATCTATTTTAAATAAGCGATATCAGAAGTCACTGAGGAATCCAGTTTCTGATGCCTGTTATTGGTCTGCTTTCTGGGATTTCATGACATTGATGGTTTAAGATACTACAGCTTTCAGTTGGAAAATGTGAGCTGCTTCGCCTGTGCTCAGATATCCTCAGCTGTCCCGGGAGTGGTGCATAGCTGAAACACTAGTCAATACATGTTACGAGGCTCAAAGCAATGCACTATGTTTGTAAAACAAGAGAATAGCTTTTTCCATAAAATTTCTCTGCATACAATTATTTGGAACCACACTGTAATATGCTATTAGCCAATTTATCAATGAGTGATATCAAAAAAGAGAGGAAAGGGGCCTATTTAATTAAATAAGCAAAGTACTCTGGATGAAAACAACAAGACGTAGCGGGATGTACAGTCAGATATACTTAAATGGGAACAAATGACAACTGTACTTGCTTTCCAGGGGAAATGTCAGGATATTGGATTCTTAGCCGAGTTAATCCCCCGCTGAAGCAACAAACTGAGGCTTATCTGCAGAAACTTCAGTTCAGATAAAAGTTATGTTGCTGTGAGGGAAAACAGGCTAGGGCTAGATTATTGTGTGCAGAACAGTGCTGTGCTACTTCATTCGTAAATGTAAATTTACAAAACATTCCGTCTCATTGAAACATTTTAATATGTTAATCAAAAAAAGAATCTACTAAAATGAGGTCTAGTTAGACTCAGTCATTGCATATTTGTTTTTGATAAATTCGATCAATAAAATCAGGTTGTCTGTATAAAATTCTCATCTTATGCTGTAGTATTTTGTGCCCATATCTTTAACAGCGTTCAATTTTAAAAGACGTGTGATAACATATTAACCCATGGGATATTCAGTGTCTTTATTTCTTTCATTTTCAGCTGCAGAGCTGCTGAATCTGAATGCTGACACAGAGAGGAAGAAGGGCTAGGGCCACAACAGACTTCAGAACATGAATTTAGTTAAAAAAAGTTTCTGCTGTCAACGTTTGGGGTGGAAAATGTTGATAAAACGGCCTTAAATCTATTGTAGGCAGCAATAAATGTATACTTTATCTATCTGCCACAAATTATCATTAATCATTGATAAGTGGAGTCAAAACAATGTGTGTATGTGAAAGATTGAGAGAAGTCACACTAAACAAATGATTAAATAGCCTCCAAACATGGGGGACCCCACTGAGTGGACTACCCATGTTTGGAAGCTGTTTGTCTTTGATGAGGCTATCCGGGGTATAGATGCTGACTTGTGCTGGATGTGACCCCTCTCTTTTTGTCCCTTGTCTCAATAAAACATTAAAGGCCACTTGCACCACAAAATCTCTAAAAACAATAATAATAAAGTAATTTCATTTTTCAATAAACAAATTCATAAACATGTAATGGTGCCATTTTAAAGTGTTTTAACAATCTTTATTAGCATTTAGCAGAGTTAGCATTGCTAGAACCCTTCATGCAAGAATCCTTCATGAGGACAAGTATATCGAGGCACGTGACGTCGCCCGGTACGGCGGAGCCGGGGTCCCACCCTGGAGCCAGGCCTGGGGTCGGGACTCGTCGGAGAGCGCCTGGTGGCCGGGTTGCTCCTCGCGGGACCCGGCCGGGCCAAGCCCGAACGAGAGATGCGAGGCCATCCCCCAGTGGGCCCACCACCTGCAGGGAGAACCGTGAGGGACCGGTGCAAAGAGGATTGGGTGGCGGACGAAGGTGGAGGCCTCAGCGGTCCGATCCCCGGATGCTTAGGCTGGCTCTAGGGACGTGGAATGTTACCTCGCTGGGGGGGAAGGAGCCTGAGCTTGTGCGGGAGGTCGAGAGATATCGACTAGAAATAGTCGGGCTCGCCTCCACGCACAGCGTGGGCTCTGGAACCCATCTCCTTGAGAGGGGCTGGACTCTCTTCTACTCTGGAGTGGCCCACGGGGAGAGGCGGCGGGCTGGGGTGGGTTTGCTTGTTGCCCCCCAGCTCAGCCGTCTCATGTTGGGGTTTACCCCGGTGGATGAGAGGGTCGCATCCCTGCGGCTTCAGGTCTGGGATAGGTCTCTGACTGTCGTTTCGGCCTACGGGCCGAGCGGTAGTGCGGAGTACCCGGCCTTCTTGGTGTCCCTGTCGGGGGTGCTTGATAGTGCCCCTCCCGGGGACTCCATTATTCTGCTGGGGGACTTCAACGCCCACGTGGGAAACGACAGTGACACCTGGAGAGGCGTGATCGGGAGGAATGGCCTCCCCGATCTGAATCCGAGAGGAGTTTTGTTATTGGACTTCTGTGCTAGTCACGGATTGTCCATAATGAACACCATGTTCAAGCATAAGGGTGTCCATCAGTGCACTTGGCACCAGGACACCCTCGGCAGGAGGTCAATGATCGACTTTGTTGTCGTATCACCTTCGGCCGCATGTTTTGGACACTCGGGTGAAGGGAGGGGCTGAGCTGTCCACTGATCACCACCTGGTGGTGAGTTGGATCCGCTGGAGGAGGAGAAAGCCGGACAGACTTGGCAGGCCCAAGCGCATAGTGAGGGTCTGCTGGGAACACCTGGCGGAGCCCTCGGCTAGGGATGTATTCAACTCCCACCTCCGGGAGAGCTTTGACCAGATTCCGGGGGATGTTGGAGACATAGAGTCCGAGTGGACCATGTTCTCTGCATCTATTGTCGATGCTGCTGCCCGTAGCTGTGGCCGTAAGGTCTGCGGTGCTTGTCGCGGCGGCAATCCCAGAACCCGGTGGTGGACACCGGCAGTAAGGGATGCTGTCAAGCTGAAGAAGGAGTCCTATCGGCTGTGGTTGGCTTGTGGGACTCCTGAGGCGGCTGACGGGTACCGTGAGGCCAAGCGTGCTGCGGCCCGAGCTGTGGGAGAGGAAAAAACTCGGGCCTGGGAGGAGTTCGGGGAGG
Organism: Crenichthys baileyi; assembly: GCA_036173005.1. Taxonomy (NCBI): domain Eukaryota; kingdom Metazoa; phylum Chordata; class Actinopteri; order Cyprinodontiformes; family Goodeidae; genus Crenichthys; species Crenichthys baileyi. Next base: position 98,461 of record JAHHUM010000900.1, read on the forward strand.
CCATGGAGAAGGACTACCGGTCGGCCTCGAAGCGATTCTGGCAAACCGTCCGGCGCCTCAGGAGGGGGAAGCAGTGCTTCGCCAACACTGTTTATAGTGGGGGTGGGAGGCTGCTGACCTCGACTGGGGAGATTATCGGGTGGTGGAAGGAGTACTTCGAGGATCTCCTCAATCCTGCCATCATGCATTCCCTGGTGGAAACAGAGGCTGGGGACTCGGGGTTGGACTCTTTCATCACCCAGGCTGAAGTCACTGAGGTGGTTAAAAAGCTCCGCGGTGGCAAGGCCTACGCCAGGGTATTGGAGAGGAGAGTCCGGCCGATAGTCAAACCTCGGCTTCAGGAAGAGCAGTGTGGTTTTCGTCCCGGCCGTGGAACACTGGACCAGCTCTATACCCTCTACAGGGTACTCGAGGGCTCATGGGAGTTTGCCCAACCGGTTCACATGTGTTTTGTGGACCTGGAGAAGGCATTCGACTGTGTCCCTCGCGATGCCTTGTGGGGGGTGCTCCAGGAGTATGGAATCGGGGGCCCTTTATTAGGGGCCATCCGGTCCCTGTACGAGCAGAGCAGGAGTTTGGTCCGCATTGCCGGCACTAAGTCGGACCTGTTCCCGGTGCATGTTGGACTCCGGCAGGGCTGCCCTTTGTCACCGGTCCTGTTCATAACTTTTATGGACAGGATTTCTAGACGCAGCCAAGGGCCGGAGGGGGTCTGGTTTGGGGACCAATGGATTTCGTCTTTTCTTTTTGCAGATGACGTGGTCCTGCTGGCCCCCTCTAGCCAAGACCTACAGCATGCGCTGGGGCGGTTCGCAGCCGAGTGTGAAGCGGCTGGGATGAAGATCAGCTCCTCCAAGTCAGAGGCCATGGTACTCAACCGGAAAAGGGTGGCTTGTCCTCTTCGGTTTGAGGGGAGTTCCTGCCTCAAGTGGAGGAGTTCAAGTATCTCGGGGTCTTGTTCAAGAGTGAGGGAAGAATGGAGCGGGAGATCGACAGACGGATCGGTGCGGCTGCCGCAGTAATGGGGGCGCTTTGCCGGTCCGTTGTGGTGAAGAGAGGGCTGAGCTGAAAAGCGAAGCTCTCAATTTGCCGGTCGGTCTACGTTCCTACCCTCACCTATGGCCATGAACTTTGGGTCATGACCGAAAGAACGAGATCCCGGATACAAGCGGCTGAAATGAGCTTCCTCCGTAGGGTGGCCGGGCACTCCCTTAGAGATAGGGTGAGGAGCTCGGCCATTCGGGAGGGGCTCGGAGTAGAGCCTCTGCTCCTTCACATCGAGAGGAGCCAGTTGAGGTGGCTCGGGCATCTATACCGGATGCCTCCTGGACGCCTTCCTCGGGAGGGTCTTAGGATGATGACCACTGACGTTATAAAGCTTACATGAAGGAGGGACGACAGCTGTGAACTCCAGAGGCACTCTTTTTATTTTTACACTCTTCCCTCTTCTTGTCTGACAGCACTCATCAAAATAAGTTTCAAAAAAGTTGCATTCATCAAAATAAGAGTCTCATAAAAGTAGCTAACATTACTCTAACAATCTGCACAAAAACCACTGCTTTAAAAATTTGCACACAACACAGTACAAACATCTTTTCTCTTTCTCAAAACAAAAACAGTTTCTGAGAAAAAGGTGATGCTAAGCAGCTGAATGCTTTTTATGCAGCCCAACAGACTCATTACTTACTCTGAGCTTCTGCAACAAATGCCACCATATGTTTAAACTTCTTATCTGCCAAATCTTAAATTAAATGAAATATATTGATGTATTTTAATCATTTTTTTATATAGATCTGGAGATTAATGTGATTTTTTTATTTTTTCAATGTGCAACAACCTTTTGGCTGAATCTTAAACTTGGAGTAAAATCCATCAAAGTATGACCTCCAAATTAACGTTCTAACTTACTGACTACAAATTAGCAGCATTACATCCCCAGTACCACCCAACCTCAAATCCTCAGCAAGTGATGACAAACCTCAAATTTCGAATAATGTTTCTCTTATGAAGGGTCTAAATAAGAGGAGAAAGCTGAAATGTTTTGTTAGGCATAAGTGGAGCCACTTTACATTGTGTAGAGTAGAGAGGAAAGAAAAGTTGCAAAAAAGTATCTGCTTAGTCAAGAGACTAATGGGTTATATATTTTAAACATACTTTTAGCACCTTCTTTTAAATACATTTTTTTTTTAACTGTTAAATATTACTTGCCTACAATGTGTTTCTGCTGCAAAGCATGCAGTTGCACCTTAAACACACAACGTCGAGAGCTAAAATATAGTCAACATAACACTTTAATTGCAGTCATTAAAACACATATGCAGACATACACACAGATCCTTGTTAATTTATTTATGGTGTGCAGTGTGTAAATATCAAAGCTCTTGGATCAGCCAAGAAAACAAGGTACTGAGAGTGATTTAAGGAGGCTTTGATAAATGGAGTGAAGGCACATGAGTTAGAACTGTATGTCTCAGTTTTTGCTGATGAATGCAGCCTAAATCTTTTATCAGCCTCATCCTCCAGCACAGACCGCTGAGCTGTTATATGTCTGGTAAAGTGAGCAGATAGGAATTCAGTTAACAGGTCTGCGTTTTAATGGCTGGATGAGATTGACCTCAAAAATCTGTTTTTTTTTTTTTCCTCTATTCTTTCTCTATCTGCCAAATGCAAAAGAGGAGAATGAGCATCTGTCAAATACGCTGTATAGTTTCTATAAATCTATATAGTAAACAGCAACGTTAGAATAATCTGCTAAATTGCCCGTGTAACATTCAGTGCCACTTCCACTATGCATTGGCTACATGTTCAAACTGAAAAATAAATTGTATGACAACAGTTGGAAAGCCTGGCCATCCTTAAACGCTATTTATTGATCAGATGCCACAAAAAGGTTCAATTAAATCCCTTGCTTCATGCTCACACCCACTGAGAAACATTTACAACAGCCAGTACATGGACATACAGGGGTTGGACAATGAAACTGAAACACCTGTCATTGTAGTGTGGGAGGTTTCATGGCTAAATTGGACCAGCCTGTTAGCCAGCCTTCATTGATTGCACATTGAACCAGTAAGAGCAGAGTGTGAAGGTTCAATTAGCAGGGTAAGAGCACAGTTTTGCTCAAAATATTGAAATGCACACAACATTATTGGGGGGAAACCAGAGTTCAAAAGAGAACAAATTGTTGGTGCACGTCTTGCTGGCGCATCTGTGACCAAGACAGCAAATTTTGTGATGTATCAAGAGCCACAGTATCCCGGGTAATGTCAGCATACCACCAAGAAGGACGAAACCCACATCCAACAGGATTAACTGTGGGGACGCAAGAGGAAGCTGTCTGAAAGGGATGTTCGGGTGCTAACCCCGAATTGTATAAAAACATAAACACGTCTGCCCAAATCACGGCAGAAATAAATGTGCACCTCAACTCTCCGTTTCCACCAGAACTGTCCATCGGGAGCTCCACAGGGTCAATATACACGGCCGGGGTCTAGCCCAAAACCCTTTTGGCACTCATCCCCAATGCCAAACGTTGGTTTCAATGGTGCAAGGAGCACAAATCTTGGGCTGTGGACAATGTGAAACATGTATTGTTCTCTGATGAGTCCACCTTTACTGTTTTTTTTCCCCCATCCGGGAGAGTTACGGTGTGGAGAACCCCAAAGAAGCGTACCACCCAGACTTTTTCATGCCCGAGTGAAGCATGGGGGTGGATCAGTGATGGTTTGGGCAGCCAATATCATGGCATTCCCTTGGCCCCAAAACTTTGCTAGATGGGGGCGTTCACTGCCAAGGACTACCGAAAAACCATTCTTGAGGACCATTTGCATCCCATTTGGGTTTAAACATTGTATCCTGAAGGCGGTTGCCGTGTATCAGGATGCAACCCCCCTTGCACCAATACACACAGCAAGGGCCTTTTGGGGAAAGATTGGTTTGATGAACATGAAAGAGAAGTTGAACATCTCCCATGGCCTGCACAGTCACCCGATCTAAATATTATTGAGGCACTTTTGGGGTTTTTTGGGGGAGCGATAGGGAAAGTTTTTTTCCCCCCCCCCAGTATCACGTAGTGACCTGGCCACTATCCTGCAAGAAGAATGGCTTAAAATCCCTCTTACCACTGTGTAGGACTTGTATATGTCATTCCCAAGACGAATTGACGCTGTATTGGTCGCAAAAGGAGGCCCTACACCATACTAATAAATTATTGTGGTCTAAAACCAGGTGTTTCAGTTTCATTGTCCAACCCCTGTAGGTCTATGTGGAGTAAAGGAAAATCACTTTTGTATTTATTGGACAGTATCATATTTTACGCAAAAAGTTGCTTTCACCCACAAATTAGTAGTAGCACACGTAGATTTAACTATGTTACTGATCTGCACAAAGGTCATTAGTCAACAATATGCAGCCTATGCTCTGCCTTTCTTGCATAGTTCATAAAATTGAAGCTGTAAGATATTCGGCTGCAAATAAACCATTAGTTCTTCAAAGGCTTCTCCAGAGCTAATTGAAAGTATTATTTCAATTTAATCAGTTGAATAGGAACAATAATGTAATGCGGGCACATTTGAGCTAATGACACAGACATATGGCCTCTAATAAAATTAGCAGCAACACTACAAAGGGATTATAATCCTTGAACAAAATATTTAAATAACTCTCTTTTTAAAGAGATGTTTAGTTGGGCTTTAGTAACTCCGAATGTAATTGTTAGCTGTGGAAACTCAGTGTGTGTCTGTATCTATAATAAATTTAGTTTATAGACATGTTTCAGAACACTTGTAACCTAAAACCAAGTGCAATACAAAAGCATAGATTTACAAAATAAAAAAAATAAAAACAGCGTAGAAGATTGTCAGAGCTAGTAGATAATTTTAAATGGGTATTTTTTTTAGACAAGATTCAGAAATGGAAAAAGAGAATTATGCCTTTCAGGTAAAAGGGAATTCCAGAGGCGGAGGACAAAATGGCTAAAAGCTTATTCATCCATAATAACTAGGCGGTAAACTGAAACAGTAAGATGAATTGAAAATGAAGACCCAAGAGTGCAGGTGGGTGTCTTAATATGCAAGAGATTTGAAAGTTACTCAGCATCAATTTGATTAATACACTCAAAAGTAAGTAGACTTTTGTAGTCAATACAACATTTAACTAATAGGCAATGAGGCTGCTAAAAAACAGGGATTATGTGATTTATAGAGGTAGTTCTAGAGACGACTCATGCTGTCGAGTTTTGAACTAACTGAAGCTCATGGAGGGTTTTATTTGGGAAAGCAAACAAATGGGAATTGCAGTAAAGCAGCACAATATATCAAATTGCAATCTTACAACAGCTGTGTTTGCAATTTTAAAATTGCAAGGGACTGCTTGAATGCAATATTTGGTAGGATGTTATTACTCGGTAAGGCCTTCACAATCTGCATATTGGCAATGTATTTGGCCAGTAGGATGGACTCTATCTGCCCCTAAAGCCCACACCGATTGGGGGTTTAAGTTTATTTAATAGTAACTAAGTGCTGAAGCTCATGCAGAGTACCGTGGACATTGTGTTTGTAATGGTAAAGAAATAAGTGTTCAGCAAATGTGGGTTATTTGTTATCAGTAATAATATTGCAATTTTTTTTGCAATAGCATCGCATTTAGTATTGCTAAATAGCAGAAGTTGAGACTTGATGTGAACAGGGCATGAACAAGAACATGGGTTTTAGTTGCTTGGATGAATGAGCCAAGTCAATTTTTAAGAACTTTGTGTGGGATTGGATTTCTTGTAAGCAAGAAGCACGTTGGGAGGAAGAAGTAAGGTCTGGTGGAAATATACAGTTGGTTGCCATCTGCATACTAATGAAAATTAATACTGTATTTGCAGAAGATGTGACCAATTCAAAGAATGTAGATTCTAAAGTGTTTTTTTTTCTAAAGAGTTTTTAAATCACTGGAGTGAAAGGACTTGATTTGGATGATAGATTAGATTCAACTAGTTTAAGAGTGTGTTCACAATAAAAACAGGGGCTTATCCTTCAATGAGGGTGCTGTGTGAAATGCTGCACTCAGAACAAGGAGAATGAGAACACCACCATAATCATAATGTACCAATATTAGAGTTAGCAACAGACTATCATCAATCATGTATGCTGTTTATGTTTGTTTGTGCTCAATGATAAGCTAACTACTATCAACAATCCATTATACATTATATTTACGTTGTATTCAAACAATAAAATGATATGCTCACCAACAGAGGTTTTGCAGGACTGTGTGTAAAGTTTGTATCCCATTTAAAGAGACACAAACCATCAAAAGTGCAAATTAATGGTTTCGCTCCAGCCCTTGCTACCTTTAAAGAGCATGGTAGCCATATTGGAGTTTGATGCTATGTTGGTGGGAAACATAGTTGCCCTCTTAAAATTTCAACTTCAGGGCATTTTTCTGATTATTTATACAACTTGGAAGTTGGACATTTTAACAACTGAGAAAAACTGGAATGCACAATTAAACAGCATTCTTTATGCAAACATGCTCTTTAACAACCCTCCATCTTTTTCTCTTTTTGAAAACCACAATAAACCACAAAAGTCAAAGTCCTGTTGTATTAATCTTTTATAATTATAATATTAGTACTTGGAAAGCTTAGTAATTACAGTTACATTATAATTATGAAATGTTTGAGAACCACTATTCTACAATATTAGGTATGAGTTGAAATCTACAGTGAACTAAACAGGTTAACAACGATAGATTTGAGGGCATAGTACAAATAAGAAACATGGCCTCTTAAAAACCGAGAACCTTGGCTGCTGTATAGTTGTTTTCAGTAAATAAGTGATGTGGATAGCCTGAATAAATCAATTTATTTTAGTTACTCCTGTGTTTATAAGACCAGCTGAGCCCATATCAGAATCCCCTGCAGGGTGATGAAAACAAACAAACAAATTCTCATTTTAACAGAGTCAGATGTTTATAAGATTGACTCAATGGGTGGCTTAAATACCATCTTATCAGTTTTCATGTTCCAGTCAGCAGTGCAAAGCAAAGCGATTTCCAATCAGTTAAAAGTTTTCAAGCTTTGCTAATGATGACTGTAGCCGTGGTTCTGCGGAGGAGGGATGGAGAGAGGAAGGGCAATGTCCTAACATATACACAACTTCGAGAAATACTTAAAAAGGTCTTGTTCCTCCTTCATCCCGTTCACTTCCTTTTAACTCGTCCGGGCTCAAACATTCACCTCTTACTCATTAGCAGCTGCTGCCCATTGCTCCAAACTGTTTACCCTGTCCTGTCATGACAGTATCTAGCACCCAGCTAACAAGTTCTGGCCTCGACGGGGGCTGAGAGTCTTGATGAGTTTCCAAAGACGCAGATTAAGCAGCTATGTTCAGGAAGAAAAAAAAGTAGGGCACCTAATTAGCTGTGCCTCTCAGGACCATGCGAGTCGGCTGTTTTTCACCTTGACAGGGAAATTCCATAAATGACAGGAATGTGGCTGAGGAGCCGGATCTGGAATACTTAATGAGAGTGGGAGGAAAAGACAAGTCAACTTAAAATAGCGAAAGTGGAAGAAGGAGATGGCTCGCTCAGGAAAGGTTAGTCCTGAACCCTTGTGACTGAACATCGAGTGTAATCTGCAGATTCAGTTTTGACATGCACTTTTTAAAAAAATGACTTATCTAGGCTAAAGCACAGGTGTAGAGGACTTTTTTTTTCCACTGCATGCTAAGCAATACATAATTTACATCAATGTTTGCAATAAACAGGAATTCTACAGTGATTCGATTTATCCATTGCGTCAGCATGTATTGTTGACTTTCAGTAACAGGAAAATTTTACAGGAACCAAATTCTTTTAGGAGATCCCAGCCCCTCTGGTTCGACATCAGAAACAAAAGCTAAACAGAGTTCAGGAAATGTATTGATGTTTATTGAGTTGAGATCATATAGATCAAAACACGCAAACATCCCCATATTTAATTCCATAAGCATTTCCCATTTCTTTCAGTATATTTCTGATACACGTTGCTAGTAGCAGATTGGACCCCCTTTTGCCCTTAGTGCTTCCCTGTATCTTTGCTGCATTGGTTAGAAACATCCATCGGAGATTTCTGTCCATATTGACAGGATAGCATCATAGAGTTGCTTCAGATTTGTCGGCTTATTTGTCCATACAAATATTCTGTTCTGCCACATCCCAAAGATGCACTGATCTATTTACATCTGGACACTGTGGAGGCCACAGGAGTACAGTGAACTCACTGCCATGTTGGAGTAGGCAGTTTTAGATGATTTGAGCTTTGTGATATGGTCCCTTATTCTGCTGGAGATTGGTCACTGTGGTTATGAAGGGATGGACATGGTCAGTAATAACAGCCAGGTGTGCTATTTTGGTGAGCCTGTTCAAATTGTGTCCTCTGCTTTCTGTTCTTAGCTGGAAGAAGGGACATTCAGTTTTGTCTTTTGTTGCTGCAGTCCATCTGCTACAGGGTTTGATATTTAGAGTTGGCTTCCTCATACCTTAGTTGTATATAAAACTGTTTCTTTTTATGACTAAATAGGCAGTTGTGCATGAAAATCCCAGTAAACCATTAACTTCTGAAACATTCAGACCAGCCCATCTGGATCCAACAAACTTGTCATCTTTAAAGTTCTAAAATACTCTTTCTTTCCTATTCTGATGCTCACTTTAAAATTTTAGCAAGTCAGTTTCACCACATGTACATGCTTAAATGCATTGGGTTGTTACCATTTTATTGGCTGGAACAAGAAAGTGAACAGTTGTACCTAATGAAGTAACTGACGAGTGTACAGCATTATAACCCACTTATTTATATAAATATTTATTCATTTAGGCCTTTAAACATTGTTTTAGTTTAATTTTATTTAGTATTTGAATCAATTGTCCAGTTGCAGCCAGACGATTTAATTAAACTGTGATGTGAGTTAACTAGTTGTTGTGTTTTTTTTCTTTGGTTGCTGGTTGTTCAGTCGGAATATTTAAAATACGTACTTTCAGGGGATCTAGAATTTAGTCTTGGAAAATGTGACCAGCTTTAAGGTTGCTGAATGTTCAGTAAACATTATGGCTGACCTAGAATTTATTTTTTGTGTTCTTCCTCTCAGCCAGACATTATTTTCATTTTTGAGTTGGGTAAACATTATATGCGAATACTTTTCAATTGCCTTTCAAAGTCGTTCTTTAGACAATGGATACTTAAGTCCCTTGAAGTCTATTTCTTCTACATCAACAACTATTTCCTTCTATGTACCAACTAAGACTGATCTATGTAATTTTCCAGCATAACAAAACTTCCTACTCAGGAGGTGAATGTGAGCTGTCTACACAAAAACAGATAATGGAGCCTAGAAACAAAATTGAATAGTCTTTTGGAATTCGGTTACACAACACATTTTGATGTCATGTATTTTGCTGAAACAAAAAAATATGTAAAATATGTAGATAACACTTTAGGGGCCATGGAATCTAGTTTTTCCATCATCAAAGTTATGCCAGAAGAACCATTAATCAATAAATGTGTATCTGGCATATTTTTCTTAAAATATGGATACTGGAGAGTTGGAGGACAGAAGAAAAAACATGGCCCAGAGAGATTCATCATCCTTCATCTGATCCATCTGCTGTTTGTCAAAGCCTCATCCGAAATGGTCTCAGTGGAACAGCGGCTGTCAGGAAGCCATTCTTAGGGAAGCAAAACAAGAGGACAACGTTTAGAAATGTCAGATAACACAAAAAGTACTGAATATCAATAGTTTTATGAAGTGATAAGTCCACATTTTACATGTTTGGTTCAAGTTGCCATTAACAAACTGGTTCAAGATAGAGGCACACCAGTGAAACAGTATGACCATCTGCAAAATACAGTGGGGGATCTATCATAGTGTGGTGCTGTATTTCAACATCATCTCAGCTACTAAAGATAAACTTAAAGTGTCTGATTAGCAACAAATCCATTTCAATTATGTACAAACACCTGAATCATGAATTCAATAACAGAAGACAACAGTCTTGGGTTTTCCCCCCCCCCCCCCCCCCCCAATCCAGGGGTTTATAGGAAACTGGTTCTCTTATAGGTGAAAGGGGGCACCATACAAGTTACTGCTCTTCCCTCCAGTTTCAAAATGAAATGTAAAAAATTATAGTTGCCTTTTGAGACAGTACTGTAGTTTAGTCAGGATAACTCTCGTGATACAAGGCCAAACATGAAACAACAGGCAAACACTTGTTTCAAAAAGCTGCAGTCCCTGAACAGTAATCCTCAGGTTTGCAACATTTGATAGGGAGCCCCCAGCTCCCTTCCTGTGCCTTTCCGTGGATACAGAGGAAGAGCAGGCGATGCATTACAGACATGGTTTATGTCCTGCTGATAGAAGCCTCTCTCTTCTCTGAGCTCAGGTGTCATATCCTTCGTACTCTCTCCCTTCTGTCTCGTCTCATCCTTACTCCCCTCAGTGGGAGTATCAGACTGTACGGATTTCAACATGTCACGCTGTCTTATATTGTTCCAAATAAACACATTTTTGATGTTTTATGTCTAAAAAAAAAGTGAGTTCATGCAAATCTCTTGCTGGGTTTTGGATCACATCAAAGCATGAAAAGGCTATAGTAAAGCAACAGAACCTTCAGCTACAGTAATGTGCTTGGAGAGGTTTTACCGAGTCTTTACTCTATTGCATTTTATAACTGAATGGGTCCCGTTCACTGCTGAGGTGAGTGCTTTGCATTGTTGGGCTATACATCATGGTGAAAGGTTTGTCACTTTTCAGCATAATGTGATGCTGGGTTATGTGTATTAAAGAGCTGAAGGGAAAGGAGGAGAGTGAGATATCTTATAAATCTCTACACTGTTTGTCAGGCTGGAATTTATCTGTAAAAGTTGCTAAAGAAGAAAGTAATATTTCAGCAAAGAGTTATGAGGGTGCCGTGAAGTGTGTGTGCGTTTGTGTCTGTCACTGTATTGTTTAGAAATGTGTCATGGTGTGGCTGTTATTGCCGAAGCTGGTGCAGAGCAGAGCACAGCTTAATATCTGTGTTTGACATAGAGGCTCATTAATAAGGGCCTGATCTGAGCCCAGTGACAGGACTGCTGACAGAGGAGGATCATGGGGAAGAATCATACCCTGCTGAGGGAGCCTGGGCTGCAGGTAGACCCATTCTGGCTTCCCCAGGTGTCATTACGGATGCTGGGGAGGAAGCAGAGGAGGGGAGGGGCAACACTGACATCTACATTAATCACCCCACTGCACATCACACACTACCTCCTCCCACCTCCAGCTCCTAATCATCCCCACACTGAGACCCAAACTCAGTAAGGGGATTTTTAGCCTTGAAAGATATCCAGCTAAGAGCTCCCTAAATACCACTCTGATCTGATCATGAGTGATGCTGGTACCTGAACCTCTGACCCACCACACAATTAAAAAAAATTTTTCCTCCCTTTTTCCCTCAAAACACGGGAAAGGGGCTAGTGCGAATTTTACTTTGTTTTTAGCTGCCGGGTTTGATTAAATAGTTTTGAAATTGAATTGTGCTGGGGTTTTACATGCAAAAAGTTTGCTACAAAGCATCCATGGCTTTTTTGGTTCGTTTCAAAATCCCCAGAGTGCACTGTTGCTGTTATTCATACTCCTGATTGTCTCACAGATATCAAATTCTCCACTTGGGGATCCCTTATTGATCCTCAGCTGGGCTTTTATCTACAAGAGGAGCAAAACTACATTAAGTGTTCACAGAGTTGCACTAGAAATGGAGCCAGCATGTATGTGAGTTTCCCCAGAAAACGGGAAGAAAAAAAAATTACCATTGGGTAAAATTTAGGGGGCCTTTGAAAATACCCCTTGAACTTCCGGGCCCTTGTCTTCCTTTGTCTATTTGGGGAGCACCCCAGTCCAGTGAAGTAAACCCCAAAAGGGCAGAAAATCTTATTCCCACTCAAAGTGCAAATTCCTAACACATGGGAAATATCAGCCAAGAAATGTTGTATTACAAGCTGTCCTTTGCGCAATTAAAATTGCTCAAACTAATATTGTGATTACGATTTACTTGCAATTGTTGGCACCCTTTTTACCCTAGACCTCAAATAAAATTTACCCAAACATGTTTTACAAATAAAAAGTTTGAGTGGTGTGCTTTCCCAGTTGGATCCCTGCCCCCCTTTACTCTGATATCCTTAAAAAAAATCAATGCAACTAATTGCACATCAGGGTGAACACTCCTAATTAAAAATAAAGTTAATCCGTGTACAATTTAATCTCAGTATAAATAAAGCTGTTTTGTAAATTATCTCAGATGTTTTGTTAGAGAACATCAGTGAATTAAAAAAAACACATGAAATCCAAAAAAAACACAGGGGAGACAAGTCAAAGGGTAACCCCTGGAGACGTTTAGGATCTTGGGAAAAATTTTTAGACCAAAACTGGAACCTTTCGGCCTGCATTCTAAATGCCATGTGTGGAGGAAAACTAATGCTGCCTTGGTGGTGGCTGCATCATGCTCTGGGAATGTGTTTCATTAACATGAACAGAAACTTGTCAGAGTTGATGAGAAAATGGATGGAGCTAAATACTAGGCTATTGTAGAACAAAACCTGATAGAGGCTGCAAAAGAGTTGAGGACGAGGGGGAGGTTCACTTTGAATCAGAACAACACCAAACATAAAGCTAGAGCTACAGTGGAATGATTTAGATCAAAGCATATTCATGTGTCAGAACAGCCTAGTCAAAACCTAGACCAATATTTAGACGAGACTTTGTGAGTAGACTTGAAAGTGAATATTCACAGTTGCTCTCTATCTAGTTTGACTGAGCTTGAGCTAAGTTGAAAAGAAGAATCAGCTTTTTTCTTTATTCGTTATACTTTTTTCATCTCTGGATTTGCAAAGTAGGCCGAGACATACCTGAAAAGACTTGCAGCTGTTGTTGAGGAAAAATGGTTGGTGGCAGCATACCGCTGTAGGGATTTTCTTTCGCAGAGACAAGGTGGTTGGTCAGAGTTTATGGAAAGATGGAAACAAATTGAGTGAAAGCTATTTTGAAAAGAAGAATAGGTGAACATTTCAGTTTACTAAGCTGAGTACAAAAGCACACCACCTTTATTTGTAAAAATAAATAAATAAAACATTCCATCTTTTATTAACACTTCACTATTCAGCACTAATTTCTGTTGGTCTATAACATGCAATGTCAAGTTATATTGAGGTCTGGGGTTATGTGCCGAAATATTTGAAAAGGTTAGGCAGTATTAAAACATTTGAAAGGCTCTGTGGATTAGAATTGATGTGGGGCAGCAGAACCGTTTCTGCAATGCATGAGTCAACCTCTGGTCCATTAGTGAGCAGGTGTTTGGAGAATAACTGGTGACCAAATAATTGAGAATTAGTTTTGATCCAATTAAAAAGACATACATGGACAAAAAAGAGACAGTAATTGTGACATAATGTAATTAGTAGATAAGAAATGCTCTGTTTTAACAAAAGAAGTAGTAAAACACTTTCCATAAATGCTTTTAGCCCTATCTGGCCTTTGTGTTTTATTCCTTCCAAACTGACACACTCTCTTTACTTTCCCCTCAGCAACATCACCCTCATTTGTTTTTTGTTTGCACATCATCTGCATTCTCTCAGTTTTAAAAATGAAACAACAAATCAAAGCTGAAACCCTGTGTGACAGTAATAGTATAAATGTAGCAAACAATTTGTGATGTTATTTTTTTTCCAGCAGTGGAATAAAGCATAAGCTCATATCATGGTGTCCATGAATTGTCAGCTACATTGCTTAGCCCCTTCCATCGCATTCTTTATGTAACATGTCATGTGTGTCATAAACAGGGCCTCCAGTTTAATTAAAATAAATCCACTTTGAGCTGATATTTAGAAACCCGGAGAATATCACAGCCTCTGTAACAGATAAAGTGATTGAGAGTGGGGAATAAAAGGCTGGGCTTGAGGGAGAATTACACTCTACTTCCTTTTCCATCAGTGAAGCCTCTATTGTTTATGTCTGAAGTGGGCTTTTCTTCTTTGTAAATGACCTCGCTCCAATTCCCCACTTTTTTTTCTGTTTTATTTGCCTTGAACCTTCAGCAAAACTGATGACACAATAAATTTCTGCTTGGCTCTTTATGTTTGCGTTCATAGCCACATGCATATGGTAGAATCTAGGACACCACGGCGACACTGAGAAGACAACATTTGCATGCGGCTCGCAAACATATTAAAATATGAAGACAAATCACTGAGCCTAGCCAGCTGACAGCAACAGCCTGCAGTGAGAGCCAGCAAGAAAACTTGCAACACGTTGCCGCTCCTAGAAAGGGCCTTTTTCAGGGCAAGCGTCGACATGTAGCTCAACAAACAAATAGATGGAAAAAAGCCATGAGCAGTCAAAGCTATTATTAAAGGTGATAGAAGTGTTTCCCTTTGCCGAAGCCATTTTGTCATGGTCTTAGCCTCCGTACTTTGTTACAGGGAAAGCTGGGTTTTTCAAAGATATCTACAGAGGACATACTCTGGACTTTGTTGTGTGAATGTCTTTGATGTAAATCATAAATCCAAGTCTTTTAGTTCAGAATCCTGTAGGTTTTGAAGTTGTCTAGGTATAAAGCAAAGGTTTACCAAGTCATTAAATAGAAACTATTATTCAGTTAATTATCTCTAAAAAAAACATTTAGGAAAGGAAAATAGGACATTTGGGAAACATTTTTGGTCCAAATGATAATTACCCTTCATGGATTATTAATGTACATTAGAGTTCATCTGTCCAACAGACAGATTTAAAGTGGTTTGTAGGTTTTCAAACTGTAAACCTTGTCACTTTTTTTTCAAGTTGCAACAAGCATCAGCGCATTTTGGGGGGGATTCCATGATAGTTAATTCTTCTTTGAAAAATAGCTCAAGCTTAGTTAGATTTCATCTTCCCATCAACTCGTATCTACCTCCCTGTCACTGCTAGAGAAAGCTTCCCCACAGCATGATGCTGCCACTATCATGTTTTACGGCATGGATGATCTGTTCAAGGTTATATGCCATTACTTTTTCTCCACACACGGTGTTCTGCATCTTCCACATTTATGTTTTGTTCCCTACTTAGCTGCTCTATCAGAGAGGTCAGATTTGAGGGATGCGTTGCTAAAAGTTATCTAGTAGACTTATTCTCGCACCTTAGTTGTTGATCTGTGCATCTCCACCAGAGTAACCATGGATCTCTACAATGCTCCACTGATTAATGTTCTATTTACTCAGCCTGTCAGCTCAGGTGGGCAGCGATGTTGGCAGGTTTGCAGTTGTGCTGTAAGTTTGCAATTTTCAGATAATGAAATGAAAGTGTCCCATGTGATTTGAAAAGCTTGGTATTTTTCTATATACCCTAACACTGCCTAAAGTTCTCTACAACTTTGTCTCTCACCTGTGTGCTATGTTCCTTGATCTTCATGGTGTTTTTTCCACTAATGTTCTCTAACTAACCTCTTAGGCCTTCACAGAACAACTGGGTTTAACTTGAAATTGTTAAACGTAATAATTATTTGAATGACTTTCTTTAGGCAATTTGTTACACTGGATTTTTTTCAGGGGCATCAAAGTAAAGGGTACAGCATATGCGTGCAGCTTTGTGTTGTTCTGTTATGTAAAATCC
The DNA here is from genome assembly GCA_036173005.1 of Crenichthys baileyi. Classification (NCBI taxonomy): domain Eukaryota; kingdom Metazoa; phylum Chordata; class Actinopteri; order Cyprinodontiformes; family Goodeidae; genus Crenichthys; species Crenichthys baileyi. The sequence continues at coordinate 114,099 of JAHHUM010000900.1, forward strand.
TAGTACAATACACTTAAGTTTGTGGTTATAATATGACAAAATGTGAAGGCGGTATGAACAATTTTGCAAAGCACCCTATTGTACTCTGAGATATTCATTCAAACTTAATTTAACAGCTGAACATACAGCAGCAGAATCCATGCATTGCCACAGGCCTCTTACGTAAATAGGATTTCCCTTTAGTATATTACTGTTGGCTTTGCATATGTCTTCTAGTTTCATACCTCTTGATAGGGCTGTATATAAAACACAGCGACTAGAAGTTGTTATAACAGATACCAGTAGGGGGAGCTCAGAGCTCATTGCACGTCAGTAGAACCTTGCAAGAGATTATGTGGAGGGTTGCTGGGCAGTAGTTCACACCACATAACACAAACCCACCCCACCCTCCATCTCTGAACATCAACATATTGAGTCCGGATTTTTATGTGTTTATCCTTAATGTTGGAATTCATCCATGATTAAATGTTGGATTGCAGTGGTTTGGATTGTTCTTGCTCCCTTCACTGTGTTCATCTGTACACTTCTTTAAAAAAAGAGACAAAGAGAGACATATTTTGAATTTATTGTTGGTATGCAGAGCCGCATCTCTCCTCATCTTGCAGGGGCTCGGTCAATCAAAACATCGATTTCTGACAAAGATCATATTTACAATTCTGCATCAGCATCTCAACACATTAACACTTGCATGTTAAGCAGCTTCTGATTCCTCAATAAATTTAGTTTTGAGCCTATTGATGGAGAAATGAACACGTTCTCAGAGAAGAGATTGCATTTCAATTTTCTAAAAGATTGTTCTCCGTGTGTTAAAGTGCATTTTACCTGTTTTCTGATGCAAATGTTGACTACTGCCAAACTGCTTCTTTTCCTCCAATCTGAGTGATGGCTTTAGAAGGTACACAATGCTTAATATGTTGCACTATTATCAATGATTTGCAAATATAATTGTGTTATAAATGGGTTTGTCCTACCACTTGCTAGTCTTTTACTAGTGCCTCAGTGGGGAAATTCCCTGTGTAACAGCAGCAAAGTGATTGTCCAGTAGAAGCAGATAGATAACAATAATAATAATAATAATAATAATATAATGATAATAATAATAATAATAATATAATGATAATAATAATAATAATAATAATAATAATAATAATAATAATAATAATAATAATAATAATAATAATAATAATATAATTTATAACAAGGATCCAACCTCTGCTGTACTTTACATCCCTGCCATCCACGCTGCTACACCCACTCTCTGGTACCGGTCCGTGTTCGCTGGCCGCCTGCTCAGCCTCAGTGTGTTGGGATGTGAGAGACCGTGCGCTCCTAGCGGCCGCGCTGTTCCAACCAAAACGCGAAGGGAGAGAGACAGAGAGAGGAGGATGTGGTTCTGTAGTGTGACTGTACATTTATAGGGGCTATACTCCCCGCTACGCTCATGGGGCTTTTGAAAGCCGGATCTCTTAAGAATAAAACAACTTTTTGGGCAACGCGTGAAAGTTGAAGACTGGTCTGGTTGTCCATGAGCGGAGACATCATCGCTGAAGATTTAAAAAATGTGCCCAAGACGCCTCTGAAGGAAAGCGAAGACCTGCGGATAAGTGCAGAGTCTGTGCATTTAGTTTGTTTTCTTTTTCAGTCCGGACTTTTTTCTGTTCTGAAAGACTGAAAAGCTCCGGCGTGTTACAGCAGAGACTGCAGATGAACTCACCGCGCAAACAGGAATAAAATTACTCAAAGAGCCGAGAGTTTGGATTCAAGGTTTAGCTGGATGAGCAGCTCCGGGTGAACTACTGTTAAATGGATCCTCTCTGTGTTTGGACACTGAAACTGGCTTTTGTCAGTGAGTAGGACAGTGTTAGGAGCTGTCCATCACTCCCAGAACCGCGAGGCGGACTTGTGCGCAATCTTTACATATTTTCCCCAGCAGTGAATTAGAGGATTTGCGCGTCCGCTTTGGATGATTTAATATGCAAGGATGGGTCCGCTAGCGTTCATCCTTGTTAGTGGATTACTGTACTTTCAAGCTGATGGTAAGTTCTTGGAAATGTTATGTAAAACTTCATCTTCAATGGATTTTAAATATGTTTAGCGCGGTCACTGGCAACTCGTTTAAATATGTGGATTCTTTCAACCAGTTTGTATTCCAAAGCTGGGTTCCTGCCTTTATAAATGTTATTATTCTGATTAGGAACAACAAATGAATGTGAATATCACTATTCTGGTAAACCTTAAGGAGCGGTGATCTTAATGTATTGGAATATTAATTTAGCATTTTTATGTGTAAAAGTAAAACGAGCAGGCAGCTCAGCTCAACAGATAGCCTCCTGCTTCAACTGATGATTGCTGTTCTGTTGCATGCAGTGATTTTGATCTATTCAAGTCATAAATTACCCTCCAGCCCCTACATTCTGAAGATAATTATGCTCCGAATATGGACTGAATATCTTGAGATGCACCATTCAATCGCTCAGGTTTCAGAATGGACAGTTTTTCCTTGATTGGTTCCACTCTGTCAAATACATATATGAAAAAAAATAGTTTCCTTTTTTATGAAATGTGACAAAACAAACGACTTCCACCACTTTAGTTTATATATAACTCAAACAACAGCATGTACTTTGATAGACTATGTTGAGTTCAGTAAAATTCCGATTAAGCTTAGAGACGTTTGCTTTAATGGATATATGTAAATAATCTTGTATTTCTTTCATCTTATTTTGGAATTATTACCTCTATGTACATCAAACAACCTGTAGCAGTTTCTTTTTTCTCTTTTGTGTTACAGTCCTAGAGGGACAAAAACAACAATTCATAATCGATACAAATTTAAATCTGCATGTCAAATGAAAGGAAATCTGGATCGGCCAGAAAATGCCTCAGTGGTGCATCTCTAAAGATATCTCTTTGTTGTACACAAAGCTATATGATGCAGTCAGTTTTAGAGCAGACATGTCTCAGTCTGAATAATTTGTTATGCTTTCTTAAGAGTGGTTACATGTTATAGGTCTGATAAAAAGGTCGAGACCACCCTATACACACCCAAAATAGATAAAACAAAATGTTTGAAACCATTTTAGATAGTATAAATTAATAGTTAACAACCAAAACCCAAAGCAGATTTAATCTAATCTTTTGGCTTACTTATTGATTTATGCAGCATCTCTTGTTTTTAGATGAATTATGTAGTTCTTCTGCTTCAAAGACTCAAAACTGAGGTTGTTAAATTGTAACAGAAACTGGCTCGAACCAAAGATAAAAATGCACTGCCATGAAATAAATTTCATTTTTTTAATTATTTTTTGATAATGATGTGAAGAGCAAATGAGTTTTATTTCATAAGATGCATAATTTCCTCTTTTGAACAGCCAGACAGTCACTAAGTGCAATGTCAGCATCTTTACAGTATGATTTTATGAGGTTTCTTTGGATTCAGTGGTCTACAAAAGAACTAGTTTAATGGGGAAATTTATATAAAAAAGCCTCATTGGCAAAGTTAATGTGGTGACTCACCACAGTCATCAAAGTAGGCCAGAGCAAATGATGAAAATAGTGATTTGAACTGGTCCAACCAAAAGCTTTGGAAAAACAGAATCTATGTGTGTGTGGGTGTGTGTGTGTGTGTGTGTGTGTGTGGGGGGGGGGGGGGGGGGGGGTGTATATCTGTATATGTAACTTTTTTTGCATGACACGGGGGGGGGGGGGGGGGGGCGTTGTTTTATAATAGTAAGGGACTGTAAAATTACATGCTGAGACTTTAAATCATCCCCTGTGGTGTGATGATTCAAACATGTGTGCTTTGTATTGTTTGTACTGCTTAGCAGGATGTGAAGGTTTTTTTTGTCAGTGAATGCAAGAGTCTGTAAGGTCCCATTTTTTCTCTTCTTTCACCTGTCAACCCTAGCTTTTATTTGCCACAGCTGCGAGTTTTATTTCGGAGCCTTTTTACTTCAGTGTTCATGCCTTCTGCATTTTCCAGTCTCTTTTACGTCTTTTTTCACTTTACGTGGCTTCTTTTCATCTCCTCGGCCAAACCCACTGGTTGCTAGGCACAGGCTGTTGGCATTGCAAGCTCGCCAAAAAGGAAAGGGTGCACCATTTCTCCAAAGCAGTGCATCTTCCCAATCATTCGCCTGTCGCCTTTTTTCCCCACTCTGCTTTACTCTCCACCTACATCCAAGTTGAACTCACCCATCACCCAGCATCTTAAGAGGTAATCTGAGGGTCCTTGGAGAGGGAGGACATTTTTCCAAGAGTCCACTTGGGTGTACAAAAAGGGCTGGAGTTGAATTCACTGGGTGCCAAAGCCCAACAAATCCAGGCTTAGTAAATGGCATCCGTCACTGTTCAGTGTTCTGTAATTAAGACTGCCAGTGTGGAGAAGAGAAAAGTTGATGGTGAGAGAGACTGAAATGAGAAACAGAGTTAGTCTTGAATCCTGTGACAAGGGTGGTTATGTGGTAGAAAGTTGTTGCAACTGTAATACAACCGTCAGTAGCTGCATGGTATATCTGTACTGGGTTATAACATGCTCTTCAATGTGGACCCCCACTAAAGAGCCTATGCTATTCTTAGATCTCCTGCATGCTTGTGTGTGATGTAGGAGGTGGTGACATCACATACATCCTGGGTGCTGAAAGACGGTACAACTTAAATCTGTCAACAAGAAGACCACTTGGGAATGGGCACATGGTGAAACGCACCCGATCCACCAGCAGTGTTGTGTTTTCTCCAATGCTGAGTCAAGATCAACTGAAAGCAGAGTGCAAGAGAAGGGAAGGGATGGGGTGGGAGGGGGGGTTAGGGGAGAGAAATTTTTTCTCTTTTTGAGGGAAAGGTTGTTTAACAATGCAATCCCAGCTTTGGAAATGACAACGATGATGCTTCATTGTGATAGGACACAGGAGACTAACAGCTCTTTTGATGGTCATGATTGAATGGGAGAGGTTTAAAGCACTGGCCTATAATGGAAAGTAAACCCAGATTAAAGTAGTCTAGGTGAGTGATGAGGAAGGCTGAGGTCACTATGAAAGAGCCACTGCAATGTCTCGCCCAAATGTGATTGTTCTGCTTGAGCTGGCAGCATTTAAGCAATGTTATTGTAATTGTGGTTCATTTGCTGGAATGGGGCTACTGTAGTGATGAACCTTCATCAGAGATCTATAGGACACTCCTCTCTACTGTCTCCTGCTGTCTCATCACTGTGAAATGAGTCGTTTTCCACTGCCCCAAACACGCCACCACTGTTTATTCTCTGATTATCATCAAAAATGTGTTACGAGATTGAGATGGCAGTGATTATATAAGGAACGAAGCTAAAGGGAATAAAGGAATAGGGATAGGTAGGTGCATAGAAATCATTGTGTATTCAAATGATTTAACAGCAAAGTCAGGCTGATCTTTTGATCATGTTTCAACAGCCATCACTCCACCCCTTTAGGACACAACAGAACAACTTTTGAGCTTGGTATACATCTGCTTGCTCAGTTTTGTCTTTTGAAAATCATGGGACTAAACAAAGGCTTTCACCAGGTATTAAAAGCCACAATATGTCTTGTTGAAGAGAAGTATGCCACATAGAGTGCTAGAAAATTGATGTATAATGTGATCTCATATAATGAAGTAGATCTAAGTTATTACTATGAGTCCTATATAGGGTATGAAGGTGTGCGTGCTTTGAGTTTGACACCCTGTATTTGATACTCTTAAAGAAAGGAAGTAGTTCTTGAAATTTTCTGTTGACAGAGTCAACTAATGAAGGCTGCTAATGTCAACAAAGTTGGCATCTGCTTTGGACCTTCCGATTGGGCTACTTAAAGTTTTCTTAATAAGTCTTTACTGCTTCTTATCATTCCTAGTTCACAAACGCCGTAATATTTCTTATTGCAATTTGGTCCAGATAATAGCTGTGATTTTAATAATGTGTAGGCTATTACTATGCGATCCACACAAAGGTGAGTGCTTTAAAGCTGCAGTAGGTAACTTTAGTAAACATTTATTTTTTACATACTGATATGTTAAAAGTGTCACTATGTCCTGACTGTATAAAATGAGACAGATAATCTGTCTCATATTATACTGTCCTCCCAGTGCCATTTGCAGAAATACACCACTCACGGTCAGAAGCAACCAATCAGAGCTCACACATACCTCGCAAAATTGCCGGAGTGCTGCTGTTGTGGTAATGGCAGCGCCAATGGCTGTGCTAATGGTGCTGTGCTAATGATTTGAGGACCACATTTGTAGTCAAAGTAGGGGCAGGCAATAGTCAATGTAAAGCATATTGTTGAGGTTTCGTCCCTACCAGTAAATGTGTCATAGCTGTTTATCCACCGTCATTGGTGGTGCTGCTTACTAGCCTGCGCATTCACGGCAGGCTACACTGTGGGGAAGGAGCTGTGGAGGGAGGGCTCTAGAACAGCAGAGAGCAAGGAGGAGGGAGCTGTAAGGTGTGCTTGTTTAAACTGTCAGGCTAAGTCCACGGTTTTCTCAGAACTCCCTACTGCAGCTTCAGCTTGGCACCCTGTATCTAAGTTTGAGAATCGTATTTTGTGTAAATAAAAGGAAGCAGTTGTTTTTATTTACCCTGTTGCATTGACACTAGGCTAATAAAGATGTGTTTATAGCATACAACTCTCAGTTATACTGAACAAGCCTCAACAACTTCTAAATAATTCATCTGGCAGCATTGTGGGTATTTGGTTAAAACAGTAAATAAAAAATGGTTATAGAAATAAATGATTTGTAAGCAGTGTGAAAAAAACTGTGACTAGCTAAGCAGTAGCCATTAAAGATGCATAGGTTAACATCTGATTCACACCTTTGAGAATACAATATCTATAGGGCTATTTTCCAATTACTTAATGCGTCTGGACTGCATTACACCAGTTCAGAATCTAAAATTGACTGTTGAGAGATTCTTTAAAACAGTTTGAGATTTCTGAAACCTTTATGCTATTTGTGAAAAAAAAACAAATAAACATTGTCAATGTTTTCTTGGGTTTAGGATCACTGGTTTAATCTACACTGATTACAGATTTAAATCGCACTTTGTGAAACCTTAACTCTACTTGTGCCTACAAAAAAGATATTCTTTGTTCTCCCAGAAATGGTTTTAAAATCTTGTTCTTGTGATCCCATTATTGTATATCACCTCGACTTCTGAGCTGGAGGTATCATTGCACCCCTAGAGCTCACAGATCATTCACTTTATCCCTTCACAGTCCTCATGCGTATAAGCAAATGTCAGCCACAGACAATGCACTTGGTTGGTTTTTCTGTAAGGCAGCAAAATGCAGTGAAGGTAATACCGCTAATTTATTGAGTCTCACTCATGCATAGCAGTGACATTTACAGAGCAGAAAGTTACATAAGAAGTTAATGCATTTGCCTAAACAAAAAAAAAAAGCAAGCGATTACTACTGAACCGAATAGACGTTTACTGAAGATTGGTATAGGGCATGTTTCCTTGTATGACTTGTACATTCTCGAACTGCTTACCCCCATCTTCTTCATGTGTATGTATACTGTCTTTGTGCATGCATCTATCAGTGAGGGTGAAATTCAAACACTGAGGGAGTTGTTGTACACCTGTGCTGGCTGTGCTTAACAGAAGTCTATGCGGAGGTAATGGTTGAGGAAGGGGGGTGGGGGTAACGTGATGAATTGAGCGTGCTGACTGCAAGTAAAGGCAGATTGTAAGTGCCTTCACCTGTCTCACACACCTGAACTAAAAGAATACACACCTGTGCTTTTCCCTCTGGGGCCCCCGGGTGCAGCTATAATCCTCTTTCTGTTCTGTCAATGTCTTTGTTTCCCAAACAGCTGATTAGCAACCAGGCCAACAGAAAATACTCTTCTAATTACTGTTTTATAATCCTTTATGAGATGATGGTGATGATGGTGGTAAAAGAAGCTTTGCTCAGCAGTTCTAAATACTGCAGTAGTTTTTGTTGCCCAAACGGACTGTGGGTTAAATAACTTAGTCATCATGTGGATTTGATGAGCAATCTTATCTAGGCAAAACTGAATAATCATGAGTGGCACAATAACAGGAAGTCCTATTGTAAAGGGATAACATGTTTGCCTTATCAGTGTTTTTCTGCTGCACGGTGCTATGAAATGTTGTCTTGGGAAGCATCTGTTTACTGTGTGTCCAGTTACCCTCAGTTTGCTCTGTGTTTGCCTCAAAGCTGGCCTCAGATAAGGTGGAAGAGATGTCAAGGTTGAATGGCTCACAGAAGTACACACCAGATAATACATGCTCCTGGTTACAAGCCCACACACAAGGACTAAAGACACAGAAACATCCTTGTCCCCACAAGCAGACATAAAGAGGTTTTCTATAACTGCCCTACTCAAATAAATGAAAAATACTCTACTTGCCTCTTTGTCTTTTCAGTCAATAACATCTGCAATTGTTTACTGTCAGGAGTTTTTGTGACAGTTTTAGTTGAGCTCCTGATCTCACCAGTTTCTTGAAAGAGGTGAAGGTCGGTGATAAAAATGCATTAGCTGTCTGTCAGTACGAGATTTCTGAAGATGGACAGCTGGAGTGCGACACTTGAGAACACATCCATCAGACAGCACTGACCCAAATGCAGCTGCAGCAAAGCAGTTTGAAGTAGTGGGGCCACTGAATAAGTATCTTGTTCTGCCACCTTCATCTTCAGCTCCATGTGTAGAGCTACAGCTTTAGAACTTTACACGGTGCAGTATCTTTAGGCTGTTCTTGTAAAGTTGCATGACTGAGTATTAGCACTGTAGCCAGTATTCAATATGTTAAAACAATTCTTGGAACTGTTTTACATTACAATAACAAAGCTCAATGTATTTTATTGGGATTTGAATTGTGTGCTTGTAATGTGTCACTGAAGCACACTTCAGAAGTTACTTAAGGATCCAGACCACCAAGTAAACTGATATACCGGGCACGATGAGCTTTTATCAGACAAGCAGAAAACAGCCCCAATCTATCTCTGGCGGAGCTACATAGATTGCTGGCTCAGTGGGAGAATCTGCTAACAGGACAGTTATTAGTCCACAGTTGCAGTCCACAAATCTGGACTTTATAAGGAGAGTGGCAACAAGAAAGTCATGAGGATTTGCATTTGCAATTTGCAACAAGCTATGTAGTGGAAACAGCAAACATGTGGTAGAATGTTCCCTGGTCACATGAGGGCAAAACTGAACTGTTTGTCATACAAGCAAACCGCTATGTGCAGCAGAAAGCACTGGACATCATACTGAAAGCACCGTCCAATGATAAGTAATAGTGGTGGCAGCATCATGCTGTGGGGATGCTTTTCTTTGGCAGAGACAGGTAAGCTGGTCAGATGACATCTGACTGAGCATGTTTTTATTGTACTTATTTATGAAATCCTTGCATCATTTGTCCTTCATTACTTCACAATGGTGCACTCACAGAATTTTGTCAGATTTTTTTTCCCTGTGTCTCCACAGTGAGGTGCCAATAACATGGCACCTCACTTCTTTTACAAATTATTCCTCTATGGCCAGCAGGATTTTTCTTTTAACTGTATATAATGACTCCCTATGAGAGCGGCATTGCGGTGAAAGTCTGTGTGGGAAGGGGCATTGGCCAATACTGTTGTACCAGGTTGAACACAAAAAGGAATTACAACCTTGAAGATTTTACTTTCCTGGTTCACATCTAGGGTAGTGGTGACTTTTTTCCTGGAGAGCTGCTCATAAACATTTGTTACTAGGTGTCCTGGTAATAAATCCAGTTTCAGAAAGATTAAACTGAAGTGGATGTATTTCTGTGAATGTTTTTGGACCTTATAAGTGACACCAGATACTGTTTTTGTATCTGTATGATTTTATAGCCCTGAGTAAAGTGAATTAGACCTTTAAGCACATATTGCTGTCACCCTTGACCCTGTAAAATTCATAAATCCCATCTTGATGTGCTATGGTGCTTCTTAAAAAATTGGAAAGAAAAAAAGCACTGAGGGGTATAAGAGCCATTTGATTACCACCGCTCCGCTCTGTGAGTCCATCACCTGGATGGATTGTTGTTACAGCTCCCATTCCTCACGTTCATATTGTTTGGCTTGGGGATTGCTGGAGCGACAGGAGGGTGTTGACTGCAGGGACACAGTAATGTGCTCACTACAGGTCGGCCTGTGCGCAGCACCTCCAATTATCACCTTTCAATGCAGAGCATCAAGGACACCTGGAGGCTTTTTTTCCCCTCCACCCCAGCAATAACACACTTATTTATTTCTCTTCATTGAATTTGCAGTGGCAGTTTAGGCAATGCAGGTAAATAGATTAAAATGCTTGAGGGGAATTGGATGATACCTTACATTTCATTGTGCTTCCCTTGGTACAATATATTGGTGCGTGCCTACACTTGAAAGTAACCTGGTTTTAGGAACAGCTTTGTTTACATATTCTTCATATTGCACACAGACATGTGTATTTGAAAAGATCAGAAAATCGCATGGCTGCTTATTTAGTTTTGTTTCACAAATATTGAAGGATGTGCTTTTGCTGTATTTTTAATTTTGATTATAAAGCGTGAGGGACTACATTCATATATCATTTGTATAATTTCATGTGCATCTTATACGCACAACATCACAATATTTACAACTTTCCCTCTTCACTGTGATCAGACTTGTAGCTTACGATAGTTACATTCATTTCTATAACTGAGGTTAAAAGATAATAAAAAAGCATAAAAGAAAAAGGCGAGGACAGGGCAGCTGAAAACCCACCTAAAAGACACGAAAAAGTAATGACATTATGTTTGGAACATCCAACTCAGACATCAATATATAGCACAGTGTCCACTGATGTGAATTAAACAGCACCCTACAGGGGGTTCGAAAGCATTTTGTAATTAATTAAATAATTATTGTGCTTAACATACAAGGCAATTGATTGGTGAGAGCCATTCTTGATTTAGTGCAATCCGAACACATCAGCAGAGTTTTGTACTTACAGAGGACACACAACAAGTAAAGAGTGCTGTAAAAGAAGCATTTTCTTATCTGCCTATTGCTCACAAACAACAGCTGTGGTTGCCTTTGTGGTCTGGCTGTTGACTTCCTACACAAGCCATTGCTTGAAGCTGAGTCATGAATTGTGCTGTGTCCCCATTGCTTGACCTTGGGTTATTGCTTTACTTAAACCCCAAAACTCAGTTCTTTCATAATCTTAAGACAAAAACATTATCCAGAGACTGTTTTCACCTTTTTCTAGATAGGTGAAATTTGTAGCAAAAGCACTAACTTCATCCTTCTTCTGCAGCAACACATTCCTACACTGCTATCAAAATTGAAGTTTTTTATTCAAGAAATTTTTTTAGGGTTTTTAACAAAGATGTATCTAAAAATGTTTTTTTTGTGTGTCAAAAGGTACGTTTAAAATGACTGAACTATTTTGGAAAACAACAGAAATCCCAATTATAAACGATTTATGTTTCATACTTTCAATTTTTATAGGCTTTATGGGTCTAAAATTTCATATCAAGCTTCCGGTCAAAGTGAAAAGCAGAAAAGCAAATAGATAAGCCAATGCTGATCAAAAGAAATCTTCAGGGAAAGAGAGAGGGATGAAGAAGGTAAAGTGGCGCAGTGAGCTACATGCTCGAGTGGCCCCAGCATCGAAAATCATTTAATCTGCATCAAACAGTTTAGAGTCCCTACCGGCATCCTGACAGGCCAACAGAGCCATTGCTAATCTCCATACACTAATCAGACCATACAGAGAGGAAGCTGCGCACTTTCCATATTCACTATAAGAAGATCTAAATTGTTTTCATGTCCTTCCTTTACACTTCAGTTTCTTGTTAACAACCTAATCTTTTTTGAGACATCTGCTGTAAAAGAGCTTCAACTTTCCTGCTTATAGCGACTGACACCAGGATCAGGACTGAAAATAGGAGCAGCTTGTTAAAACAAGAATGAAGCTTCTTGAAGTAGAAGATATGCAGATTGGCCCATTGCAGCAAAATCAGATATTCTGTTTCCCACAGTTATCTATTTATATATCCCATCTGTATGGGGGAGAGAGGGCAAATACACAGATGCAAAGTCAATATGACCCCCACCTTGTCACTGCCTGAAATACACCCAGCGTGGAATTCTATCTGATATTTGTTGGAGTCAAGCATGGATGCATTGAGAGGTTGAGAGGAGCTTGTAGAATTACCCCTGTGTTTGCTTTCAGAGTATAAATCTAAGCAGGAGAAGGGAGGGGCAGTATTCAGAGCACTGAGGTGGAACAGAGCCCATCATGTGAGCTTGATAGCTAACTAGCTCCAAGAAGCCACTTGCTATATTTCAGCACCAGATAGAAATGAAAGACTGCTCTGCACCTGTGAACACATTTCATTCTCTTCTTGTGTCGTCACTGTGTGGCTTGCCGGATCCTCTGGGGCTGGACTCCTGCGGTGACACCTCCCTGAGATGAGCTGTGTGTCTTTCAAGTGTTGGGGGTTGTACTGGAGCTGCCACTGACAGCCTGGTGTAAAGAAGATGAATCCCGGGTGCAGAGCATGCTGCTTGGAGGTGTCACAGAGCTCTAGTGCTGATGCGTGGACGACCAGTAACATCATTCTTTCACCACCCTCAGTTTACCCCACTGCTCTCTCACATTTCCTCTCTGATGACATGATGAATATGACTCTGTCGCCGAAACACTGTAATAGGACAGAGAGCAAGTGAAACAGATAGACAGCAGGGGGCAAGGGTGGAGTTTCATCAGTGGAACCAAATTAAATTGGAAGCTAACTCAACAGAACTAGATGAACATTTTTTTTTTAAATAAAGCACATGGATGATACATACTATGGTGATACTGATACATGCAGTTGCTTAGACCAACATTAAGTAACACATAGTTAGGGGTAAGAGAAATAACAAATTGGTTTCTAAAGTTTTTAACTAAGTCTATGAGAAGTGTGGCATTCAGTTGTACTCGGACCCCTTTACTCTGAAACGCCTAGATAAAATCTAGTGTAACCAACTTTCTTCAACATTTGCTTAGTAAGTAAATAGAGGCCATCCGTGTGGAATTGAATGTCAGTATAAAAAGAGCTGTACTGTGAAGGCCTCAGAGTTTTGTTTGAGAACATTAGTGAACAAACAGCATATGTCTGAAGTAAGTTTAGGTTAAAAAACAATTTTCCTGAAGATGTTATACAGCACAGTTCAATTCATCATCTAGAAATGGAAAGAGTATGACAAAACAACAACATACCAAGAGATGGCTGTCCACATCAATTGACAGCTGGACAAGGAGAGTTTTAACGAAAGAAAGTCAAACAGCCCGTGATAACGCTGGGGGAGCTGCAGACATTCACACCTCAGGTGGAAGAATCTGTCGACAGGACAAATAGTCTTCCACTCCATGAGACTGGTCTTTGTGGAAAAGTGGCATAAAGGCAGCTTTTGTTAGTAGACAGTCATTAGATGATATCGTTTGCAATTTACCACAAGCCATGTAAGGGACACAGCAAACATAAAAGACAGTGTTCAGATGAGAACCAAAATTTTAAGCTTTGTGCTGGATGCAAAATGCTATGTGTAGAGGAAAGCTTACCTGGCACATGACCCAGAAAACACAATCCCTATGATGAACCACAATGGTGGCAGCATTATGCTGTGGGTATGATTTTCTTCAGCAGGGAGAGTTGGGTGTAGCTGAATTCAGGCTATTCCTGGTTAAAAATCTATTTGTGAGTGAAACACTCAAGCCTTAGGTGAATGTTTACCTCCCTGTAGGAAAGCAATAATGAAAATACAGCTAGAGCTAGAATGGAGTGGTTTGGATTAAAGCATTTTCATGTGTTAGAATGACCCAGTCAAAGTCCAGACCTAAAGAATCTAAGAGCAAAGAACCTAAAGAATCTTTGTAGCAAGACTCGAAAATTTACCCCATGCTTCAAATGTTAAGATTTAAAATATTTCTCAAGGAAGAAAGGGCAAGAATTTCAAGCTTTGAAAAATGGGAAGACATATTCTAAAATTCTTAAAAATGTACTTGAGGCAAAAAGTTGTTTCTACAAATTATAACCTCAGAGTGCCTGAGAACAAAAGCACATGTTTTATGTTTTTATACGTAAAAGTATTTTTTAAACCATGCATCTTTTTCTTTCTGCTTGACAAATATTTGGTGTGCTCATCTGTCATATAAAATCCCAATAAAATACACCAAAATTGTGAAAACGGTATTCAATTCAATTCAACCTCAAAAATACTTTATTCATTCCAAAAGGAAATTAAATGTTGCTGTAGCTCATTATGCAGGTTTCTTCAAAGAGCCATTGTGGCTGTGAGCAGGAAGGACCTCCTGTAGCGGTACGTCTTACAGCAGATCTGAAGATGTCTAAGGCATGTGAAAACTTTTGCCAGACAGTATAATTTATCCCACCTCAAATTTCTTTGAAGCATCAGATCACTGTACACGTTTATTCTAAGCTTGTTCATTTTCAGCTCCATCTTGTTGAGTCGTCTCATCCCATTGCACTGCTACAGCAACTTGTCCCTGTTCCTGATTTTAGCGTTTGATGTTTTACGGCGCCTATGTGGCTAAAACTTCTTGCCTTGGTCCAAGGTTGCCGTTGGTTACCTGTGATCAGGAAATGTCTGCTGGTAGAATAAGTAATATCTCTTTGGGGAGCCCTTCTCTTTATGCTCTGCTTGAGACTGGTGTGGGTATTGATTTGGGTTGTAGGCTAGAATTTCTCCTGGGAGCTAATAAAAATAATTACTAAAAGATCATCAAAGGCCTGACCTTCTGTTGTACACATGAATAAATATGTGACAATGATAATAGAAAACACAGCCTAACTGTGTGTGGCCTATGTAGCTGGAGGCATAATTGGAGATGTTTTATCTTAGAATTAGTGAACAAATAAAAGGTTGCTTTTTGTAAAATGAGAAACGTACCTGATTTTAGCTCTACTTTTAATGCTACCTGTGAGGTGCATGCATGAAAAGGATGCAAACATCTATTGCACATTTATTGGAAAGCAGCGTCCATTTCATAAACAGACAGAAAAATAGGCAGAAAAAAAAAACATCAGCTTCTGGTTCATCAACTGCTCTCCAATTTTTCTGTCTGAATTCTTGTTTTTTTGTCCTCTGGTTCCTGCTTTCCTTTAGGAGTGGGTGACTACTAAGCCGTGGTAAAAAGTAATGGCGGTGTTATTGCAGACATGGGGAAACACAACATTTTTGATTGGGGCGTGTACCCCGAGCCCCAGTGAAGTGCACTCACCTCAGCACAGAGAGCACTTGATTGCACAGTGCCAATGATCGCATTAAAAGGGCAACAGAAAGCCCATTTACTGCGAAGAGAGTGGGAGAAATGGGCCCAATAGGAAACTAAAATTGTACTTTGACTTTTGCGAGGAGCTAAAGTCTGACATCTGGATGGTTGGAAATGCACAAGAAAGTTTTCATGTAGTTCTCTGGGACAGCAAATAGCCAGGGTCTAACAATATGAGGGAAGATTAAATTAAATCATATGCAGACTCATACAGATAAACGTTTTGTGTTGGTATTTGTAAAGAAATGGCAGGTAATGTTTTAATGTTGAACATTTCCATTACTAACACTAAAGACCCTGTCTACTTTAAAGAGTGCCTTGTATCATTATTCATGGTCCATCAACTTTGCATTTTGTCTTGTTACACAAACTTCAATACAGTTTTATTGGGTTATTATGTGATTGGCCAACATTAGGTCATTATTGTGAAGCGAAACAAAACATAATTTTGACAGTTGTAAAAAAATATCACAACTTTACATCTACTTCAGATCAGACTGAATGAAGAATGCCTGGGAACCTCATGTTGAGGTCCAGTGACAAATGTTCAGTTGGATTTAGGTCTGGACTTTCACAAGGAGATTCTTACACATGAACATGCTGTTGTGTAAATCATTTCATTATGGTTTTGGCTGTATTTTTAGTATTGTTATACTCAAGGTGAATTTCCACCTTACTGTATTTTGCAGCCTCTAACAGGTTATCTTCCAGGATTGTCCTATATTTTGCTCCATCCATCTTACCATTAGTTGAAGACAAGCATCACCACAGCATGACTCTGCCACCACCATGGCGTGTTCAGTGTGATGTGCAGTGTTAGTGCCTTTTTTATGTAGGCCAATAAGTTAGGTTTCAGCCTTCTCTGACCAAAGCATTTTCTTATGGCTTTCTTTTTATAAACACTTTCTTCATTCCATTCTTTCAGCAAGGTCAGCTTTGTGGAGGGCAAGGGGAATAGTTAGTCCACAGTTTTTCCCACCTGATCTCTCCTTGTTCGACTTATCAGTTCAGGTGGACACCTTCGGTTTTGCCGTACTCAGTGCTCTTTGAGATCTTCAGAGCTTGAGATATTGTTTTACAACCTAACCCTGCTTTAAGCTTACCCATAACCTTTTATTGCTTTACTTGGTCTTGATGATGTTGTTTATTTACTAATGTTCTCTGAGAAACCTCTGCCTTTAAAGAACAGCTGGATTTATAGTGATTTTAAATTGCACACATATGGACCATACATACTAATTTGGTGACTTCTGCTGACAGTTTCGTCCATTTTATTAAGGGGTCCCTAAATGTGACTGCATACATATGCACACCATAATTTTAATAACAATGTATAATTTTCCTTACACTTCACAATAGTCGACTACCATTTTCATTGACACAAGGATGTGATTTTACCCTTTTCTGCGTCTACACCTGACCATCTCCACTCAGCAAGGACACTGACCATACAAGTAGGACCCTCTGTGCATCCAGTTTAGTTTTTCCTGGCAGTGAAAGGACAATAGTAGAGGCCTCTGCTGCGTTCATGTCCACAGGAAAGAAAAGAGCAGATGGATACTCGAGGTTTACGTCATTAGTGAGCAGTAGATTGAAATACAAATTGGATTTAAAGAAATTAGACTCATATAAATCAAATGGAGTCCCCACAGTTTGCCCCTGTGCATGCACATTTGCCTTGGTGGAAAGCCCCAGCAGGGTTTTGTGGATTATAAGGGGAAACAGATGTTTCAATGTGATAAAAATAAATGTGTATTCGGCACTTCATCAAGGGAAAGGGGGTGTCCATCACTTTCCTTTATCTCACTCTCCATTAATCAGCGTCATGGTACTAACTGCTGCTTTGTAGGTCACTGTTAATAGTAAAAAAAAAAAAAAGACTGAGTAAATGATTTCTAAAAGCTTACAGTATTTTTTTTTTTTTTGGTTTGTTTGACCATCAGCAGCATCCAGTTTTCCACTTAATGCCAGTAAGATTAGATCATGAGCTGTGGGAACATACTATCGCCACCCACTCATGCACAAACCCCTGACTGTGGCTCCATTTGGCAAAAGACACGAGGCCTGATCACTAATCAATGACGGGGAAATGGAGGGAATTAGCCGAAATTAGGAAGAAGAGAGAACAGACTACCTCCTGTTCAGGGGTCAATATGCTACTGTCTGATGGCTGATTCCTGACAACTGGTGGCCTGCTGCACTTTTGTGCTCAGAAAATGCTAGTGTTTGCATATGTGTACGTGTTTCTGTGGACATACATCCACTTTTCTCATAAGCTTTGATAGGCATTTTGTGCTGACAGTTGTTCTTCTAAAATTATTATCCTGTTGTACAAAGATTTGTGAGGGTACAGTTTATAGCTATGTAAGAGGTAGTGAAAATGTGCAAAGATAGCTGAGCAAAGATCTGAACCTCCACAGCATTGCTTAAATCCTGCGATGAATTTAGCTCTATCCAAAGGATGAAGGTTTTTGTGGTTCATTAGGGTTAAGTACAACGAGCATTGTCCTATTAGCCCTTTGCACTAGGTCATAGTCATCAACTCGCCTCAATCACACATTCTACAACTCAAAAAAAAGCTGACCTCTCAACTTGATCCAAGTTGTGATTGGTTAGCATGTAGCTGCCAGCTAAATCACAGTGAGTGATGGGACAATTTATGTAGTTAAAAAGAAAGACCTTTGGGTTAAACGTTGGAAAAGTTAGCCATGTTCCCCCTGCTTTGAAGTAGTTCTGTGATTGTTTGGGGCTGGATTAAACTGTTTGATTTTTGCATAGCTTCTATGGCCTGTGTGATGTAAATGTGCGTGACCCACAGCTTCTTATCTCTGTGGGTAAGACCTGGTCACAGACGCATACAGCGCCCAGACTTGGGTTAGTATTATCTAAGCCACCAGGCTCTAAGAGCTCAGTCACTGTAACCCTAATGAAAAGGAGTGGCCATGGCATTTGGCCACAGGGGATTAGCATTTGACATGAGTCTGAACTCCAACATTCATATTCACATCAGTTTTTCAGGCTCTACACTGTAAGAAAAGTCTGTAGCCGTCATTTTTTGCTCACTTAGGGGTCTAATTACTTTGCAGGTTTCTGATTTAGGTTTGACTCTTGCGAAATATGTCGGAAATTGGTATAACATTCCATGCTTCAAGATGTTGCTACAAACTAGTTTGCATAGTGTTACTGATGATCATAATCAGCTTTTTTGGCAAAGATTGTGTGGAGCAATCAAATAAATTGACTGTGGGTTCTTAAGCGCTCACAGCGTACAGACATTAAGTATAAAAATATAAACTTTAGAGAGGATCTGATTTGAATAGTCATACCAGCAAGCTGCCCTTGGGAACTTTTGGATTTGGTTCATATTTGGTTCAAGTCTTTGGTAAAATGTTGATGTTTGATTTGTTTTAAACAGGTTGCTGTTTTTTTATCTTAGCAACTTGGCATTAAGATAATTAGTTTTGCTCCAACAGGAAGCCCCTAAGCCCCTACGTTGGTCCTCTAGGACCGGCACCCTCATGTTCTAGATGTTCCCCTGCTTTAACACACCTGCTTCAGATAATTGCAGTTCAGCATAGCCTGGTAATCAGCCTTCAAAGGAAATCAGGTGTGCTGAAGCAGGGAAACATCTAAAACAGGGGTGTCAAACTCCAATCCTCGAGGGCCAGTGTCCTGCAACTTTTAGATGTGTCCCTGGTCCAACACAGCTCATAGAAATGGCTGCATTTCCTCCTCAGTATGCAGTCAAGTTCTCCAGAGTCCTGCTAATGACCTAATTATATGATTCAGTTGTGTTGAAGCAGAGGAACATCTAAAAGTTCCAGGTTACTGGCCCTCAAGGACTGGAGTTTGACACCTGTGATCTAAAACATGCAGGACACCGGCCCTCTTTGGACACCCCTCCCCTAAGCAAACTTTAGTGTCATTACCAGCAGACTGTCAAGGCTCTGGTATATACATTTACATGAAAGATGTTTCGAAAGATAAGTGTTTTTTATATTGGCACTTTTTGAAATGTCTAAAACATTTTGCAATTGATATTCAACTGTGCATATGGCTGTAAAATGAATGTTCTTTCAGACTCTACTAAAGTGCTCCTCTTGTTTTCCTGGTGCCAGTCACTCAGTATGCTCTCTGTCATTATTCTGTCTTTTAGAGTAGACATACTTTTAGTAATCCTAACTGACATGAACAGGAAACATTATGATTTAATATCAGACAGTGAAAACCAGGTTATACAACTTTTTATAAAGCGTATTTTAACATCTGGTTTGGACTGTATATTAGTATTCCTCTTTTTTGTTGATCTTACAATTACTGCATCAAAACCATACTTCATGTCTTAAATTAATGGATTATTTGTTCTCTATGAATTCTGTTTAAGTATTTCCACCATTTTTGCTGTTTTTCAGCAGTTTTTACACTCCATATGTACAAATTTTATTGACAAAAAGCTTCTGTTAAAGTTTTTTTTTCTGTGTGAGTAATTGCACCAACCTTTTGTTTTTCACCTTAGGATCCCGGCTGCGCCAGGAGGACTCCCCACCCCGGATTGTGGAGCACCCCTCTGACCTGATTGTATCCAAAGGGGAGCCTGCCACTCTCAACTGTAAAGCGGAGGGGCGTCCCACCCCAACAGTGGAGTGGTACAAAGATGGAGAGCGGGTGGAAACGGACAAAGACGACCCACGTTCACACCGCATGCTGCTTCCGTCTGGCTCGCTTTTCTTCCTGCGCATCGTTCATGGACGGCGGAGCAAACCGGACGAGGGAGCCTACGTCTGCGTGGCCCGGAACTACCTGGGAGAAGCCGTCAGCCGTAATGCGTCTCTGGAAGTAGCATGTGAGTCATGACACGGTCACATATTCCTTCTTAATTTATTTTATTTATGCCATGCCTTTTGCTGGACAAAAAGAGGGTAGATCCTGCTGCAGTTAAAAAACTGAATTTGCACTCAACATAATAAAATTCTATAATTTGTTTGTAAACATAATTTATATTAGGAAATTGTGCTGCAATTACCATTATGAATAAGAGAAAACAAATCAACTTTTAATTTGAGGCAACTGATTACATTTATCTTAGAGTTGATTTCATCGTGCTTTCATTGTTCTCTGTTTGCCAACTCTGTAATGATTTCCTGAGGTCTCTAAAAGGTTCTTCTTAGCTGAGGTAATGAGTTGTGGCAAATTAGTTTTTCAGCCATGAATCTGATGAATTTGATATATGTACTTAGCTCTGGGGAGCTGTTTTGAAGTTGTTTGCAGATATTTGAGTTTAGACATAAAGCTGCTGTCTATCTATGAGACAGACATGATGGCAAGGCAGACATTGGGTCTCTCATTGGTGAGTGGGGGTAGCATGACAGGGACAGCTCTTGATGGACATTTAGCTCAAGCTGTCTGGACTGTGATGATGACAGGCAGAACCTGAGCTGTGGCTTAAATATCCCTCCACCCCCACCCCCAAGGTCCCAGAGACCTCAAACAGCCTATGAGGTGGTGTGGGAAAGTTTCCATCTCGTTTTGTTGTTCTGACTTGACATGTAATATTATAGCTTTGTGTGTTAAGCAAGAACTAGGAAACAGACAACATGTAACAAATATTTGCCAGTTTAGAGTCTGCAGAATCTGTGAACAGTCGACCAAGATGCTGAACTGGCTCCATATTTGCAACATGCAAAGCTTTTGCAAATTTAAACTCTGACTTTATTTTGAAGAGATGAGAGCAAAATAACATCTTTCATGTAATCACTTTATAAATATACTTTGAGAATGCAACAATGGTAGTATTTTGTTGATGGTTTGTGGTTGGTTTCCTTGGTCAATTGAATGTCCAGCGTTATTGTCTGCCTCTGATCTGCTGTGCTGAACTCCTGGGGCCCTTCGAGCAACTTCAGTGTGCTAACTATGTGACATCAGCTTGGTCTATTGATTGTTGTCAGAGAGCTCCCCTGGTCTGAATAAACATTCATGAAAAATTAACGAGATTTTATTTTTTAACTTTTCATTTCTAAGTTATTATTTTATTTGTTTTGTCAGTTTCGTCATGTAATGTGTTTAGCTGCAGAGGGGAATGTATGTATCTGTTTCCTTCTCAAATGACATAGAGGTGAAGGGTTAGAGATCGGGGGAGTAAAAGAGGAACAGATAGCAAGTTAAAGAAGAAAGAACAGACCTCAGATCAAGGTTTAAGAGTGAGGTTCAATCTAAACTCTGATTGTAATATTTCACTCAAATGATGTCATATCTTCAACTTTCATTTAAATAACATCTACTGTAAGGAAATGTAGTAAGCTACTTGGTTAGATATTACCTGACCACAGGAGGTGACTCATAGATAATTTGATATGAACAAAGGATATAAACTGTCATCCATGCAACTGTACCTCAATCGGAAGATCAATCATGTTGCAATTGGAAAGTTGTAGGTTGTATTCCAGGTTGTATTCCAACTTAATCCCCTTACCACATGTCATTGTATCCTTGGGCAAGACGCTTATGAATGTGTGCAGGTTTGTGAGTGCAGCTGGGTGAATCTGGCTCTAGTGTAAAGTGCATTAAGTGGTCAGTGTGACTAGAGAATGTAATATAAGTGAATTCATTTGCAGTTGTACCATTTGGTTAATAAGCATGGACTGGGCCACACGTGGATAGGATCCACAATTAATGTATTTGTGGAGCAATATAAATTCTCCTGTAAATAACATACAATTTATTCAATTGTACATGAGATCTGACCATTTTTATGATTATGACTTATGCATATCTATAATTAATCAAATCTATTTAACCACCTTGGGAAATAAACTGATAAGCAAAGGTTGAATAATATGTATGAAGTGGATTGTTTATGGGTTTGAAATAAAAGGAGTTTGAGATAAAAAGTTTACTCATGGGGATGAAATGACAAATAGACAAAATTACCTGGAACCACTGTTGAGAACAACAAAGAGATCTGAAGCAATACAATACGGTTGCTTGGTCTTTTTTCTGTAGTCTACTAAAACTGTAATCAACTGAATTTTATGTGTTGCTTAAAAGATGCAAAGAAGAAGCTTGAAGAAACTTTATGATGATTAAGATTGTTTGTAGAAAATAGTTTTTCCCTGGATGTCTGGATCTTGAGACAACACCTAAACCAATGTAGAGTCAAAAGGTTGCTTCTTCCAACAGTTATTAACTGTGGGAATCTTCATTTACTCTGAAAGTGTCCCCTGCTAATTAATTAGAATCTGACACTGTAATAAAGTTTTATTGAAGTAGAGCAATTTTCATATAAATTATTAGAGTATGAGCAGATGAAATCCCCCAAAGGCACGTTTTAGAAATCTGAGAAGATGAAAGGAGAGAAAGGAAAGGGAAATATGAAGGTAGTGTGTTATATCAGAACATTAATGACTTGCTGCAATTTGGCAGGTAATCTAAGAGAATAAAAAATGTCCCTAAGTTGATTTGTGTCATTGGTGCATGAGCCAGACAAGTGTCCTTCCAAGGGCAACAACATAGTCAGTCCTTATGACTCTATTGCTATTTCGGTATGCCTATGCCATTTGATTTTTACACTCATTTTTAAACAATGCATGTCGCCTCATTCAAAGAAACTCCTGTATGCACAGAATAAAATACCTATTCATCTCCAACCTAGGTTGATGGCATTATTGGGGTTGAATTTGAGCTTCTCCAGCCTGAGTATGTTGCCCTAATGGGGCTGAACGAGCAGCTCCAACCTGGGTTGTTGGTTCTAGTGGGCCTGAAGTGGACATCTCCATCCTGGATCAGTGGCCCTACAGGGGTTGAACCAAGCATCTCCAACCTTATCTGGAGGACCATAGGAATAAAATAAACAGCTCCAGACAGGGTCAGCAGCCTCCGTGAAGATTAATTATGCAGTAGAAGGACATAAAGAGAAATGCTACATCCCTACAGACGGGGCCTTTTTGCAGTAATTAGTTTTATTTGGTCCTGAAACCAAAGCCAAAGTTAATCGCACAAGTGGAAGTGGCATCTAAATCTATTTACACGTTGAGCCTAGACTATGATATGTCCCGCAACCGAAAATCACCCCCCGACCACCATCACCACCTTCTTCTGCCCCACTTCTTGATTCGATGTATGGAACACACCTTTGCCCCCCTCCGTTCAGGAGTGGATGAATAAGACTCTAGTGAATTAATTAAATTGCAGCTTTAAAAGGATTCAACTGAGTCCACTGCGGTGTGGCGGACCTCAAGCTCGGCAGCACTTGCCACTCTAGCTAAAGTGCGGAGAAACGGAAGAGGAGGGAGAGATTTCGGAGAACTTCTGCTGCATTATTAATGTGGGTCAGATTGAACAGACTTTACCATGTCTTAAATAGACTTAATTTTTCATTCATGTCACCTTTAGGTGTTAGATGTTGAACACATATTGCTCACAAATCTGCTTGGGTCAATGCTGCATGGGTTAAGTGTCTGTATAATACAACAAAATAATTTATTTGCGTATACAGTGCCTTGCAGAAATATTCATAGACCTTGAGCCTTTTCAGATTTGTCACATCACAACCACAAGCTTTTATATATATATATATATATATATATATATATATTATATATATATATATATATATAGTAACTCTGGAGGAGCTGCAGGGATCCATAGCTCAGGTAGAATAATCTGTTGACAGGACAAGCATTAGTTGTGCACTCTAAAAATCTGACCTTTATTAAAGGGTGGCAAAAAAAAAAGCCATTGTTGAATAAAAGCCATAAGAAGTCCCATTTGCTGTCTGCCACAAGCCATGTAAGGGTGTGTGGTTGATAACTAACACTCTATATTACACTGAGCACACCATCTCCACAGTATAACGTGGAGGTGGGAGTATCATGCAGGGACAGGGAAGCTGGTCAAAGGTGATGGCGCAAAATTGATGGTAATACTCAAAAAATAAAACTTTATAAAGGCTTGAGACAGTGACAGAGATGTACCTTCCAACTGGAGAAAGGCTGGTCAATGCCCAGGCCTAAATTCAAATAAGAATCTTTGGTAACTTTAAATTTTGATGTTTATTAACCATATTCATCTGGTCTGACTGAACTTGAGGAATTTTGCAAAAATAATGGGTGCAAAATGCGGTTTCTAGATGTGCAAGGCTGGTAGAGATGAACCCCAAAAGACTTGCGGCTTGAATTGCAGTGAAAGGTGGCTAACAAAGTCAATCCATATGCATGAAAAAAACATTGAACAAATTTTATCCTACTTCAAGATTATTAAACACTTTGGGTCTACCACATAAAATCCCAATAAAATACTTGAAGGTTGGGCTTGTAACATCACAAAATACAGGAAAGACCAAGGTGTGTTCATATGTTTGTAAGACGCTGTAATGAAGTGATTTCCTTACCGCCATTAACTGCTTTACAAGAGCACAGAACCTCTAAACATGTTGCCAAGAAGGAAACCTGAATAGCTGCTTTGTAATCTGCTCCTAATCAACACTGTTCAGGGCCCAGCTATGTAGAATACTTATACAATTGTATTGTAGTGGGTATAAATGAGTGTGCCCCCTTTTCTCTTTTTTTCTGACAAAACTAGGTCAATGAGCAGGTTCATAAATCATTGTGAAAACTCTGTCAGGAAGTCTTGCTGCAGCCACCACTGCTGAATAATTTGCTAGCACTGCAAATATCTCTCTATATTTAAGTGTGACAAGGCACACCTGGGGTGATAGGATCCAAAGGAAAATGTTAATTTGGCACATCTTTTTAGGTTGATAACAATCGCACATTCGTGGAACTCCTGAAATGGTTGTGAACTCTAGAGCGACCTGGTGCAGTTTTAATTGGACACCAAGTGGTATTCAGATCTTCTGACATGCACTGTGTAAGCTTGCCAGTGTACTAAATGTTTATAATCATCGTGGGAGAGGTATCACGAATGGATGAAGAGACTGGGTCCTGACGTGTAGCTTCATACCCTCGTGGCTATGTTCAGTTTCTAACCTTTAAAAACGCAAATGATACAGAAATAAAACAGATGTCTTGGGTTGGTTCTAAATGCCGCTTGAAATGGGACTGGATGACTTTTAAAAAGGTCCTCTGATATCATCTAATGTACCACTTTTGCAATTAAGAGAATCATTAGGTAGCATTTGGTTCTCGTACAACAAGGTAATTAGCAGGAAAATAGAGTTGGGAGAAGTGTGAGTGGTGAAGAGAGGAGGAGGGAGGGTACCAAGCTGTTCCTGTTGTGTCCAGCATGAGGAAAAGCTAATAAAAGGATAGGCCAAGAGAATCAGGCCAGGTGGGGAAGGAGGATGAGCCACACTGCAGAGCCTTTTACAAGCTCATCTGGACTCATTATTCCAGTTCAGAAATGAGACAAGTACACACAAACAAAAGACACCCGTTTACTCCTGGACGCGTGCGTGCAGACACCTGCCCTCATGCTTGTGTAAACCCCGATGGGCTGAGGTTTAATCAGTGCTGAAGTCCTTGAGAAATTATGAAGGGTAATGAAGGAAGCAGCGACAATTAAGGATGCATGCTACAGTTAGGAAATTAAACTAGGGTCTCAAAAACAGATATTATTATAGAATGTGTTACAAATGCGTCACTTATTCACAATGCCAGTGGAGCATAGCACAAGTGGTAAAACATTTTAGAGATGCAACTAAACCATTTATGTGGAGGAAAATGTGCAGGAAAAAAACAGGGAAACTCAGTGGATCAGTAGATACTATATACAATGTACAATATATGAAGTACCCTAGGATTTTAAAGGGCAAACAGAGGAATCACTCACAGTAGAGTCACAGCTTATCATCTCACCACTGTCTGATCGACTGAGATGCGTCCTGCTCTACATCTGTTAAGGAGAACCCTGAATATTAGAGCAGCTTTGCAAGGCATATTGTGTGTTGACCTCACGGACGTTTTCTCTGCATTACGTTCTATGATCAGATTAGTTCTGATCAATGTGTTCATATTGTACAGCATATTGTGGCCCAGTATTTGTCAACCAATTTTCTGGCCAGGCTCTAATGTGTAGAACCAACAATGCTGGTGTAAAGCGCACACTATATATTTCAATATTTAATATTTTAATATAACTTTATTATACCACTGTCAAATTAATAACAATAAAAATAATTAATTATTAATAACTCTATTAATATATATAATAATGTATTATTAATAATAATAATATAATTTGTGTTTTGTATGAACTTGCTTCCTGACATTTCTGTTGAAAATTCATAATTTTGCAAAAAAACATATGTTTTCCATAATTAAAGGCATATATTTACTATATTAAAACATAGATTTTCTCTGACATTGTAAAGTCAGAAATATGCATGAAAAAACATTGGATGTTTTATGAGATTATTAAGTCAGACATTTGCGACAAAAATGCCGGAAGTCCTCTAAGATTGATATGGTAAATTTATGAGATACCATCTGGATATTTTCCAGATGCGCAACCAAAACATCTGGGCTCTTTTTGTGTATCAGAACTACATCTACAGGGGGCAGACTCACCATGAACGGGATCCAGAATACACGCCTGAAACAGTGAAGAAGAAGATGCAACATGGCTGCATTGAGTTTGCACCTGGAAGATGTCATTCTGATACAGAAAATATTTTTTCTTGCAAATATGTAAAATATAGAAATTCAAGTTGTTTTGGAGGTAATTCACTCCTCCGTGGCCATATTAATTTTTCTTTGATCTACAATGGCCCTAATATGAGAAGATGTGTGTCTCTTGTGATTAAAGATGTTAAACACAAATATCTGTGTTTTTAGAAACCTATTTTTGGTATATATGCCAATGCCAACCCCACCCCCCATGTCCATACTTTACCATATAAAATAAAGTAGAATGCCATAATCATTAAAATTAGATTTTTGCCAAGTTGTGTCTACATAGCTGGTTCTGTTGGGAGTCTGCTCCAGGCTGGCAGTGAGTAGAAGTGTTAGGAGAGTTTAGGGTTATAGAGAATTATCTTTCCACTTCTAAATTATTGTCCAGCAATTACTATTGTAAGTTCAGCTAAAACAGCAGCACCGTCTTTAATTTAGGTGAGCAGTAGTTTTTGCAGATGTATGTCAAGCCTACTAAACTCAGTCACTACTTTTATCAAAGAGGCATAAAAACCTCATACTTGCTTTGGCATTGACCACAATTTTAAATGTGAGAATCAAAAAGAAAATGGCAAATGTTACATAATCATTATGGAAACTGATGAATGACATAATCCAACAACATTTTTTGAAAGACAAGCTCATGAAAAACTGAAAGATGAACTTGAACCGGTTCACGTTGGAAGCTGTGAATGTAGTGAACTGTGAACATGAGTTAATACAGTTTTAAAACTAGATCATTTTGACAGTGAACTTGAGACTGCATGTAAATATGAACTATCATATAAAAATTAATAATAGGGTCATTGTTTAAATTATTCTCCTAGTATTAGAACAAATAAAAGCATTACCTCAATATTTGTTCTATCAGAGGGCTGATCAAATCCTACCTACAATTATGTTTTCTGCCAGAGGTGACAAAGCTGAAAGCTAATTCATAAAGTTAAATGTATTCACTGAAAAGTTTGAAATGTTGCCCTTTTGATAAGAAAGTTGTCAGAACCAAGCAAGGATGTGAAAAATTACCTTGTCTGATAAATTGTAAAATCTCTGATTAAATGTGTCAGCTCTGTGTCTGTGAAGCAGGGAGGTGCTGAACTCTGCAAAAAGCTTCTCCCATCAGCTGCAGTTGGCTCTCAGAATGTCTACTCAAAATACACATGCAATGCATGCAAATGCATGCAATGCATGCAAATAGAGCATCCTACATGAGAGGGAAGAATTTTCTTTCAAGAAGATAAATCATATGAATATGCTGCGGTCACTACCAGCAGACTGACCTTTTACTGACTCAAACACACTCTTACACGCATGCATGATGTCCTGAGTCTGCATTTTTACTTTTCTTGTCCCAGCTATGTCCTTCCTAAAACTATCTAGGGACATGGATTGTCTGTGTTGCACCTGAGGAAAGGAGTAGTGTGCTCTAGAAAGTAAATAGTGGCTGACTATAGGGCACTCTGTGGCTGAATGATGACAACAGTAATCAAGCAACGTAGCAAAAGCTGGGGACAAAGATGGAAAGCGTGGTGGGAAGGTTCAGGAAGGTCAAAGAGACATGGACCACTTAATAAACCCAAGGCTGGACTGATCTTTGGCTCTATCCCTCAGCTCTTCATCAGTCTCCTTTATTCTCTCCTTATACAATTGTGTCAGTATTAAGTGCCTAAACTGCATTTAAACATGTGTGTTGCTCTGTTATAGATGCCACAGCCTGTCGGTAAAGGAGTGAGCCATCAAGCTAAGAATGCTGAACCAGCCGCTTCTCACGTCTATTAGTGCCCAGCAAGATGAAGCACCCGTCTCACCGGGTTTTGTTGTGTTTCTTTTATACAGCCTACTCTCACTCCCTTACACTCTCCCTCCCTCTCTCTTCATAGTGACACTTTTATTGATGGCCTCTCCTTTCTGACAGTGCAGGTCTATAGTTTTGTCTCTGCAGTCTGCCTCTGTTTTGCCTCTTTTTGGCTTATTCTTTTCCCCCTCATCCTTCCACATGTGTGTGTGTCTCATCACCATTGATACACAGCATACATGTTTGTTAGGCAGTGACAGAAAAAAAATTATCCGTGAACTCATGTTGAGTCTTTAAATTCTGCAAGCTTGGGTCTTCTGCAGATTTTACAAAAAGTAAACCTACCTTCTCTGGCTGCTTCTTTGACTCCATCACACAGTTAAAGATGTGGGGGGAGCTGTGTAAATTATTGAAATCTGTTTGCACACTTATTATTGATTGGATTTAAAACACAGACAGGGAGAGAAGGTTTTGCTTTCATAAGCTGATTGTACTTTAATTTCTGTTTTATTATTGACCTACGCATACATTTGAAATGTATTAAAGACCTACAGTTATTTGATAAGCAGATTTTTTTATGGAGTCATTAAACAGCTTCCAGTGTATACCTGTTATAAGCCTGTAGACGTGCTCTCTAACCTCAGCTTCACAGGATTTACACAAACATCTTAAACAAATATGTATAAAATGATCCACTCTCTTTTTATATGAGAAAGCACCAATTTGTCCTACTTTTAATAAAAGTAACATAATACACCAAATATTAGAGTTATAATAATTTTATCTATAGCAATAATATTACAGCCAAAATATAGAATATCCCTTTGCTTTAGTTTTCAGGTGTAATGTGGACATAATTTGGACATTTTCAATAGAGTTACACAGGTTTACACACTGAGATCTTTGCAAATCTCAGGTTTTAGATTTTTGTAAATGTAAAAAACTCCTATAAAACAGTTTCTTAGACCTCTTAGACTTAACACTAAAAACACTTAAGTTTATGTCGTGCTCAATCTGACAGGAAAATAGTTGGATTTTCAAGTTTCTGACTGGCCAGTTGATATTCAGGACTGATAAAACTGACAACTATCACATTCTGGTGAACAGTTGATCTCTCAGTGTATCTCTGTATAACCAATGTTACTTTAACAAGAATGATGGCTGATGCACCTTTAGTTTCCACACCCTAAATGTCTGTTCTTTGCCACCAGAAGTATTTCTGGAGCAACAGTTCTGGTTTACTCTATGCTTTTAAACGGTAATCTTTTAAAACCTTCCTACTGGAAACGACAAGTGGGCTAATAACGTTAATCAAAATTTGACACTGAGTTAAATCCCTTTAGATGGCTCTAAACTGAGGGTGGCATGCATGAGGTCCAGCGGGAATCAGCTCCTCTGACCCCAGAAGGACCCTTTGCTCCCTTCAGTCCACCCCGTATCTCTGCCATACCATAATTCCTTACTCAGTGCTACCCTCCAATGAATGTGTTCCTGTTGTGACTGACCTCCATCAACCCCCCCCCTCCTCTCTCAGACCCTCTGAGACAGCCAGAGATGGTAATCCATCATACGGAGCCAGGGAGGAGGTGACAGGGTGGAGGGCTGAAGTTCAGCCAGGGGCCCATACAGGTTTGAGTGTAATGTCGCTGAAACTGATTCACACTCTGGCACAGTATTTCTGTTCTATTGTCCCTCATTCAAACGGCAAACGTATCATTGGTTACTTTCTCAAACAGTCTTAAACACACATTTATTCATGAACGTACTTTGTTCGACCCGATAAGGTGTACAGTGCTGCTTGGCATGGGATTGATCTTGTTGAAGGGTCGCAACTCAGCCAGGCCCGTGATGCGGCCGTTTATTTTGGGCAACAAATGTCACACCACTCACTTCAGCGGTCTGATGGATTTGTCCCGGTGAAAGCTGCTGCACACAGATAAGTGCTCACACACATTTACACAAGTGCACTAACACACTCAAAAATGCTTAAGTTAAAGTCCTTTTGTGATTGTTTTTCTAGTTGTGCAAACATTAAGGACAATCCCTCCTTAAAGTGGCCCTCAGGGGAACAGAGAAGATGCAGCATTTCAGCTTCATTAGATTCTGAACTCAACTGTGAGGGGGAAAAAGGAAGCTGGGGGTCGGCAATGTGAGAAAACATAGGAGACAAACGGCAAACTGACTAGAAAAGCTGGGTGTTCTGTGCTTGAAAATATGCTTGACATCCCTAGTCAAAGCATAATTGGGTTTGTGTGTATTTGTTTAATTACTAGTTTTTTGCATAGTAATTTGTTCTTTTTTTGTATATCTTTGGTAGGTTTGCTGTGGACACAAATTGTGTTTTTCTTGGATTTCATTTGCTGTGAGGGACAGCTCTCAACAGCTGCAGAACAGAGCTGAAACCTAATCATACAGTCTCCGCTGTCTCCATCTCCTCCTTTCTCTTCCCCTCTCTCTTCCGTCATTTTTTTCTCCTTCTCCTCTTCCACTCCCTCCCTTTCCCATTTCCTTTCCTGCTGTTTGAAAGTGATACTCAAAGTATTTTGGGCTCTTTCAAAAGTGAGCAGAGGCTAGATGAAATGAGAGGAGTTTTTGAGACAGCTGTGAATCCATGCCACTTTACAGCTTGACCTTTCCATGGCTGCGCTGCTGCATCCAGTGAGCATGAAAGCAGAGGAGGTTGTTGGTCTAGATATGTGTGAAGTTGAGGGTGACCCTATTTGTTTCACAGCTAATGGCTTCCCATTTTAGGCTTTTTGTGTATCCCAACTGCTGCCTCTGCCCGTTCAACTGCTTTGGGGTTCTCCTGAAATCAGTAATTGTCAACTTTCTAGGACATCCAAGGAGCAAGACTGTATATAGTATCTTGCAAAGGTATGCAACGTACTATAATATACACATTTTTACATGTTGTCACAAATGTAAATAGATGTGGTTTCTTGTTTTTGTGATGGATCAATATAAATTACTGGATACTTGTGAAGTGGAATCAAAAGGATGCATGACTTCTTTTCTCCCCAAATCTGAAATGTTTTGCTTGCATATGTAATCAGCCTTCTTTATTCTAATTACCGTAAATAAACTCTAGTACAGTCACTTGAAGTCACAAGATTGACACATCGTCAATCAGTGCGTAATGTCATCTCAGTATAGTTACAACTAGTGTGTAAAGGCCTTAAAGTTTTCATACCTAGTGTGATGTGATCATTCACCTAAACTGACAGGCCAGCCAAGGAAAACATCGATCTGCTTTTCTTGAATAAACACAGGAAAGCTAATCAGAGTTGATGGGAAAATGGGTGGTGCTTTATACAGCGCAGTCTTGAAAGAAAACATGTTGCATGCTACAAAAGACTTTAGACTGGTGTGGAGGTTCACATTCAAGCAGGAGAATGACCATACAATAGAGTGGTTAAGATAATAGCATACTAATGTGTTTGAATGACCCAGTCAAAGTCCAGACCTAAACCCAGGTGAGAATCGGCGGCAAGACTTAAAAACTAATGTTTACAGATGCTCTCCATCCTATTTGACTGAGCTAGAGCTGTTTTGGAGAGAAGAACCAGCAGCCATGTACAATTATCCTTCCACGCCACATATTATTTATTAAATATCATAAATGCTATTCACTAAATGAAAACATGTATTGATGTTTGTGGTTGTAACATGAATTAATGTAAAGAAGGGACTGTAAACTACTACCTTATGTGGTATACAGTGTAACCTGGTGTAGTGAGATGGCATCCCATCCTGAATGAAACTGGGAGCTATGGTATGTGTTGCCACCTGCTCCTACAGCTGGCAGGATGATCAGCAGCCAGCTAGGCTGATTATTAACCAGACAGACAGACCGGGACTCTGATAGACACTGCACATTGCCAGATATGAGCGTTCACATTGGTTGGCAAGGAGCAGACCAGGCCGACTTGCCCAGAACACTTCAGCACTGGCATGGCTAAAGGCCAGCTGAATAGAAATCAGAACCCCCTATTCAAATGCTAAGCAGAATCTTATCTCACTGCCTCTTGCTGCTGCCCCTCATGCTTTACACTGTACAGGGCAAAGCCATTAACGAAAATGCAGGTGCTGCCTGTGTTTATCTCCGTTTCACTGTGTGGGTGTGTTTGGGTTTAGTTGGGTGTATGAGTATTGAGTGCTTGTCTCTACATTTCTCCTTACTTGCTGTGTTGATTCAGAGGGGATATTATTTCACGACATTTTACTTGAGTGAAGTAGTGAGGAATTTATTGGATAGCTGTTTGTTTTCAATAAATCCTCTTGTCTACATTAGTATACATTAGTCTTACCACAGTAATTCCAAACACAAGAGTACACATAACCCAGTGAGACAGAAATGAAGGCAGTGAATCATCTTAATTCTCTTTACTATATATATGCTTCCAATAGGTAAAATTATCAGGCAGCATAGAATAAATTTTCACTGTTACGCTGATGACACTCAGCTTTACTTATCCATAAATCCTGATGAGCCCAACCAGTTAGAGAGACTACAAGCATGTCTTGAAGACATAAAAACTTGGATGACTTTAAATTTTCTGCTTCTAAATTCAGACAAGACAGAAGTTGTCGTCTTTGGACCAGAGTCTTTAAAAAAGAAAGTGCTTAGTCAATCACTTAACCTGGATGGCATTAAATTGACCTCCGATAATAAAGTAAAAAACCTTGGTGTTATTTTTGACCAGGACATGTCATTTAAATCCCATATTAAACAGGTTTCTAGGATTTCCTTTTTTCATCTCCGGAACATTGCCAAAATTAGAAATATCCTGTCCAGGAGTGACGCTGAAAAACTAGTCCATGCATTTGTTTCTTCAAGGCTGGACTATTGTAATTCTTTACTATCAGGATGTCCACAAAATGCAGTTAAAAGCCTTCAGCTGATTCAAAATGCTGCAGCAAGAGTTCTGATGAAAATTAAAAAGAGAGATCATATTTCCCCTACTTTAGCTTCCCTTCATTGGCTCCCTGTTAAATCCAGAATAGAATTTAAAATTCTCCTCCTCACATATAAAGCCCTTAATGATTTAGCTCCATCATACATCAGAGAGCTGATTGTTCCATACGTTCCTAACAGAGCACTTTGTTCTCAGACTGCAGGTTTACTGGTGGTTCCTAGAGTCTCTAGAAGTAGAATGGGAGGCAGATCCTTTAGTTATCAGGCTCCTCTCCTGTGGAACCAGCTCCCAGTTTTAGTCCGTGAGGCGGACACCCTGTCTACTTTTAAGGCTAGGCTTAAAACTTTCCTTTTTGATAAAGCTTATAGTTAGAGTGGCTTAGGTTATCCTGAGCTATCTTCCTTATTTTAGCTCCGTCTTCTTCTCCCCTTGTTGGATGGAGTAAGGGGGAGTCAGGTTTAGCCTAAACCGGCTCAGTTATGGTTGAGGTGCAAACACACCCTCCATTTCTGCTACCTGTATGACCCCCTCTCTTTTTCAATGGTTATGGTCAATCTGACAGAGAGAGGTATCCCAATCATTGTGGTTTTTAGTATAACAATGGCCATCAGTGGGCTCTAGATGGACAAACTGTCTACTTTTAAGGCTAGGTTTAAAACTTTCATTTTTGATAAAGCTTATAGTTAGAGTGGCTTAGGTTATCCTGAGCTATCTCTGTAGTTATGCTGCTATAGGCTTAGGCTGGTGGAGGACATAATGACCACTTTCACCCTCTTCGCTATTTTCTCACGCTATTCTTCAATTTTGTATTATTTGCTGTTATCTCAGCTTTTAACTTTGTTCTCTCTCTTTTCTCTTCCTAGAAGCTACACCTGGCCTGACTCTGTGTCTACCTGTAACACCTTTCTGGAGAGGGGAATCCTCCAAGCTTCTGCTGGCAACAACTTAATGCTCACCCTGTACCGATGATCCACATGGCCCTGTCTTTCAGTGTTTAACCCTTTCTCTCTACTAGACATAGCTACTGACTGAGCTTCTACTGTGACTAACTCTTTGTGCTCTCTTTCAGACTTTAAACTTGAAAACTGGCTCAGAGTTTATCTGTTCCTTCTTTCTAGGTGAAACGACTAAAGGAGCTACATCCATTAACATTTACCTTTTCCTTCCCATAGAAAGTACTCCTGGATCAGTGCTTCTTTGTTCTCTTTGTGTCTCTGCTCTGTTCTCTCTAACCCCCAGTCGGTCGTGGCAGATGGCCGCTCACACTGAGCCTGGTTCTGCTGGAGGTTTCTTCCTGTTAAAAGGGAGTTTTTCCTCTCCACTGTCGCTACATGCACGCTCAGTATGAGGGATTGCTGCAAAGTCAACGCCAGTGACTGTCCACAGTCTCTACATGTTCATCCGGGAGGAGTGAATGCTGCAAGTCACTGACTGGATGCAATCTGCTGGGTTTCCTTTCCTTTGATAGAAAAACTTTTTATCCAATTTGAATAAATAACAGAATCTGGCTGCACTGTTCAATGATTAAGATTAATTGGAATGTATGTACCTGACTTTTGTGAAGTGCCTTGAGATGACATGTGTTGTGAATTGGCGCTATATAAATAAACTGAATTGAATTGAAGTGTTGATGTCATTGCAGGGATTTGTCTTGGATCCACCAAGATCCTCTCATTCCACAGGAAATGAAATCTAATGACACTAAGTGATCATCAAGGGGTGTCTGTCTGACTGATGAGTGTGCTCATTTGACTCCCCAGATCTTTAAAAGCCATTAATGCTCTCCTGTTTCATGCACAAATTAAGCCCCCCCCAAACAAAGACACAAACAATATATGTTTGGGACCCATACATGAGGCAGGCTTTGTGCACTGAACACACGTGCCTGCACCCATGCACTGTAACAGAGTCCAATCCCCCTCTCTTTCATCCAACTGGCACAGTCAATGGTTGCCCATCGGTGGCCTATATGGGACAGTAAAGGAAAAAATGAACCCCAAGACGCCACCTTGTAATGGAGCTCAGACTCAGAGCCATACTCTGAGTCTGAAATTTACATGTTCGCTTTGCTAAATTCCCTGTTTGAAGCTCCATATGGTGTCCATGTGGAACAAACGCATGAACAGCAACTTTGACACTCTGGCTCCTTTTTGTAATGCGAAACAAAACAATCAGTGTAAAGTACTTCTACAGTTAGTCGGTTATGCTAATGTGTTATTAGTTTAATTGCATGTTTTGGCAGCCATTCACACCTCACATTAAAAGAAATCTGCTATAATCTAAATATATTTTGCCAGCATATTAGCTGTTTGTACCATTCCTGGGTAACAAAAATCTCTTTAATTTTAATAAGAATGAATTTAGCCCCACTTATGTTGGAGCAGATGTGGTTAATAATTATAATAATAGTAAATTTTATTTAAACTGCAGTTTACATCAGTTTACCAAGTGCTACAATTAGGAGTGTAAAAAAAACA
This sequence comes from Crenichthys baileyi, assembly GCA_036173005.1. NCBI lineage: Eukaryota > Metazoa > Chordata > Actinopteri > Cyprinodontiformes > Goodeidae > Crenichthys > Crenichthys baileyi. The sequence continues at coordinate 150,223 of JAHHUM010000900.1, forward strand.
AAAACAAAAGTCAGCAAAAATGCAAAGAGTAAAATCAGAAATGATCAAAATAGAGCTAGGTCAGGTGAATTGTACTTCTGGGTTGGTAAGACTGACCTTTGGTCAGTTCTTGATGTGACCTTTCATTGATTGACCATCATCTGACCCACACTGCTTGAAAACAGAGCTGCATACAGGTCCATTTGCCAGTCTGGATAGTATGTCTAGCATACACTGCTAATGGAGTTATGCTGGTGTTATTAGAAGATGAATGAATGGAGAAATATCTAGAGAAGGCAGGGTTATTCCTGCGTCAGAGGAAGAAGAGAACACATAATTTGATTACAGACGAAAGAATATGAGCATCTGTAAGTGTATTCATTCTTATAGTGCTCATATTCTTTTGTTACTCCTACAACCTCAAAATTAGTTTCCTGTCAGATTCAAGTCAGACATCTTTACTCATATTTCTTAAATCTACCCTAAACACAGACTACAGAACATTTGCTAATTGGTAGACTAAATTGTTGTCATTTTCACCCTTAACCACGTATAAAGTTTCTTTACCCAAACTGACCAAACCATTTCAGTCCAGGAGCCTCATATCTCCAACTTAACCAGGGAATCAGGTTTTGATTAGAATTGGATGATTTGAGTGGTTTTACTGGTTCTGGCGGGTGGTCGGCCAGTCCAACAAACATGTCAAGACATTCATGCAGCAGGAGAGCGAGAGAGAGCAACATTTTTAACAGCTAACAGGAAGGCAAAACAGAATACATCGAAGTCAATCTGCTTTGTCCTTTAGAGCTATGAGCCTTTTGATTATAGATTTGAAAATGTTGGCAGCCTTTCGGAAATCTCAGCGTTATGACAAGAATCCATGCTTTTCTGGGAACACACACGGATATTGTTGTTTTGATAATGCTAGCTGAACAAATTCTAGTATTATAATACAGTTTAATATCTCCATTCTCTCTGTATTTTGTTTTCATCTTTAACACTAGGACTCCCAGAATTCTAACACTACTAGAACTCCCAAGCCCGTCAATTTGACGGCGAGCTTTCTGGATGCGAGGGCGGTGATGACGTCATCGCATTAATGCTATAAAATTTTGGTTTTGACGAGAATTAATAATAGCATTTGATCAAAACCTATTATGTTTTATTGTTATTTATAAATAGTATTGAAAAATAATACAGAGTAGCGGGTACATTTTAAAACAAAGCTTTACTAATCTGACCAAAAGCCTGACAGCTCCATGTTAAGCCCCCCTTTCACTTCGCGGACATAAACTAGCGCTAAAAATGCCTTCAACTCATCCACACTCATGACCGAGGAGGAATCATCTCCTAAAACTCTGCGGGCCTCAGCCACACTGCAGCCCTGAATGTGGATAAGCATTTCGGCATCCACCACGTAGAGGAATACGGTCTGGGCATCTTGGATCTGGCGCTCTGTCAACCCGTTCTGGATCTGACGCCTCCCTCTGCTTTCTTCCTCCCGACCACTGTCCACATAGTGCCATCCTTTCCTATCTCCTCCTCCTTCCCAGGTGTGCGCTTGTCTTGCGATGAAAACGCTGTAAAGCGCAGAATAGGTTGTTGTTACTGGGCTACTATATATATGACCTAACTTATTGTTTATTTCTTTGTCCATTATCAGTCCCTTGATTTGTAGTTTCTCTCCTGCCAGGGAGCTGGATTGCTGGGTTTATAGCTGGGCACTGGGGACCTGGCTCGTCTCCCTGTCTCTGAACCTGCGCTGATTGTGGCACTGTTGCTATAGTTTATATATTATTAGTTTATTAATCTGTGAACTGTAGCCTAGAATGATAAAATCGTTACATAGGCTAGTCTTTTAATACCTTGAAATAATGCGTCACAACTTCCTGCTAATGGGACGACTCGTGTTTATTTAGCGGGGGCAGGCTCACTCTCTGACCTGCTGTCACTGGTACTGAATACCGACCAAGAGGCGTCAGAATCTCTCTCGACCCCAGAATCACGATCATCTAATTTTTGAAACATTTCCAATGTCTCTTGAGTAGAAAATATCCTTCTAGAACCCATTTGTAGGATGCCAACAATCTCCTCCTCAGACTGCGTTCTAGAGTGGCGGTTGCTAGGCAACGCCCGCGCGTATACTCAGCCGCGGGAAAAAATATCAATGTACATAAAAGGGCCGTCAAAATAGCAGCTGTGGTAGTTAGAGGTAGAAATACTTAGATCTTTTATTTACTTTGTTATTTAAAAAAAAGGCTAGAAAGAAATGTTCTTATATTTTCTTATATATTTGGTACTGTGGAGAATTTGTAATCATCAGAAGTTGGTATCTATCAGGTCAAAGCTTAGCGAAGTTCAGAGATCGGAAATCAGCCAAACAATTGTGATGGTCTCTACTTGTTGAGCCTACTTGAGTTGGCTCTTAAATCGGATACAGAAACAGAATTGGAAATACTAAAAAGCATTTGCATCTTTACCCCCTCTGTTTTACCAACACCAATCTGTATTCTTTCTCCCCAGCTCTCTCTTTTCTCACAGAGCATGGGGAGGGTTGGCCCAAAAACGTGGCATCATTAACTTTCTTGAGTGGCAGACGTTAGATGTGCTAAGCGTTGCTGTGTCCCACCCCCTGCTGGGTGTCTCTCAACCCCCATCACTCCTTACTGTCATCCTGATCTTCCTTTTCCTCCTTAAAAAAAGTCAACCACAGATTATTCACTTGATGCTCCTGCAAGCATGAATAGGAGATTGCCTCCAGGGGTTCTATATCCAGTTTCATAATCGTGGTTTTGCCCATGGAATCATTTATTTTTGTTTACCTAATTTCAGTTCATTGTAAGCTCATTTATAAACATGACTGTTAGCTTGTCTGTTCAACTCTTACATTGCAGCTCTGATTTTTCAGGTGTTGCGACTTGCACTATTTGAACGTCCACCACCACAGTGTCAAGGGTTCTAGTTGTTATCACCACCGCGGCACGTGCTGCTGAGCATCTTGTGGCGCAACGCCATTTCTGAGCTTTGCACTGCCCGGAGCCTCGACCACCCGCGACCTGGTGGTCCACTACCTCCCCCTCATAACCTAAGGCTGCACCGTTATCAGCTCACAGGAAGAAGGCAATGCAGCAGTGACAGCTGCTTTTGATCATTTCAACCAACCCTCTCTTTCAGTTGAAAGTCCTCACTTCTCATATTCAGGGTTTTGGCTTTTGCTTCTCTTGGGTTCACAGGTTTTAAAGCACCAGGGCAAAGTTCAAAGGGATTTGCCAGGTTGTCGCAGTGACTCCTCAACTACATCAGCTGTCAAGGAAGTTGGCCAAGCATTACAGCAGTAGACAGAGGGCTGTGCTTAGCCAACCACTTCCTTCTGGAAAACACAGGAAGCAGGGTACAGGGGGTGGGAGCATTTGTGTGTGTTTGTGGTGGGGTGGGGGGGTTACATCTTTTGTTAAAAATTCTCTCTCACCCTCTTGGGTTTCGTCTGTGTCTGGGCTGATGGGGGATGTGGTAAGGGGGTGTTTCTGCTTTTATGCGCCAATTGTTGGGAGCTTGTTGGGGTCCAAGTCAAGCTTGTATTGTGGGGTGCAGGGGAGCAGAGCAGTTCTGTGGTCTAGTTGTGTCATGAGTATGTAGCTCAGCTGTCACTTGTCTCTAATTGGCTTAGCTCAGTCCACGAGTAGCATGAAGCTCAGTGACCCACCCACTCTCCTTCTATTTCCATCTCTCCCTCTACCATCTTCTATTATATTGTTCCCTTATTTTGAATTAAGACAGTGGTGCCTATACCATAGATTAATCCGCCAGATAGTTTTTTTTTTTTTTTCCTGAACAGCCATTGTCAAGATAAATGTTGCTTTAATTGTCTACATATATGTTTCAAGTTGACGCATGGACCTTGTTAAGAGCAGGCTATGAGAATGATGAGGAAGGCCACCAAGGGCAGCCTGATCTAAACCTGATCGTAGACCTCATTGATCTCAACCCTCAGGTCATCACAGGGTCAATACATGGACTGATAACATGACAATATGGTCTATCTTTGGGGAACAACCTCTCACGCACATTCAGATGCCATTACTTTGCGTATAAGTCACAACTACAATTTGCATATGCCATCTAAGCCAAGATGCATGCAGATATTTTATTTACCAGTACTGTTATCAGTTAGCCATTCTGAATCCTGTCAAAGTGGGTGTTCTTTTTTGGACAGTGCAGGATTTACAATGTGCCACAGGGGTTAAGGGAATGACCCTTTAGTCTGCATCTCTGATGATGTTGTAATTGGATGGGGTGACCTTTCTTCACTGTAATTTTTAAGCGTCCCATGTCCTTGGGGGTGGAAGCAGATTAAAAAGCAGCAGGGGTGAGCTGATGGATGTGTGCAGTGGTTAATGTGTGGCTGTGGATGGACAGCGGTAGGTAGAAGCGGACAGATACATATGACTCCACAGCTGTTTAAGGAAGATGTACAGATTGATGCATGGTAGGTGGCTGCGCCCATCATGCCGGGCTGCTGCCTTCTGGCTGCAAATTCAACGTACACGTAATTCTGTTGTAGAGGAGGTTGACAGCATGGCTTGTGTGTTCTGTAGGGCCTTAATTCTATTTTAGTCATTATACAGAAACACAACAAAGTGTCAACAACAACAATGATTTCAGAACCAAAATACACTGTTTTGTAATTGCATATGAACAGAGAAATTGTTTGTTAATCTGACAATTTTCTGTTTGTCAGCTGACCAACCAGTTGGAAACTCAAAAATACACCCTTTTTTTCCATCAGTGAACGCAACATGCATTAGTGCTGCCATGTTGCACAAACCACAACACTCCTCTATGTTGTGGTATGCTGTGGAAAAGGACTAGTAGTTAACAATTTCGCCAACAGTGAGCAGTTTAAAAATGTCCCAGGTGAAACAAAGATGTAGGATGCAATTTTAAAGAAAGCTGTATTTTCTACGACTTGTTGAGACATGTATGCAGTTCATTTGGGGCTGCAGAAGAGTTACGCTTTATACACTTTTACCAGATTAGTTATTTTCATTATGTGGGGTTTTACATTAACTGTATTTTCAAAAGAAGCATGTCCACTATTCATTCAGGTTGTGCCAACAAAGATGTGCAAATGGACTAGCTTACCAATTCACTCCTTACAATTTACTGACGTCTTTGGTTACTGTTAGTATGGACATTTCTGTATTTTCTGTCTTAGTATAGTCATCTTTCATGTCTATTTTGTTTGCTACCTTTTGACATCTTTCCTTGGTTCAGGGCATTATTTTACATAGCTGAAAGAACTTAGGAAGTAATACTGCCCTTATAAAACTCCTGAGTCTTAACTTCTTGGAATGCTTTGCTTATAATCAGTGACTCTGTATGGTAATGGAAAACAGCATTTATATACAAGTAGATTCCTCCACAGTAAGGTTTATATATGTCAGCTGAAACAAGAACAACTTGTTGGACTGTTTATGTTCACAATGAGTCAAGAGTTCCTCAATCAAATCCTAGCTCCTCTTGGTAGTGTCTCAAAGCATCATTACTGATGTAAAACAACCAAAACTGCAAAAGTACAAAAGTAAGAAAAAAAGAGACATCTGCCACTAGACAATCATACCTGCCTTGGAAAAGTTTTGTTAGAGTGGAAATTCAGTAAACTGACCTGGAATTGACTTTGATCTAATATGCATAGCCTTTCAGTTATCTGTCAAAGTTATTCTGTTTTGTTCTTTTCACCTTTTAACCTCTATGCCGTGAAACATGCTGGATTTAGACAGCCAAATCATCAGACATTTTGGCAGCCTTTTTGACATCTTAGTCAAGATTAGTCTTAACCCTGGTATTGACCGTTATAATGTTAAACATCCATCAATTCATTTTTTCTACGTGCTTATCCATACAGGATGGAGTGCGGCTGGTACTTTTAATCAGCGGACATTAGCACACGGAGGGTAAACCCTGGACAGGTTGTTGGTCATCACAGGGCAACATAGACACACATTACAAACAACGATGCAGACACACAAACTCATACCTAAGAACAAGTTAGAGACCACGGTTAACCTAACATGCATACTTTTGAACTGTGAGGACGCAGGAGTACCCGGTGAAAGCCCATGCATGCACGGGGAGAGCATGAAAACTCCACGCATGAAGGCCCCAGCAAGGATATAAATTGGTGTTTCATTCTGCAAGGCAACAGTAAGAACAACTGTGCCAACGTGTAATCCCATGCTAAACATGCTGATTACAGTACTAACAGAATATGCTAGAGATATTTACAATTTTTTTCCTTTGTTATGAGTAAAACCAATTTAAAAACTACTTCTCTCACAGACATTAATTACTTGTAGTTGTTGCAAACTGGAAATCATCCATAAATCTTTGATCCTTCCATCTCTAATTAGTTTCGCTATGTTTGAATACTTGGGGTAATAAAAGAGTATGTTTATACATTTTTTGGCTAATAGTTGTTTGTTTTCTTCTATATTTATGTTATTATGGGTGGTTGTGGGTGTGTGTGTGTACCTGCACGTATTTATTAAAATGTGTATTTCTGTCAGTGTGACATTTTTTCCCTCTTTGTGTTGCAAGTCTTAATTGAAGTGTGGTGAATGGGGCTGTTTCGGTGTTCTGACTTGCGATTGTATTTAACAGCGTATAAAGCTGGAACTAATTCCTGCATATTTTATTTGGCTTGGTTTAGGAAAACAGAGGACGAAACCCATTTAATATTCCAGGGGACACCAACAGGAATAGACTAAGTAATATGAAACAGTTTCATAGAGTTTTGGTAGATTGTGGCAGGTTCAATTCTGTACCAAGACAATATTGTTTATGCTATTTTCATGCTTTTTTGTAGGTGTTTAATCCCAAAGTTATTTGAAAGCTGAGTTAAACAAATTGGTTTCAACAGCTTTTTGATATTTTTATCTATTTTTTTTCCTGTATCTTGTTTAAAGGGCAATGCTTTGGAATTCAAAAGTAGTTAGTATGGATAGTGTTATTTACTGTATATATTCCACATACAATGCCTAGGAAAGGTAGGGCGCTATGAAATAATTTATTGCCCTTTTTTCTGTCTGTTTTTTCCTTCTTTGACTATTTCCTGGAGAAAAATGTGGTTGCATCTTAACGATTAAATCCAGAAAAAACAAAAGGGAAGGTGGTCCAAAATTATAGGAAAGATTTATGGAGCTAAAAATAGGACAACCCTAGAGAAAAACCTGTTGAGACTGGGGTGGCTGTCCCTTGGTCCAGCAATGACTCTAGATATAAAGCCAGAGCTACAAAGGAATGGTTTAGATCATAGCATATTATTGTTTTATAATAGTCAAAGTCCAATCCTAAATCCAATTGAGAATCAATACCAAGACTTGACAACTGTTGTTCAATTTATGGTTTTAACATGACACAGTGTACATATACTGTGTATAGTTTTTCAATCCACTCTATGCCATGGATCTGTGCTCTGCTTGGTCTGGTTGACTGTAAAGATGCTGTTTATTGATAAGGTCAGCCAAACATCCAGTTTCAGTTAAACTCGTTATCTCAGTTTTCCAGCTTCATATCCAGCATGGACAGGAAAAGGTTAAAACGATACCAGTCTGAGAAGAAGTGGGGGAGAAATCCTGCTCTCTCAGCCCCCTCCTGGAGGTGTGAAATCCTTTTGCTGTGGACTACATTTGAAAAGATCAGCTTGAACAACTTCAGTCAATATCCATCAAAACCATCTAAAGAAGTGACTCTGAAGAACAGGTGTGTTTTATAGCACAGTTTTCCCTCTGGTCCTTAGCGCATTACAGTATCACATTGTGTATGTGTGTGTACTTTTGAGTGGTTGGAGCTCCACTGTTGCAATGAGCCAGTCTCAGCATGAGGGCTGCAGTCGTCTCTGGACCATGCGAGAGCTGCGGGGAACAGGCTAACGAGGTGTCCACGCAGCTGACGGCTTTGTCCTGCTGCCCATGAGTGGCGGTGGCACAAATGGGGTCCTGCAGAGAGTCCTGTCTGTTCTTTGTGTCTGGTTCTCTCCTCTGCCCATGACTTTGGGCTAGAAAAGGAAGCCATGCTAGAAAGCACAGTGGCATCAGGTGGATGAGGCACAGTGTCTGCCTCCACCCCACCACCCTCCTGTCAAGGCAACATAATTAATTTTGGTTGGTTAGTTTGAAATTTGGGTTGGTTTTGCGGGATTTTTGTCAGAGCTTCAGAGATTAAATTTATTTACACTTATACCTTGGATTTATTGTCTTCCCTTCCCTCTTGTTCTTTTTTTTATATTCAGTGCCTTGGAATTCTGCCGCGTTATTCTATGCTGAGCGATAATCCAGAAGGCAGCCAGGTCTCTGTCCTCTGTTTGCTGCTTATATTTGCTCACCCTTCTATCTTCTTTTCTTTGCTCTTGTCTCTAATTTATGAACTGCACACTTGAGTGGGCCGAGTGCCTATTAAAAACAGCCCACTGTGTGTTTGTCTTGGCCTTTCTTGCTCCACAGGAAGCTCATCCAGAGCCTTCAGTACTTAATGCCGCTGCAGGAGGCGAGAAGGGAACATGGACGCAGCTTTGGATCTTCTGCCCACTAAAGAGGCTTGACGCTTCTTTTAAAAGGCCAAAGCCATTTGTCTTTGTTATTTTTTTGTCTCCTTCAGATTGGTTAGAGAGAAGAAGGCTAAAAGAAAGAATGAGGAAGTTTTAGAGGAAGCATGAAAGCAAGATTTCTTTTGCAGAAAATGTAAATTTGTTGTGGGCCATTGAACTAAAAGCAGTATTTTGCTTATCCTGGTTCTATATTTAGAAATCTCTTTTATGGTTTTCTCAAACACTTGTCTAATCTTCATACTTTAAGTAAATTTTATTGAATTAGATTCTATAAATTCTGCCAGGAAGTCCTGGTCAACATGAGTGAAAAAAATGCATACATAAAAACACAGAGCAGAAAACACAAAGCTAAAACACAAACACGGGTATCACTTAAAACAAAACAACAAATAAATCTATTTCTGTTTTTAATCTTATAACATTATTTACCCTTGTAAGGTAAACATTATCCTGGTTCTATATTTAGAAATCTCTTTTATGGTTTTCTCAAACACTTGTCTAATCTTCATACTTTAAGTAAATTTTATTGAATTAGATTCTATAAATTCTGCCAGGAAGTCCTGGTCAACATGAGTGAAAAAAATGCATACATAAAAACACAGAGCAGAAAACACAAAGCTAAAACACAAACACGGGTATCACTTAAAACAAAACAACAAATAAATCTATTTCTGTTTTTAATCTTTTAACATTATTTACCCTTGTAAGGTAAACATTATCCTGGTTCTATATTTAGAAATCTCTTTATGGTTTCTCAAACACTTGTCTAATCTTCATACTTTAAGTAAATTTATTGAATTAGATTCTATAAATTCTGCCAGGAAGTCCTGGTCAACATGAGTGAAAAAAATGCATACATAAAAACACAGAGCAGAAAACACAAAGCTAAAACACAAACACGGGTATCACTTAAAACAAAACAACAAATAAATCTATTTCTGTTTTTAATCTTTTAACATTATTTACCCTTGTAAGGTAAACATTGTCAATCACCATATACATGTCTGATTCTGTAATTATCATTTAGCATGTGGATAGTACTGGGCTCAAGTAGTTTATGTGGGCATCGGCACCTGAACAGTAGAGTAAGCGTAGCAACTGCTTCCCCATTTTAAAAAGAGGCGGAACAAACGTATGTTTCAGCTCCCTCTTTTTTGGACCCAAAGAAATCAGCTCCCCGCTGTCGATCAAATTTACAAGGCCTGGTTATTTTTCATCATACTTTTTTCTAAACTAGCAAGCATAAGATAAATAGAAAGAATTTCGGAATTTTTGTTCCATCTTCCCTCTTTTCTCAGTTGGGTCAATCCAATTAACCCTGTGGGCCACAGTTTGATTTAGAAATAAGTTGTTTTACATCCACGGGGTCCACATCCACTTCAGTCGGTTTACAATAAATGTTTACATTAAATGACATGAACGGTTAAATTAGAAGGATCTGAATCAGCATTTTAAGAGTTATCATAATACAGCATCTCTTTCCCTCACCATTAATGTGTAGAAATACAATAGAAAACTTTAGGCTTTAGGCGACTGTCACCTGTCGCCAGTCTGCATTAAATTTGCAGCATGGAAACACATTCAGGTGTCGGTTGCTTCTTACCACTTCACACAAAAGCAGAGTGTCTTGGACCACAGGCCACTAGTTCTATACATCTCACAGTTTGCCAGCCAGACATATAGTAATAGTGTAAGATTAGTGTTGCATACAAGTGGTGCATGCATGCATCAGACAGAGTGCTGAAAACATGGCATAAGCTGTAACCAGTTCTTGTTCATGGTTTGCTGTCATTGCCAGTCTTTTTGTCCTTTGAACATGGCATCAAAACAGTTTTAGAACTAAAACCATAGAGAATGTAGACCCTTCCTTAAACTCTTGTATTTTCCAAAGCCTGCTGATATTTCAAATCCAGCATTTTCTGAGACAGAGAAACTTAAAGTTTGGAATAAAACACACATTGATCTTGCTCTAACATGTTCAGCCTTCATGTTATCTGCTGAAGGTTTCAGTCTCTCTTCTTCTCCCACAGCCTGAATGAAACACAGACATGTCCCCACATGTTAAGGAAATAATTTCCCTTTAAATAGCTTCTTACATCTCAGTTCTTTCTCTGACATCATTGTAAAACACCTCACTGGCATTTAATATGGCCTAATGTGAGTCTCCTCCACTCAGTAAAGACATTCATACCTGAGAGTGTTTTTAGTAGTTTGACCTGGTAACTATTAGGTAAGGTTGATTTTTTTAAATTTCCACTGACTGGTCGCTGGTAAGGGACGATCAAACTGAATAGCCAGTACCAATCAAAAGCTGATTTCTCAGTGCATCTTTAGTGTTGACCTTATAGTATCACAGTGTTGACCTTATAGTATCACTCTGAAATCCTTCATTACTTGTGTTTGCTGTTGTGAGAATAACCAACAGCTCAACACCCTCGCAGAAGTGAGAGATGCTCTGTATCTGTTGAAGCTGCCCTCTGTTCTGATAAACAATCCACACTTTTTTGCATCAACATGCAACCGAGCAGCATTGCTCCAATGTTTTATATGTGAAAACTGCTTGCTGAGCTCAACTGTTCAACCGAGTGTGTCCACATTGTTGAAGTAATCGGATTTACAACAGAGGAACACAGGGCCAGATAACCAAGAGAGGACAAAAATCACAGAAAGGTTAGAGTGGAATCCCAATGGACTACAAATCCCTTCTCTGAAATCTCATTGTTTGGAAACCATGAAACCGGATTCCTGTAACAGGTCTCTGATCAGTGGAGGGCCTGCCCAAAGGACTCAATTAGACCAGACCAGAACAGACCCTTTCCGACCGGGCCTTTATTTTGCCTCCTTACCGCTCACAGCATGCTGCTACCTCTGCAGAAGAGCCTTCTAATGCCCCAGACTGGGAGCACACACTGAGCAATCACATCAGTAAACCTATTACCCTCTCATTACACTCCAGTGTTATAAATCCACACCAGAATGTGTGCATGCATGGATGCAAGTGTGTGTGCACACCTGTGGCACTCCCTTTAACTTAGTGTTTTAATTGCCAGCATGGGCACAGTAAACATATATTAAAAACACTGGAAGAAAATAACAGTTACTGACACATCCCTGTACTCAGAGACACTAATCCTGAATTTAATTTCAGTCATTTTGCCCTCCTTCTCTTGTGATCAGAGTGAATTATGATAATTTCTAGATTATAGTTTAGTCCCTGTCTGTAAGGACATCACTTGTTTGAACCCAGCTGTAGATGGCAAAGGAAAGAGAATGCAACCCAGTGGATCTGCAGAGTTAAATTCTTCCTTGTGAGAGTCCCTGAATGGACCCTGCAGTTAGTACCATGTTTCCCCTGCTGTTACTAAACATAATATTACAAGTGCATTATGTTGTTTAGTGTTTGCAGAAACTATTCATCTTTCTTTCATGTGAAGACGTTAATAAATCTCATCTAGAGTCAGAGGGAGATGAAAGAGATAAACAAAAGACATGAAGGAGCTTGGTGGGAATTAATGGGTGCACAAATTAATGTATGTATGATAATGAGTCTGGGCAAGTGTGACACAAAGAAACATCAACAGTCGGGTCAGCAATCTCCTTCCCTCAGCTTTTATGGTCTGCAAACACAATGCAGCATCACAAATTCAGTCAATCAGGGATTCAGATAATACAAGCAGGATCGAGCGCATTGCTTTCATCACACGAAAGTCAATTAGAGATTCATTTAAAAAGCAAAATTAGTTGTTATAGATTTAATAAGTGACCCAGGCAGTGGCAGACCGGCCAGAGCCTCGGAGACAGTGGCTGGAGGCCCGTAGGGAAATGACGACCACATCACCAAAGCCCACTTGTAATGACTTCTGTTGAGTCTTGATAATGTCTGCTAATTAGTTAATCAAAGACAGTGGTCCTTTACATACCCCTCCCACCTTAGCAGCTTTTGTCTGCTTCAATGAACAACAACTCGGAGGGTGAAGCCATGAAATCCCCATTCACTCTCCTTAACAAGGGACACACCTGGTTTGGCATGGTGTATGCCTGCAGCAAGATGTACGACACGTTAATTTTTTTTTATTAATGCAAATGGATGCATGCACAGAGGAAAAATGCATTGGTTAATGTTATAAAACATGTAAGGGGATAATGAAATATTACACGAGTAATATACCTCATCCCATGTGTGGTGTCAGAGCTGGTCAGTAGGTTGATGTAAAAGACCCTGTGGGCTGGGCAGATGGGGAAAGCAGAGCATTGACAAAGTGTCTCGGCACCCTTTGGAGTCGCACTCGCATTGTGAGTAATACTCTGTTTTCACCATAATCAATTAGTAAACCTTCATTAGCCAGGCCATTCATTATGCCTGCCTGTCATGGGACGGGACATGGTGCAGTGGTTGCCCCCAGAATGGGCGCGTCCGTGGGCGCTGATACATGACAGGGCTGTTGCAATCCCTCTTGCATTTTAAACGGACATGGCTGCAAACAGGCATCAACACTGCATGGCTATATCGTTCCTGCACAGCCAGCCACGTTGACATTATTCATTCTAGTTGCAAGGCTAAATAAATATAATTTAACAATCTTACACAGCTAAATATTCATTACACCATATTGTTAAGCCATTTGTGTTCATTTATTTTTCAACAAAAGATGCTGCTACTACATGGCCGTCCACTAAAATTGATAGACCAGGCATAGACAGCATTAATCAGAAACAGACATTTTTTGAAAAGATAGTCATAATGGTGCGTTCACACCGAACGCGGATTCTGCGAATTTTTCATGTCATTTGTGTGCTGTTGCTCGCTTGACATTTCGCATGCAATCCAAATGACAACAAACGGCAACGCTTCGCCGCATCATAAAATAGGAGGAGCTTCTATCTGCTGCTTGCTGGTTTCAACTGAACGTGGCGGACATGGATTTCACGGATAATCACTGTGTTTTACCTGTGGAGAGCTGAAAAACACCGTCGACGTCCCTGGGTTCACCAGATTCTTCAGGGACGGGAACAGTTCAGAGAGTACCACCACCTAATCCAGGAGCTGCGACTGGGTGACGGTCGATTTCAGAGGTACTTCCGTCTATCCAGGACCCAGTTCGAAGATCTGCTGTCCTGCGTTGGGAGACGAATCGGCCTCTGGGACACCAACTACCGGCGCTGTATCCCCGCTGCTGAACGCCTGTCCATCTGTCTTCGGTGAGTAAATAAATCTCAGCTAGTTAGTTGAGTCATGCAACTCAGGCTTGCCGCACACTGAAAACAGCTTCTTCTCCGCTGTGGTTCTTCACCCTACGTCACAGCCACATCCAGTCCCTGATTGGTTGACGCGACGCGAATTTAGAGAAAAGTTCAGATTTTTCAACTCCTCCTTCGTCTCCTTTGCACGGCCTCGCGCCGCTCCGCTCCTGAACGCGCCTCTACATAGGGATAACATGTAAATCGGCCGCTCCTACCGCAGAATCCGCGTTTGGTGTGAACGCACCATAAGAAGTGATGTTTCAAGTTTGCCACAAGCCATGTAGGGGGCACAGCAAACATGATATAAGGTATTCTGATCATGAGACCAAAACTGAAATGTTTGCAAACAATTAAAATACTTTATGTGGAGATAAACAAAAGCTGCTCATCAACCTCAACACACAAACTCTGCTGTGACTTGTGGTGGTGGCAGCATCATACTGTGGGGATGCTTTCTTTTCTGCAAGGATGGGTTAAACTGGTAATAACTGATAGGAAGATGGATAGAGATCATTCCTGGACAATACTGGAAGAAACCCTGTTAAAAGTTGCAGAAGATTTGGCATTGAGGTGGAGGCTCCCCTTCTAATAGACCAACGTCCCATAACATGTAGCAAGACCTACAGTGGGTTAAATCGAAGCATTTGCATATGCTGGAAAGACCCTGTCAAAGTTCAGACGTAATCTAAATCAAACCTAAATTGAGAATCTTTTGGTAATAATTGATTATTACTGTTTATAGAAGCTCTCAATCAAATTTGACAGAGCTTGAGCTATTTTGTAGATGGGGCTGAATACATATGCATGCAACGTTTCAGATTTTTGTTAGAAATAAAAAGAAACATGTTTTCTTACCACTTTACAATTATGTAATACCTTGAGTTTGTCTATTTCATAATGCCCAACTAAAATACATTGTTTGTATTGCAAAGGGCACAAAATGTGAAAAAGTTAAAGGAGAACACTTTTGCAAGGCATGATATATGTGAGTGATTGTGGGTCATAGATGCCTGTAGCACAGTTTGATCCCACTCCCCATCTCTAATGGCCTGTGCTACAGAAATATGATGAGGGGCAGACAAAGATTAAAAGAGTAAGATATTGAATGGCAGTATGATGGATGATAGCTGTTTGGAAATCAATTAAACAATAAGAAATTAATTCTGCCTGTGACATGCTCATTAGAGACCTGGTGTAAGTGAGGCAGGGGGGTAAAGAGATGTATCATCACTTATTTTAATAATCTTCAGACTGAATTTAATCTGAATTTAAAGCATGCATTATGTTGTGATACTGGGTCACAAAGTGTTAGAAAAATAATATGTTAGAGGACCTGAGCTTGGAAAGAGACTGCCAAAATAGGAGGGTTAAGTAGAGAATCAAGAAGATTTTTTCATCTTGTCCAGTTCTCTGTCGCCACAGTGCAGCTGAGTCTTTGTGCTGCTTCCCGAACAAAGATTTGGCTGAGATGAAGATGGAAAAAAGAGGAAAGTCATGTAATTACCAGAGCAGCTCATAGTAAGGAGCCGCTGAGCACTGCAGATATGGGGGCCAACAGATGTGAGTAACAGCTGGCAGGCTGAGTGGCAACCTTTTTGATGCTGTCAGTATCTATTTGCCCCATGCATGGGTAAATAACATGTTGTCTTTATTCATTTGCCTGCGCTTGGAACAGCCAGAGCGTAATGGACTCTAATATTAAACACGATCCCGTTCCAGTGTGCAATTAGTTTGTAGCCTCACCTATTAACACTTACATATTAATAATGTCTCCTGGGATCTGCTGATTGGTGGTTGTCAGCCTTGTCATTGTGGGAATGGGCAATTGCCAGAAGTTAAACATCCCTGTGGCAGCCAGCAGAGACATTATGGAACTTCTGTGGTCCTGTGGCAGTGCCAACTTGCTCCCCCTTCCATGGTGAAGGCCATCCTGATGTGCTGGCTGAGGAAGCGAACGCACAGACGGTCAGGCAGAGACTGCTGCCAAGTAGGGGTAGCCCTGTGCTGTCCAAACGCTCTCTGTTTGTGCAAATGTCTACTTGGGGGGTTTCGATGTGGATGCACTTCTAAGTGGAGCAAAAGTTGTGGTGGGGGGTGCAGGGTGTGGTGGCTAAGTGGTCAAAGTTGCACTTTGTGCAAATGGGGGATGTAAGGTTTTCTTGCTGAACAGATGTTTTAGGGGTGTATGTTTGTCATGGGGGTGTGACATGGTCAGTGAAGGGCAGTTGAGGGACCACAGGGAGGACATTTGTTTTTGCGCCTGCTGTTCATCCAAGAATGTTTAATGTGAGGCTGGAGATTTTGTCTCTGAAAATGAGCTCTGCCCTCTGTGAAATGTGAGGGTAATATAAGCAGCTCAGAATCATTCACAGTTGTCACTAGCTTGGCCATCATAGCATACATAGAATCAGAATCAGAATCAGCTTTATTGCCAAGTTTGTACATACAAACAAGGAATTTGACTCCGGTACACTTTGCTCTTTGGTTTTTGTTTTTGCACTACAGAATATACATATTTACAATGTACAATATACACATATATAAATAAAAAAGGTGCATTTGCAACATCTGTATGCTGTTGTTTTGTATTTTATTGAATGTTCAACAGAGAAACAGCCTGGGGGAAGAAACTATCTCTGTGGCGGCTGGTTTTTGTGAACAGCGCTCTGTAGCGTCGGCCTGAAGGCAGAACTCTAAACAGTTTATGTGCAGGGTGTGTGGGGTCTGCAGAGATTTTAGCAGCTCTTTTCCTGACCCTAGACCTGTATAAGTCTTGGACGGAGGGAAGGTCAGCCCTGATGATTCTCTCTGCAGTCCTGATTGTTCGTTGCAGTCTGAACCTGTCCTGTTTTGTGGATGAACCGAACCACACGGAGATGAATGAAGACAGGACAGACTGAATGATGGCAGTGTAGAAGATGACCAGCAGCTCCTGTGGAAGGATGTACTTCTTGAGTTGCCTCAGGAAGTACAGTCTCTGCTGGGCCTTCTTCCGAACAGTGTCTATAGGTTTTAAACAGTTAAAGTTTATAAACCGCTAGAATTATTCATCATACCACTTCTGTGTTTTAAAGTTCTTTACTGAGATGGCGGAGAAAGTACTGAACTGAGGTGACTTTACTGCAGCTCTAAAGGTAGGCTCAATTCCATGGAGTTAAGAAGCATCAACGGTAATAAGCAAAACAAATAAATAAATGCTAAAAACATTCAAAAATTACAAAGATCTTAGCTGGAATTTCAATAAGATTTTAATGTCTCCTGATAACTTGGACCTCTTGGTGCAGTTTATTCACTTTAACGGAGGCAGGCTGAAGTGACAATCTTTGGTCTCATTGCTTCAAAGTTCTTATCAATGAAGTTGCCAATAGCTGCTTAGAATCAACATTATATCATTGTTTATTTTGTGACCCATGATATCTAGACACCTAAAACTAAAAAAAAAATACATTTGGTTTGATAACAATGTTTATGTTTTCTTTGCAACAAACACCCTAGAAGTTACTCCTATTCAAATCATAGTGTCTATTTTCCACCAATAGGGGGCGGGAATATTGTGCAATGACTAAGTACCCAAGGTAGGCGTTGAATCTATCTTATGGAGCATATAGAAACTCAGTGCTGTCGCTCCCAAACCTGTTGCTGCACACTGCCAGTCAGCTGTCTGAAGGAATACTACTACTTTTGCTCTTACTACGTGATTCAGACCATTTCATCAATGGAAATATTTATTGCTATGTCAAACACAGTGAACAAGCACCACCTACCACTCTTTTAGGGTAACACTGTTTTCAAGTTAAATTAAAGTTGGCTAAGAGTGGCATCTCTATAAAGCAGCCAACTGTGACTCTAAATGTGCAGAAAGCCAGACTTATTAGCTAGCTAAGCTTGCTGTACTTGAGTTTAGCTATGAGCAGGTGTCCAGTATGAAGATATATTAAGGTTATCAAAAGTTAGTTTAAAAACCACAAAAAAATACCCTGCATAGTGTTCCTAATGTCCTTCTCCAGAGTAAGTGCTAGTGTGACCAGAGTTTTCTCTTGCTGTATTGAGTATTTTGTAACAGAGCCCTGCCCTTTGCACCTGTTACTTAGCACTAAAAGAAGATAAGGTGTTTTTTGAGTACTTACTGAAAAGACTAATTCGGCCATCCTGAAATATATCAATGAACAGTTATCGTGTGAAAACTAAAGAAGTGATAACCATTACGACTATCAAGACAATTTTGAAAATATAGTTGGCAAGCCACAATCTGGTTTGCAAGCTGTTTAAAATAGAAGTAACTCAATTATGGTGTACAGTTTTTTTTTTTTTTGTAATCCAAGGAAATGTTTTTAATGAGTCTCGATACTATGAAAATCTCATACCAGATCGTGCTGAAGTTAAACTATCGTGTTTGTGACTGATGTAGTCTCATGAACATACTAACAAGCTCATTGACTTAGAAAGGAAACCTGTAGCTTTTCATTTGCTTGGCAGAGAGAGGCATCAACCTGCCTCTTAGGTGCACTATTCTTTGTAGCAAGGCAGCAAAAACAGATTACAGTTTTCATTAAGACAGAAAACCTGTCAGATTATTGACTGCCTCTGTACATATGCTATGTTATGGTTAAAGAAAAGACCAGCGTCAGACTAGAAAACCTCTGTCAATCTTTCACCATCAATTGTTTTGTTTCTGTCCAGGTTTCTTCAAGAAAACTGCACCAGTTCTTGCATGTAGCTCATGTTTTTTTCTGACAACTTTCTGTTTTAAATAGTTGATAGAATTGGGTCTTTGACTATGGATCATGGCTTTGTAATGACCCACTCGCTCTATGTATGGGTGTGACTGTTGGGTCTAGACCAACATGGAATGGGAATGAGATGAATTCTGGGTGAAAATGAATTTCTAAAGGCCATGGTGCTTCATCACCAGCCCAGCACTGCCCGTCCCACTCCTGCCTGAATAAAACCAGAATTATCACTCAGAAGGAGGAGAGCGCGATGAACACCTTCAGCTACTACACCCTGGGGACTCCTCCAACGCCCCCTCCCATCCTCGTCGCTTTCTAGTCTACACACACAATCACACCAATGTGATGCACACTCACACAGGTAGTGATAGAAAGGGGGCCTAACATTATGCACTAATGGGGTGGTCCATTAATCATACAATGATGAAGGCCATTTCCTTTATTTAATTGGCTGCCAGTATCTCTGAGTCTTTGTTGCATGTCATTTCAGACTCTCAGTGCCAATATGGTTGTGTGCGCTTCACTCTTGAAGCTAGTAGAGTGCAGTACCAGGGCATGGCTGAGAGCTCTACAGAGACACAACAAACAAATAGCTTTTGTGTCTGTTCATCCACTAACGAAACCAATCCTCTTTTCATGCGGCACCGCATTTCAACATGTTTTTGTCCCTGTTCTGTGACAAACTTTTTAATATACAGTAAAAAAAAAAATATATATATATATATATATATATATATTATATATATATATATATATATATATATAATATATATAATCTATATATATATATATATATAATAACGTTTAAATTTTATTTGTCCCTCTCAGAAGGTCATTAGAAGGGCATGTGAGCAGTCCCGAATCCAAAACATCAAGCCCAAGTCATGACAAGCTATTTTTAGTCTAACAATGGCTGGCTTGTGTGGTTCTCAAAGAACATCATCATCTTGTTGGTTCACGGTTGCAAAAAGAAATAGAAGATGGCTTTGAACCTACTCTGAAATATTATAAAGGACAGGCACAGCAAATGCTATCTTGACTGTAATGTTTTGGTTTGTTTGGCATCTGCCCCCAATTGTAATGCTATGTTTATATTTAGACAACAGTGCAACAGTACATCATGTACACAAGAACAAGAACAAAGTTTGGTTATATTTTGTGATTTCTTTTTTCATAAAATAAAGGATTCACAGACCATCAATTGTGTTTTAAAGTATCTGTAACGAGTTGGAAATATTAGGGTTCAGACTTGACTGAATCATACAATATATTGTATATGGTATGCTTGTCTGATTCTAAGGTTATCCTTTTGCCAAAAAGCTTTCAAAATGCTTCCTTGTTTTTAGACATGATTAATAAATTGTCTAGTTCAGGTTTTTCTAAGTGCATAAAGCTTAGTATTGTATATTTTGAAGTAGGTATTATTAAATGCAATCCAGGCTACTTCTACATTATGAAAACAGGACATTGCATTATTATTGCTAAATATTGCCATAATTGATAACGATTAAAACACAATTTCTCTGCTACTTCCTTTCTTTTCCATCATCGAGGTGTGCTCACCACTGATCCTGAGCTTTAGCATCTCACCCACTAAGAACTATATCGAGTGTGGACATAAATTACCCTAAAAGTCCCTATTAAACCTACCTTTTAGTTTTGCATTGAAAAGAAACTGTGAAGCTGACACTGACATTGCCGTTGTTAGCAGATAAAAGCTTGCCAGTTGCAGCATTTTCACATTGTCAAATCATTCGTGTTTTGTTTGTCACTCTAGCAAATAGTTTTTTTCTACCAAGTACCTGACAGAAAAACAATTTACAAGTATTAGAGGCTTTGTTAATGCTTTTGTTGTGGGGTAACAGCCAACAGGAAGTGCAGTCTTTGTTAGCTGACTCTCAGTACAACAGGGCGTTTTTTTTTTACTAGGTGGATGTCATATTGCCCCTTCCTCATTTTGTCCTTTTTTAATTTTTTTGTTTTTTGCATTGAGATGTTGTACACCATCCATGGGCCAATTTCTGCCTGCCTTATGATTGTTTTGCACCTGGTTTGACACTTCAATTATATAAGTCATTTTATGTGATCCAATCATAGTCTACTCTAAAGAAATGTGTTTCTGTGATTCTAATAAATCATATCCACTAACAGGTGGTGATGTTATTTTGATTTAGTCAGGTTTCATAATATATCTTATTCATCTGGCCCAAATGGTGATCGCAGCCACAGTCAATGGAATTAGGGTGTTATATAAATTCTCCAGAAAAAAATTACAATTAAATTATTCATGAGATTTAAGCATATTTATGATGATTTATCTACATAATTAATCAGTTAAACTGAGCTTCTAAGAGAAATAAGCAGAAATGCATAGTCAGGTACATGGGTATGAATTAGTTGGTTAGTTAGGGGTGAAATGATAACTTAAAGGTTTGAAATAGTGTATAATTTGGCAAAAGAGCTTTTAAGGGGCTTGTCATGTAATGTATTAGTGATTATTGATATGTAAGAAACTGGCTCAGTAGTAAAATAATAACTTTTGTTGTTGGTTGTGTAAAATACCAAAATTCTTCTGACCACAGTTGTTGGTGCTACAACTAATTAAGCAAGTCAGCTCCCTCACTGCAAAAAAGGGAAACACAAAAATCTGCAGTTGTAAGCTGCTTGTGAAGGTCTTTTTAGATTCACAAAACACAGCAGCTTTTACAGCCTTGTCTATTATCATAACACACTCTGTTCACAGTACAGAGAAGAGAGACAGAGAGGCAGAATGCTGCGGTTGGCTTGTTTTTCTCTTTGAAGGCAGAAGGAGGGCATGGCAATATTTACTGAGAGTGCAACCGAACCCCCCCCCCCAAACACACTAAACCCCCCACCCCCCCCGCCACCTTCCCCAGCCCAGCGCTCCCACCATGCCTGGCTGCCGTTAGAGCTTCACAACCAGGGGGATGTGTTTTGCACCAGTATGTGCCTTCTTTTCTGCCCTTCCCCCGTCAGCATCCCATTTTTTGCAAACCCTCGATGGACAAGGTGCACAGGGACACCCGCTTTCTCATTAAAAAGCCAACAGCCATTAATGTTAGATGAGGGCAAGAGGAGCTGGAGGAGGAAGATAGAGGGAGGTGTTTTCCCCTTGATCGACTCCTAAGGTTGCATGATGAATCCTCACAGACACACAGGGCGACATGCTGAGAGAGGAGATGAGAGGCTGCAGATTTTTTTTTTTTCCTTAGAAAGAATAGCAGACATAATCGAGACTGTATAAAGTGACTGCAGGATCTCTCAGAGACACAGTTCAACTTACTAAATAGTGCATCACAGATTCAAAGTAACTGTAAAGCTTAGGATTTGGTCAAACTTCCTAACTCCATAATTCTCTTTCTCAGATACACACAAACAGACAAACAGCGATTACAGTTGACTATTGTTGATGCACTATATGTTTCTGCTGTGAGGTTTTGCAGTGGAAGGCACCCCTGACTGGAAATAACAACACCACCTCAGTCACAAGTCTGGGTCAGAGTAATGAGACAAGGCTTGGAGCTTTAAAGGAAACTACACTTCTGCAAATAAAACTTTGAAGATCTTGAATACTGAATTATATTGGATCTTGATAAGCATGCTGTGGCTAGTTGAGTTTGGTCTTTGACCATTTTCTAAAATCTGTTATTCCAGTTCTTACAGTGGCTTACAAAGGTGTCAGTTTCCTTTTTTACATTTTGTCCCGTTACAACCCCAAACTTGAATGTATTTGTTTGAGATTTTATGTAGAAGACCTACACAAATTAGTAAATAACTGTAAAGTGGAAGGAAAATGATTTTTAGCATTTTTTACAAGCAAAATCCTGAATAGTATGGCTGGCATTTGTATTCAAGCCCATTTACTCTGAAACCCCTAAATAAAGTCCAAGTCACCTAATTAGTAAATTATGTGATTTAATCAGTGTAAACACAGCTGTTCTGTGAAGGCCTCAGAGCTGTGTTGGAGAACACCAAACAGGTGAGAGCTAAATTTAGGATTAAAACATAGGATGGGATTAAAACCTGTTTATGTTATAAACCAACATCCCATGCTCTGAACATTTCACTGATCACTGTTGAATCCATCATCTGAAAATGTAAGGAGAATGGCAAAACAGCAAACCTACCAAGACATGGCTGTGCTCCCAAAGTGGTAGGCCAGGCAAGGAGTGCATGATGGAAGCACCATCGTGCTGTGGGAATGCTTATCCTTAGCATTGCCATTTGAAAGGGGAAGATGGATGGAGCTAAATACAGGACAATTTCTGAAGAGAAACCTTTTAGGCGGCAAAAGATTTGAGACTGAGGCAGAGTTCACCTTTTAAATGAACAATGACCCAAATGAGTGTTATGTTCTATATTCAGCATACAATCCATTGCAAAAGCAGGGCCCTGTGAAAAAGTGTTATTTATTTTTTCGTACCTAAATTAGTTTTTTGCCAAAATAAAAAAAAAAAAGATTTGGGTACATCATTAAATATGACATCCAGAAAACAAAAAAGGAATGTGGTCTGAATGTGGCACTAGAAGTAGGACAATCTTATAAGCTTCAAAAGACTTCAGACTGGGGTAGAGATCTATCATCCAGCTGGACAACAACTCTAAACAAACAGCCAGAGCTACAATAAAATGCTTTTGATCATAGCGTTATCATGTGTTAGAATTGCCCAGTCAAAGTCCAGACCTAAATCTAAGTGAGACGTTGCGGCAAGACTTCAAAACGTCTGTCCACAGATGTTGTCATTCCAATCTGACCTTACTATTTTGCAAAGGAGAACCACCAAAACACTTGGTGGTTCTACAGGGTATTGACTAAGAGGGACTGAAGACAAATACATACCACACTTGTCATATTTTTCTTTGTTAAAAAACAACTTGAAAACCATGTATCTTATTGGTGTGGTTTACAGTTACAGTGATTTCCATGAATATGATTAACCCCCATATCACAATCTGTGATAAATGGAAAAAGGTGACAGAGGCAAAAAGTGTCAGAGTTGGTAATGAATTTGTTCCTGCGGCATAATTACATTCATCAACGCTAGGAGGACCTTTTTTCCCCACTCAAACTTCGGTAAAACAAAGGGAGAGTGAAAAAAACACCACAGCTAAATGCTTCTCCTAAATTAACACATCCCAGTCAGTACAAGAGAACCACAATATCATTGTTCTGTCCTCTTCTTTCTTTAGAATAAAGGCTGACTTTAAGTAATTATTTTTAGTTTAGAAAAGCTAGACTGTCATTGTCAGTCAGAGGTTTCAACAAATTTTGTACGTCATGAATGTCAGTAGAAATGTATCCTTAGTCAAATAAATAAATAGATCCTTTGATCAAAGTTTACATCTTAACTGTGAATCTGACACACATTTAGGATTTCCCCTTTTGGCTCATCTGAAATTCAGCCCCACGTTCCTTGTTGCTATCTCCTTCCCAATCCTCCTCTTTGATCTTCCTCCGTCACCTGCTATTTCCATGGAAAAGGTCAAGGTTGTGTGTAAGCATTAGATTTTATGTCTAGGCATACTCTGAAGTGTTTGGCTAGAATACAGAGGAGGACTGGAGGTGGAAGTCCAGCTACACCTTACTTGGTTCAGGTGACGAAAGGAGATGAAGTGGGTTAGATGGCGTTCAGAACTTGTATGTTCAAACTAATGTTTTCAGGAATGCACGCATGTACACATTAAATTATAAATTTTTATGTTCTTGTTTTTGTTCAGCAGATTTTGGCTTTACTTAAACAGCATGTTTTTGTCTTTCCCATTATACAGAGTAGCTAAAGAAATGGAGGTGTCTGTGTCATATATTGCTAATTTGAAACATCTTAGAATATACGAGTTTCTTTAGCTATGCAAATAGTTGTGGCTCAGGTTGTTTCATTGAAAACAATGACTTCTTACCAACTCCCATGGCAAGATAAATGTACATTTCTTCCAAATTTTAAGAGTTAGATTATTTTTAGGTGATGCTACTTGGATAAAAAATAAATGTAAACTTTCTATTAAAATTTCACACGTGCCATATTTGTTTTTTAATTATCTAACTATCTATTATCTTGTTCTTTCAGTTTCCCTTCCAGTGTCATTCTTGTATTTGTTTTTATAAAAAGTTCCAAATTAATAAAGATCTTCACACATCTGCCTTACTTAAATGGCATGTTCTCTCGTGTTTATCATTTGAAGATTGGCTAAGAGAAACTGGCTCTGTGTCACACAATATTTACATTATATTTGACTTGACTTGACTATGTTGTTCGATGAATTGCATTGTTCTCTTATTAAACACATAACTGTGCTCTAAAATTGGTGGCTTCTGTTATGTGTTTAGTAATGTTGATACACACAATAGCAGCTTAACATGATAATAATAACCATTCCTCTGCAAAGTAGCTCAATCAGGTCAATCTTGACAGATGTTGCTGGCATACAACCATGGCTGCTTCCAGTGAAGTTGAACTATTAGATGTTGGACTGTTGTAGAGGAAAACCACCATCATTTTGATCTTTTCAGACACAGCAATAATGTCATTTGTTTTATCATTGATCAGCATCAGGACGTGAAAGTAGCTGAGTTAGAAATGAATCATCCATCCTACTTTAGTGTGTGTCACAAAAGGTCTGTCATGGAGCAATATAAAAATGGGGCATTTAGCTTTAAAATCTTTGGTCATTATCTAATTGATAAGAACAAGAGTAAAGAGAATGCTTTTTAGGTATGTGTGTTTGGACTGTATTTGGTCAGGGTGTTTTCTGTTGAATTACTGCAACATTTTTCTCAACATTATTTTGTAAATTTGAGATAAGCTCCACCTCCTCTCTTTTATTGTGCCCTCCATCCCAGTCTTCCACCAATTCAACATAATAAACAGTTGCAATGTTTTGTTTTCCTCTGCAAAGCCTTTGTGTCCCTCGAGGATTTATTTTCTGCCTACGGTATTTTTAGGGTCTTAATCTCCCTCTGTTTGATTACTACCAGCTAATTAAAGGGAGTCGATGCCAAGCAGGTGATAGAGAGAGACGGAACTGTGTGGCACCATAAGCCTCCGTCTAGAAGTCTGGTCTTCTCTCGTGTCCTTTGTTAAACTTGCTTCAGTCTGCACAGTTTCAATATTTTAATTCTGGGGGTTTTGAGATGAAAAGCAATGTTTTTCCAAATCAGTTCAATTTGCATAAAAGTTTTACTACTTTCTTTGATGAAAAAGTTTTTTAGTTGAGATGCACCAATCAGAATTTTGTGGGTGATTTTTTTTATTTTTATTTTTGGCGTGCTTTTACCTGGCAATATCCATTGTTTAATTCCAATTTTTAAAATAAGAAGAACAGCATTGAAAGTATTTTCTTCTTGCTTTTCAGTCCGGAGTGGTCATTATTCATTTGTATTATGAATAGAGGTAATGTCACATTGTGTGTAAGAGAGCAGTCACTTTACCATTTATTGTAAAACAGACAAAATGATGATGTGGTTGATATTTAAAATTGTTGTTAGTGTCTTATTTTAGTGGTTACCACGTCTAGTGCTGCTAACCTTTCTTTGCTAGAAAATGCACATCCTTACTCTAACTCTGAGATTTTTGGAAGGCTGTCAACATGACCAACTGTTCAGAGATAAAACAGAGCAACTTTGCAACTTTGTTCAGGATTCCTGTTTTCTTCTGAAGGTCTCACTCTGTTGCATCCTAATGATACACAGACATATTCCAACATATGGTATAAAATACAGTTTCTTGTTAAATAGCTTCCCACATCTCTGTGCATTCTCCGACTTCATTTTACACACCTGATACTGAAAATGGCTAACTTTGAGTGTTCCACCTGCGGTAACAACTTTCATACCAAGGAGTTGTTTTGTCAAACTTAGATATGATTCATTCACTGACTGGAAAAAGATTGGCTTTTTAAGTTACTGACTAGACAGTCACCGATATGGGCTGATTGTGCTGAAGATCAGTCAATAATGGTGAGTAGTATTAAATATTCTTAGATTTAAAAAATGAAATGGTGGCACACGTCTCTAAGAGGACACAATGATAAATGTCACAGATGACAATGAGTTTGTCACAGCCAAGATGTGCCCTTTTCCCCATTCCCTTAGCTCTTGTCACAGGTCTCAGTCTCTCGTCAAGTGGTTGAACCTACACATCCATATGCATGTTGCTACACATGAAACAGAATTTTGTCGCTTGTTGCATGCTGGTACCCTGGTACACTGTCAGACTGGATGTTCCTGCCCCTGAGGCCAGCAAGACAGAACAGAGACACAGTGATCCCCAGGGCAGACTGATAAACTGCTGGGGGTCACTACTATGGGTCAACTACTGGGTCTAGGTAGTTGATAAAACAGACCTCCATCAGAAGAATCATACTCAATCATTCTGTTTTGGAAATTTACTCGTTTAGAACTTAACAGGGAATGTAGGGGTATGTTTAAGGCCTAAAAAATAGATGTTTGGTATAGAAACTTGGTGGCCCCAAGAAATAGTGCTATGCTGCAGGTCTGCAAAACTGAGTTTTGGGAATGCCAAGCTTAAAGATGCCAAGTCTAAGTTATCAAAGTGCTTTAGTTACATTTACTTTGTAGGAATGTTGGGGCATTTGTAGTTTTGTAAAAACAATCAATTTTCAACATTTTATTTGTTTCTTCAAATTCTATAATTGGTACTCAAGTTAGATTTTTTTTTTTAAATAATGGCTTTAGAATAAAAATAAATTATATAAACATTTTTAACCATCTTCACAAGGGCTAAATAATACTTAATGATTCTGCTAGAACGTTATGCTTTGATAATAGTTACCAAAGGTTTGTTTTAGCTTCAGAAAAATAACATATTGTTCCTTTGGGATGAATTCTATAGAGCTTTGAAGGAATGTTTCAAGAAGTGTCCTATTTTTCCCAAATATTTAAAAAAAATTTTTATTTTGTTTATTTTGTTTATGTGCTTTGCTCTTAGGTTGCAGAAATGTCTTAAATCTCCTCAGTCACAATCAAAACTGGCACAGCTTGGATTGGTGTCCATTAATCAATAGCAGAAAAGGGATATCTCTTTCTAAGGCATTATCTTGAAAAGTTGATTTATTGACCAATTGTGTAATAGTTTCCTTTTGTCACGTTATTCTTATCAAATTCCTTTCAAATTATGTTTTGTACGGTTCTTTAACACTGTACTTTGGTGATAATGAAAAGGCCTGCATTGAAAATATGAAGTACACCAGCAGAACTTAATTAATCTTAATTGCTCTGAAAATAAAGCCAGCTGAAATTATCGCCTCGTTTTTCATAAAGATTCTTGCCTCAACAATATTGTGTACAGCCTATTTTTCCCCGTCTTCTCTGGCATGATGAAATGCACTTTTCCTCGCTATCTATTCCTTATCCACTCTGTTCCGCCACACACTCTTCTCTACGGTTGAGGAAAAGCTTTCGAAGGCTGCCAGAGCAAACCAGTCATCTGCTGGCAGTCTATTTGCTGTTGTTGGTGGGGGATGAGTAATGACGGTACCACTGTCCTTATCACCAGTCCACACACCTACACTCCTGCCTGCACCACACACTTAATTGCCCTCACGTCACACCCCCACCACTCCTTCATGACCGGATATTTGCCTATGTTCCACATTCCTGGATAGAGGCCTTCTTTCCATTATTGAAATTACTTTAAGGGATTTATTGCTATGGGAAAGCCAGAAAAGTAAAAACCAACATTTCTGACAGGATTTGGAGTGCTGTCAACCTGATGAGGAAGGCCTTGTGTATTCAGGGAGAGGAAGAGGGCCAGGAGTAACTCTGTTTGCAGTGGGAGGAAAAAAAAAACTCAAAAACTTGTGACATTTGGCTAAGATTTTCTGGGCTGACAGACTACTGTAGCTCAGGGTCAGAGCTGGCATACTGCTGAGGAAAGCAATGAGAAGGAAAGCAAAAAACAAATTTATACAGATGCCCTAAAGGGGCACTGATATCCAGATTGACTAGGGCAGACAGTCTCAGAGTGGGCACAATAACAAGCTGTAAAATAAAACAATAGGTTCCTGTGCATGAGGTAAAAACAGGGTTCAATGTGTTTAACTTGTTTCCTGTGGTGCTTGGAAACCTTTTTCCTTGCTTTCAAGTACAGATGCACCGATTAGAGATTTCTTGGCCGATTTCAGAACACCAATTATTGCAAACGTCTGACCAGCCAATAAATCCATCCATCAATTGTACATACCCTCTTTTCCATGCAGGGTTGCTAGGAAGCAGGTGCCCATCTCCAGCGGTCATTGGGCAAGAGGCGGGGTCCAGCCAATAAATTTTTTGTCAATTCTGATGTATCTTTTTCACTCTTATACATACAGTTAAATCTCATTGAGTCACTTGGGCACATTTTGCATCTTTATATATAAATTTAAAATATTAACAAATTTTTATTGTCACACTATGTGTGTGTGTGAGAGAGAGAAAGAGGGCAGTTGGCTTTATATCTTTTGTTTTTCTTCTTTAACCCTAACGTCTACACTGGAGGGTGGTGTTGTCAGTACAACTTGTTAAGAGTATGGCACATTCACTGATTGAGAAAAAAAATCTAATTTTTAAGTTCCTGACTTGCCAATTACCAATCAGGGTATCACAGTGTAAAACTGGTCTTTTTCACCCACCAGTCAATTTGTCATTGCATCTCTACATACAGTACAAGACAAACTTTCTTTTTAATGTTTGAAAAAGTTGTACTCATATTTTACTGTTAGAAGACAGCATGTCCTGTATGCTCGTATAACTATAAATAATAGAGCCATCAGTCTGAAAAGGTAAGATCAGTAAGTAGGAACTGCCGGCAGGCTTTTATTCAAAACCTTTCAAAACCATTTTCCTTTTGGGTTATTGATTCATAATACAAGCGGTTTAAACATCAGTCAGTCAGTCATTTTCTACCGCTTATTCCGTAGTGGATCGCGGGGGAGCTGGTGCCTATATCCAGCAGTCTATGGGCGAGAGGCCGGGTAAACCCTGGACAGGTCGCCAGTCCATCGTAGGGCAACACACAAACAACCATGCACACACTCATTCATACACCTTAGGGCAATTTTAGATTGACCAATTAACCTAACCAACATCTTTGGACTGTGGGAGGAAGCCGGAGTACCCGGTGAGAACACATGCATGCACGGGGAGAACATGCAAACTCCATGCAGAAAGACCCCCGGCCGGGAATCAATCCCAGGACCTTCTTGCTGCAAGGCAACAGTGTTAAAAAGAAAATAACTTGACTGAAACAACATCTTAAGTCAAATTTTGATTCCACTTTTTAGGTAGGATTTAATAACAAAAAAGGAACAGTCCAAATGTAACCATTATTGTGCAACAAACTAATATGTGTTATTAATATATCCAAATAATTTAAATAATATTTCCTATCCTCAAACACTTTTTTTCTTTACTGGATCCATGTGTTCTAGCAGTGTTGTTGTTTTTTTGAAAGATGCACTTAAAAAGTTGGAGCTAAAACCTGAGGCATGCACCTGTGTTTATCTGTTAGGCTGACTGCAGACATTTCCTGAAGCAGTGGCAGCTCTATTATATATTGAAATCAATTGAGGAGTATCCACCCCACTCTTTGTGAATACCCTTGAGACATCCTCATAAGGGCTCCAGCTGGACATGGTAGCAGCCACAGCAACTTTCTTGTCCTGCATCCACTCCCACAAGAGAGGGTGGTGCCTAGAGGTTCCTATTGGCAACTCCTCCCCCTCCCCAGTGATAAATTTCCACCAGCCTACCGGATGACACTAAATTTTTCATCATTAATCTAGGCCATTATAAGGCTGTTTCCCCGGCATTGATCCTTAGACCAGTCCAGCTGACGCAGCCCCTTCAGGTTGACTGTGGATAGTGAGGGGTGGGTTGGGTAGATCACTGGCGGAACTGGTAGACAGCCTGGCTGCCCAGTCAAGTGCAGATTT
This sequence comes from Crenichthys baileyi, assembly GCA_036173005.1. NCBI lineage: Eukaryota > Metazoa > Chordata > Actinopteri > Cyprinodontiformes > Goodeidae > Crenichthys > Crenichthys baileyi. Next base: position 180,727 of record JAHHUM010000900.1, read on the forward strand.
AAGAAAGCCAATTCAAAACACATATGTGAGGTGTTGTTTTTGTATGATAAGCAGAGTTTGGTGCACTACTTGGGGATATTTTCATATCTGCTCATAAATGTTAGCTTACGTTAAAAAAAAGCAGGGCCAGAGATTTCAGTGTTTGCTCATGGTATTAATAGTATTTTCAAAGATTATATAGTGTTCTTCCATATTGTCTTCTAGATACACACTTTACATTAATGCACCACTGTGCTCCTTGTGGAAACTCAGATGGCTTTTGTCTTAATTTTATTTCTACCTTTCCTTGATTTGATCTCCTTTTACGTTTTCCCTGTCTGGCCTAGTTGAGATTGACATGCTGTTGCACACACCCACCATCCAAGAAAATGAGATGAACAGAACACATTACATCCCACTGGGGAGATATGTAGAGGAGGAAGATTTACCTTCTTTTTCTTTTTTTTTTTACAAATGATATCAAATCAGGGACAGGAAACTCTTTCAGCTGTGAAATTACTCGTCATCCGGGTCCTTCTTGTATCTGCTCACTGAAAGGAAACTACAGAGACGGATACATGGGAGTAATAGTGGAAAAAAAGCAAAGACGATATTTAGCTTAGCATGTGTTCCCTGTCTTTGTTTTTTGCTTGTCATCAGTTGCTGAAGACATTTTTGTCAGGGCTGACACTGTGCACAAAGATGGTTATCTTCAGTTGCTTCTCATTCTTTTTCATTGTTCAGATAATTGCTCTGTGAGCAACATGTTAGCTTTAATGAGTATTATTGGATCCTGATTTAAAAAAAAAAACATGGAGAGATGATCTGAAAGATAAGTCTATTATAAAGCTGTATGTAACATTATTGACTGTAGAGTTCTCACACGGTAGCCATCGCTGTTGTTGTGACAGCCGTCTCGGCCTGAGTGTTGCGCTAGCAGTGTTGTGTCTGTGGGGAGGAGGTCAAATGGACGAGGTAATTACTCGGATCAGTGAGCATGAAGGTGGGGCCATGGACCACTGTCATCACCAGGCTAACAGCTGGAGGCAAAAGCCCCTTCAACAGCTGGTTGATTACAAGCACGCTCACACACAAGCAGATGCGCTCAGTCCTCGAAAATTACCCACCTGTGCTGGAAAAAAAACATGCGGTCAGTGCCACAGCTAGACAGCTATTTTACTGTTCCTGTTTGCCATGATCAAAACAATACGCACACAAAACTATAGCTCTGCATTCTCTCAAAGCCTGCGTCAGAATGTTGACATCCCTCATCTCCTCATGTCTTCAAGAGTTTTTGAGCCGTTGACATTGCCGTCTTGCTCCTTTATCCTCCTGCATCAAGAAAATAGAGACGTTAATGGAGTCCTACTGTGTGAGTTATTACTCTGCTCTTTCCCTAATCGAGAAAAATTTAATTATCAGCTAATTTGCTGGGTTGTCTCTGGTGACATGAAGTTCCCCATAGTGTCGGCTCCCATTAAATGCTTTGCTTTGACGCCTTTTTGCAGACAGAGGGAGTTAAAGCGAAGTGAGGTAGACACCGTGCTCTGCTGAGCCCTTATGTCTTTTTGTGACATGCCAGCACTTCTGGAGGAGGAATCATCTTTTAGGAACACATTTTTATATATCAGTCTTAACTCATAATCCTCAAACTGGTCATGAGGTAGAATAAAACAAAAAAATTAAAACATTAAGTATTTTTTTATTTATTTATACGTGTTTAGTTTATCTTGGAGGACAGGCTAAAGCTGGAAAAAAAGCAGCCCAAAATTTTTACCCGTCAGAATTTTGTGGCCGATTACTAGAGAATGTAGGTCATTACATTATTGTAGAGGGCTGCAAACATTTCCCAATCCAGCATGTTCCATAACCAATGGGGCTACTAAGGATTAAACATAGGAACTTTGCTGCAGTGCAAACAGCCTTTCTGTTATTTGCACAGAGTCTTGGTCTCCCTTGCAACCGTGATTTAACCAAATAGAAGGCATGTTGTTGAAAAAAGTCGGCATTCATTTATCTTCTTATGTCTCTGTGCATTTACTGAAATAATTTAACGGACCAAAAACACAAAAAATATCTAACTTTAAGTCTCCACTCTTCCACACTAGTTTTGTTTTCGGTGGTAGCGCTAATGTACGGTGCATTCACACATTCAGATTGAATTTTTTGTTTCTCAGTGGTCAGAGCTCATCGAGCTGAATATCTTCCTATGCCCATCACCACCTGATTTTTCGTAAAGAATCAGATTTTGGTCACAAATTTTTATCAGTCTTAACATTTTGTCATACTGAAATTGGTAGAATAAAATCAGATTACAAGTTTATATTTTGTATCCCACTCATCCCCCTGTAAATTGGTAAAACATCATGCTTTTTTTAGGAGCAGTCTAAAATCTATAAATAAAAAGCAACTATTCATAGTATAACTCTTAAAATTGGACCTGCATTAAAAGTTCACAGTGGTACTCTTATTATCAGCTAATGTTTCACATTCATCTGCCTGTCTCTACTTGTAACCACCGGGTATAATAATAGTCTGCAGTGGAGCCGTCTTACCTCCACATATTATGTGGACGTCATCCACTGGGACCATTAAAACAATGTGTTACGATTGGTTGTCTTGAGCAGTGAAAGGGATTGATTTCCATTTATCCCCCATTAAATCCACTGACATCTGACATGCCTCTCCCAGTATGTTTCCAGCTCCTCCTTTTTGTTTTCTATTAAAATATTCAAGAGTACCTTTTGCTTCATACTCTTACTACCACCCTGTCAAAATAAGCTTGATGTGATTCATTTATTTTGTTTCAAGGCATGTGCAGGATCTTGTGACAGCTAAATTGAAATCAAATGATATTATGAGACCCCAGTGACTGCTTTTCAACCCCTTTGTGAGAGCCTGATTTTATAAATCTATATGCACGTGCTGTCTTTGAATAGGAGCGTGGATGTGGTTGTTGTGTTGTTGCATCTTAGACCTGTAGGGCAAGTGTGAGTAAAGACTGAAGAGACAAATGAGAAATACAGGATAATTATCCCACCACAGTGCACACAAAACCCTTTTCAGAGAGAAAGACCACTCCTATCTTTATGCAAACAATCGTCATTGTTAGCTTATTAGGGAGTATGTTGGCCTTCTGCTGTGCAACTAAGCTGAGTAAAGAAAAAAAACATTTTAGACAAGAATTTTTGGTGGATAGCAATGCTTAATCGCAGATGTATTTTCATTTTATCTATATATTAGGGATGTCCTGATTTGATCACATGTATCAGATACTAGATCGGGTCCCAATCATGACATTTTTTAAATAACTAGTTTTGTTCCTCACTAAACTCAATTACTGATGTAATGTCTGTGATTTCATGTCCGTAGCATATATAATCTTTCCCAGCCAGCTGTGTGTCTGTGTCAGTGTTGTCAGGTGTACGATAATTATCGTATTTGTACAATAATTTTGCTCTCTGTACGATGTACGATCAATATTCCTAAAAAAGGCCAAATGTACGATAATTTGACCATTCCGTGAATGTGTGGTTGTAATCAGTTCTCATCAGTCTATCGCCAAAGTCTGTCGGAGTTTTTTTTGTGAACCCTGAAGGCATCTTTATCCGTATTTGGAAACAGATGTTGGAAATTCCAGCCAATCGTGCTTTTCTAAATGTGACCTATGACGTGTATGTGTTGGCCTCAGAACAACGGCCATGATTGGCTGAATAGTCCACTGCGCCCGCCCATGATTGAGGAAAAGAAAAGAAAAAAAAGAAAAGAAGAAGAAGCAGAGCCCGGCACTGTAGGGCTGCAGCTGTTGATAAATCCATTCCGTACTGACACCACAAAGCTGCGAGTGCCTGTTAGACGCTATTCAACACATCAACAGACTTGTTATTTTGGTTATGACAAGTGTACGATAATTTCCCTCAAAATACGATAATTTTATGTCTCTAGTACGATAATCCTACATTTCTCACCTGGTAACACTGGTCTGTGTTTTGAACAGCAATTTAAAAAAAATCATATCCTTGTGGCACACATTATTTTTTTGCTTTAAAAACAGTTTTTAACAGTCTAGTGTTTTTAACGTCTTTACAGTGGTGTTCGTAGTGAACGAACGACTATCTTGGCTGCTACATTTCCAATGTGTCAAATTGACTTGCTTTGCCAAGTTTTCGTAGCAGAAGTAGAACTTATTTTCTCTTTCTCTTCAGCTGTTTGTCTGAACATTGTTGTATCTATCCTAGCTCAGTTAACCTTGTGTTGGAGCAGTATTTAGGCTGTCCTGCAGAAAATGTGATTTATTTATTTATTATTGCAATAACAGTTAAGATGCTAGCAATGCTGATCCACTGTCACTAGCTTCAATTGAAATATTTTAGTGGCTGTTTCTGAATTTGGCTTCAGGCTCTATCTAAAGAGGTGTAAATATATGGGTCAGATGTGAAAAGTGTTTGGCCACCCCAACCCCCCGCCTTTGCTCCCTCAACCATTAGAACAAATATCACACAGCTGTTTATCCATGCGTGCCTTGCCCGCAACACAATATCTTATCAGCTGAAAATCCACACTAGCCAAATCAATTAGAGCCCATGAATATCTGTGGATCAGCAGTGTGAAAGTATCAACATCCCCCCTGCTCCTCCGTCGAACAGCCAAATTAATAACTCTAAGTGGATAATGCCCTTGCTCCTATCGACACCAAAATTGAATTTTTGCAAACAGCTGAAATATCGTGGGGGCATGATGCACCGCTGCTGTCAGCAACACAGCCGTTTGCTTTGATAGTTGGGTATCCTTGGGTCCTGCTCTGCACATTAGAAATTCAAAATGCTAATTCTCAACAGTGTCTAATTGGCAGGGGGTTTTTAGTATAAGTGTTCCTGGAGCAGGTTTCATTCTAGACACTTTCTCTTTTTTGCAGTGATTCCCTAATAAGTGGCTGTGTTGAACAAAAAGACTATCAGCAGGACAGAAATACAGACATGTTACAAAGAAACTGATCAAACAGAAGTGAGGTCCACTGGCTCACTGTGTAACAGGGGACTGTCAGGGAGTGGACCCAGCAGTGGTTTTGATATGAGTGAAAAGGACAGTGTAAGTGCTTTTACATAATGCATAGTAACATGAGTGCTGGAGGACCTCCTTCCTCTTTTCACTATGCTCACTACTGAAATCTCACTGTAGACCCTTATTTGTTATGTTGTCCACCATGAGCCATCTACAGTGCAAAGTCATTGTGCATGTATTCAACCCTATATAATGAAATCATCACAAAACAATAAATTTAAACATTACATTTTTTGTTTCCTTTACATGTTTCAAGCAGCAATACTTTTAATGTATGGTCAGCAGTTTTTTTCCTAGAATTTGTTAAAGGTAACCTGGCTCTGATAAGCTCTTTTAATAAGATAAAGTGCCTTTTATCCAGAGTGATGTATTACCAAGGGATACTTGGCCTGTACTGTACTTACCCATGAATTTACGTCAGTCTACTTTCCAACACAAGGTATATTTAACTCAAACATGACAACCTGTGTTCTATCCTGTTCATTCTGCTTTTTTTCTGGTTTCTGCCATTTTGCTCTTTCCAAGGTCAGATATTCCTTGATTATTTTATCCACTTCTGTTTTTCTTCCTTTTACTCTTTTGTCCCACTGTCCTCATTGTTCTAGATGATCTTTTTGTCCTTCTTCATTTGATTCATCATTTGACTCTTCTACATCGTGAGTGGATAGCCAGACTAAGTAGTTCTTGTCTTTGTTTCTCTTCAGTATGTCATTCACAATGGCCCTTAAAGCTGCCAGGAAACAGCAACAGAAACATGGACAAAGAGGGCATTGCCCTAACATTCAATATCAGCAGTAAAGGGATGGGCAAGAGCAGGAGACACTAAGGGAATGACAATAGACAATGCACAATATTGGGTTCCTGAGAGCATAATGAGATTTTAGATTTTAATATTTTTGGAAAAACAAAAAAATGCAGTTTTTTTTGTGGAATAATTTAGTCCAACTTTGACTGGTCTGTATATTGAGGTTTTAAGCTGATCGAATGCTATAAAACAGCTCTGAAAAGGTAGCTGCTTGTGTTTTCACAAGAAGAACAAAGGTTTTGTAAACTATCTAATTCAGGTTTGACCAACTTGTCTAAGTATTTTGAACTGTGAAATGGTCCTTTCTCATAGGGAAGCTATGAAGGAGATGAAAACTTTAGTATTACTTTTGTTGTTTTTTTGTTTCTAAAAGTAGTCAAAATGCTGCATGACAAAGAATGCGGTGGGTTTTTCTATGATTTTGCAACTAACTTTGCTCACAAACTGCTTGTCAGAGTGACCAACAGACTGTCAACAGCGCAATTCAGGAGCTACCTTCTTTTTTATTTCACACATAGAGTCTAAAGCATAGATCTAATAAGGTATTGCTCTACAGCACACAGCTTCTCATCCTTGACGTAAGGTAGCTTACACTTACTTGACCAGATGAAATCACCTGCTGATGGCTTTTGGATATCACCTTGCGAGACGGACTTTCCTTTGATGAGAAACAGTGCTGCAGTTAAACATAACTTTTTAATAGATGTCTAGTCAAGATAGTTTTTATTTAAATTGGGGTTGGAGTCGAATTGTCCCTTTGAATATAAACTGCCATTTCATACTAATAAGCAAACCACTTTATACCTGTGGTTTAAATATTGTTCATCCTTTTATTGCACTTTGTAGCTAAACGATTTTGATAAATCATAGAGATAAATGCTCAAGAACAATATATTTTAACTGATGATGATTTTACATTTCACCCTTTCCCACTAATTGGGGTTCTGATTCTGACTTGGTTCTTCTGGCTTTTAATGGATATATTAGATTATGACCCCTAGTGAAACAATAATGAGTCCTGCTTGTAGATATGTTGGCGTCACAGAACTACATTTTCTCACATTAGATCAAGTGCAATATTATAAATAAATACCCTAAAACATTGGTTCAAAACTGTATGTAAAGTATGTGTATTTTTTAAGTGGATGAAATTATTTGTTTACCTACTGATTCTCTATTTTAGATGCCTTTTATTTTTTAAGTCTATGTCACTCAGCAGTGGAACATAAGGTTATTGGGGTCCACCGTGATCTGATACAAGGGGAGATGGGGTCAGGTGATCCACTGGCCTGTTTGCAAACAATTTGTCATGCTAGAATGATTTTCAATAAATAAGATATTGTGTCTTGCTCTCCAATATAATATTAACTTGATCTCTTCAGAGACAAGTGGCAGGCTACCTGCTGGGTTAGTGGCAGCAGAGATGCCTCCAGGCCATACTGCTAATGGGTATACACATACAAAGTATTTGAAGATTAGATGACAAACCCATCTAGAGGGAATATAATTCAGGAAAGCAGAGGGGAGGTACAACAGCTTCAGATTGTTGCTCCTTTCAACAACTCCGTATTTATCAGAATGTTTTAAAGCTAACAATGTCAAATCCAGATCAAAAGGATACACAAAGTGGGAAATGTGCTTCCGAAAAGTATGTTTTTTTTGCTAAAAAAGGAAAAGTTGGTGAATGAATTTAGGTCTGTGTTTTATTAAATTGACATCCAGATGGAAAGAGCACTGAAACAGAGCTGTGGAACAAGAAGTGTTTTCTTTTGTCTCCCAGAGAATAAAATAAAATGGGTTCAATGTATTTGACACAGTCTGGGTGTAAAGCAGCACTGCTCAGGCATTCAAGGCTGAGCTCCATTCCAAACAATCAGTACCGAACTCCGTTTTTATTCAGAGTCAGCCCCAAATATTAACACTCCAGCTCAGATGATTCAAATCATTATGACAATTATAGAAGATAAAATATTGTGCCAGAGACACAAAGAGTAATTGCTAATGGTGGTTTTAGAATGGCCTCATTCTGGAAATGAGAATGAGGGTGACAGAAAATATTTCAATTCTTTATCTCAAGCTTTCATTAATGCAAGTTTAATGGAAAGGATGCTCTGAGAGGAATGTTAATTATCCTCGTCCATTTTTCACCCAACAGAAAGCTGAGGAGGAGATTTCCACCAGAACAAAAATGATTCACGCTTATTCTTCTCATAACCTGTACTTTCCGACAGGGGATTCAATCCGTCTTGTTGCATGATAATGCTGCCCTCAATTGAGTCCATGTTGACCAATTTAGCTCTCTATTTTGTGCAAATCTCACATATTTGAAGCTTTCTTAGGTCTGTAGTGAGTCAATATGTAGAATATTGCATTAGTTTGTGAGCAATGAAGCTACAAAACTTAAACCATACATCTTTTATTTATGTTTCTACTGGGTGCTGATACGGAAGAAAATTGTCTGAGAACTTGAATTTCTCTCTCTGTCTGCAGAGGAATGCAGACTGGATGCACTATTGTTCACCGTGTGGAACTTGTCTATAATTTACAGTGTCTGCCCTCCATTCCGTTCACTAATGGATGGGGGTGTACTTGAAAATCTGGTAGGGGGTCCCGAGATATGCTCTAGGCCTGCTTCTTAAAGACATCCTTCTACATCTGCAACAGCCAAAGAAACCATGCAGTTCAATTTAGGGGGCTTGTCTGGACCATGTAACCGGTCACTGAAAGCTGCGATACGGTTTTGAGGGGGAACAGATCTCCTGGGACAAGATTTGTGGGACGGCTCATGGGAGATTGGGAGAGTAGGGGTGTCCAATGTAGAGCGTCCACAGATCATTACCATCCCCTGTAGCTCCAGGGCTTGTCATTCTGAAGGGAGGCAGATTGAAAGGACTAATGGAAGCTGGGGTAATGCTGTGTGGAGTAATTTAGTGCAGGAGGAGGTGTGGTTTTTTGAGAGAGAAGCAGGAGAAAGAGACTATAATCTTCACCACGAGAGAAAAAGAGATACAGTATATACCGTTTCACCTCAGTGTGCAGCAGCACCTTTGATTCATTTAGGATAGGTGCTCAGCTTAGAGAATGATGGGGGTCAGTGTGGCCCTGAGGCTACATTAAAAATGCTTCTTTCTCTTGTGTAGCTCACAAGAGGACAGCCTTTGTTGTTGGCCTGTTCAGAACCTTGACACCAGATGTGTTTGTGTCAGCCACAGGATGGAGAATAGCTCCTGCAATGTTGGAATGTTGTGGCCTGGGTAGTAAACTCTGTCAAGTTGTGGTGATTCCCTTAAAGCTTGGGCTCAGTCAGATCTTGGGGGGATATTATCAACTATGTATCACTATGGCAATGTAAACATTCCAACTGACAGTGCCTCCGGTCTTACATCTCATATTCATTAATAGTATTCATTATTTGTCCTGCATTCGAATGGGCCAACCTTGCTCTAAACTTATTTATACAGAGCAATAGAGTATATTAGTCTCCTGCTGTCAGAAGAAGGATCAAGAATCAGGGGTTCCATCCAGATAGATTTCGGCGGAGCAATGCGATGAGAGCCTGCAATTAAAGGCAATATAAATGCCTTTTGAGATAACACATACTAAACCTAAACGTTTTTGGTTTTTTGTATTTATGTTTAGTAATACTTTTAGTGTTGTCAGCATGTAGAATTCTTCCCTATTGCTTTTCATTGATTATAAGAATTTGCCACATCCTTCATATGCTGAGTAAAAGCTTTTCTGCTTCATATATAACATTTTATGCATTGTTTTTAGAAGGTCAGATGTGATAGGGGTCACATTAAGAGGTGGCCCCGAGGATACATCATTCTAGCTTGAGAAAAACTACATGTCTCTGGACAAAGCAAATGATATTATCTATGGCTCCTGAGGTGTGATTGAACGTGTACCTGAACCTAAAAGAAACTGAAGTGAATAAGTGTTTATGAGAGAGTGAAACACACTTCAGTGCAAGGATTAGCTTGTGGGGCCATGTGGGCAACCCACTGTTTTCTGCATCATTTCCAACCGGGTGTTTTCAGGGGAGATTAGGAAAAGGCCAGATTTTGTGGTAATTGGTGGAGAGAGGCCACTGCTCTCTATGATCCCATCACGCTCTTCACACCTCACTGGAATTCCCCTGAGATCAATGGCATATAGATAGGAATGGGACTTGTGTATCTATGTATGTATGTTTAAAAAAAAAAAATTATATGTGACTAAATAAGACTAGATTTAACAGAAGGTGATGTAGAACTATACAGGATATGCAAAAGTACTCTCATTTGTCTATTTTTTTTTTAACAAAAGGGATTCAAAATTGTATCGTTCATTGCATATTTTGTGAAAGTGTAATATTGAAAGTTTCTTGACCTGTGTTCCTTTCTCGGGAGTAATGCATGGGTATGCAATCATTCTTCAAATCGCCCCTGTTGGCTTCTTGTTTTTCCCTTTCCCTTTTTGATCTCAGACGGATAAATTCTGCCTGACTGCTCTCTCGTCAGAGAAAAACCAGTGGTGGGTCAGGCAAGGTTATGTGGAGTAAGGGACGTGGTGTGAGTAAGAGAGAGACAGGGTGCAAGAGACATAAATAGACTGTAAGGCAAAACAACAAAAAAGGAAAGGAAAATATTTAGAATTTAATCCTTTTTTCAAGTACTAGAACAAATTCTCTCATCAAGTAGATTAAACCGAGATTAGCAGGGATAATGCCAATAATGAGTCAGGTCAATATAAATACTGATGCCATCTACTTCAGGTTCTGTATCTGGACTTTTCCCTTCCTCCCTGCTAACCCATGTTACACACCCTCATGTATATTTGCTTTGTGGTTAAAACGATACTGAGTCATGTTATCAGATGGGATGGTTTAAGCATTTATTTACTTACCGATCCATTCTGATGTCTCTGATTGTCTCCTTTAAAGTAAATCATTAGGAGAAAGGTCATTACGACCCCCCCTTTTCCTCCCATCCATCCATCCATCCATCCATCCATCCACCCACATAGTTGGCTAGTTGGCTAGATGAAATGACTATATGACTTGACTAAATGGGATTGTTAGAATGGATAGCTAATTGACTACATGAGATGGTTAGATGACTCATATGTATCTAGTCAGATGGCAGGATAATTAATGGCATGGATAGTTAGCTAGATAGCTTTATAGCTAGATAACACAGGGTTTTCCCTCTTTTTCTCCTAGATAAAGCTCACTCCAAACAAGAAAAGACCATACACTCAAAGCAAAACACTGTCTTCCACACTGGTGTTTGTGAATGTTAATTTGAAACATAGTGCCAGTTTATAGTTCTTTGATATACAATTAAGTAAGATGGAGATATTGTTATCTAGATAGATGGATATATAGATATGATAGATAGATAAGTGGTTAGCTAGATTGTTAGATGTAATGGCTAGTCAGCTATGTGCCTAGATAATTTAGTAGCTAGATAACTAATTTTCCAGCTATCTAAACTCAGCTATTTTTAAAATGGACAAGGAAGGGGGAATTACTTTGGCGTTATATTCCTGGAGAGTAATGCTTAGCTGCAAACTGTGCTGTTATCACTATTCAGTAGTCCCAGTAATGAATGAGTGACTGCCAGGGCTCCTCTGGTGTGTTGACAGAGTCTGTACACATGTGTGGCGTGTGTGTGAAAAGGGGGGAGGCAAGGAAGGGTCTGGGACTGGTGTGGGAGTGGATGGTTTGGGTGCAGCAGGAGCTTAGTTTTGTCAGTCTCTCAGTGCCCAGCCTTGTAGATTTGACACATGGGTGCATGCCTGCAATTTGTACCACATAGGCACACAAATGTATTTTTCTGTTTTGCATGTGTGTGCCAAAATTCTCGGTTCTTCTCAAGAGCATGCAAGCAATATATGAGTATACATAACCATGTCCCCTATTTTACACCAAGAAGCTTTGAATTTAATACACAATTGTAAAAATACCACCATCATGAGTTATTTGGTGTCATACCTTTTATTTTCTTTAGTTGAGCAGTACTTAAAAATTCTCTCTTGTTGTTGTTGCACTCCTCACATCAGCACATCTTAACCCACAAGTCATCCTTTGTTTACTGTATACAGTAGTGGTGTTTCTGCAAAGTCAAAAGCAGACAATTAGGAGGACTTAGTATATGTTGCGGCAGCTTAAGTAATGACCGATCCACAGCTAGCACCTGCACCACCCCCACCAAGTCTTCTTCCAAGCTGACTGCCAGACCTCTGGGGACCTGTACCCCCAGAAGCAATGGTCAATAAATCCCTACCTGATCCAGCACTTCAAAAACAACCACCCTCGGTCCATGCTCTGGCCATCAGCATCATGAATAACAATTAACACCCTCCAAAAACAGCAGTAACCTTTAATAACTACAGTCTGTCAGGGATCTGGGGTGCATTTGCATTAAAGATTTTTTGGACCTCCTTAGTCTTTCTCTCTGATGCTCTTTTAGCTCATCTGTCTTTTTTTCTGACTACTTATACCAGCCTCTCACTATTCTCCTCAATAATTAGGCTTTGAAAATTACAGTTATTGTATAATTATATATTTTAATAATATTCTAGATTAGATTACATAGGAATGTGTGAAATTACATTACATTTTCAGACTATTGTTCTGGTTTTATAAGGAAATCCAGTATTTTTTTTCTGCAGCAGTATGAAAAATATTTAATATTTTACATAAATATAAGTTGTAATACATTGCCTAATTTTTTCTTTTGTCTCTCTCCTCTGCTTTTTGTGCACTCTGGCCCGATGACACCATCCTATCTAAAATCTCTTCAGGTGAGTAATTTTCTCAGGCCAAAATAGTTTTTTTGGACAAAAAAGCTTTCAGAGATAATTCTGTTCAGATATTCTGTGTAAATAGCATGAGATGATTTAGTGAAAGTTTCCACTGAAAATGATACATGAAACAAAATCACATAATATGCAAGAATGCAGACATGCACTACTCAGTCTAACCTACAGTCATTAAAGCTCTCTGTATAAGCAGCTAGAACTGCCTTCAGCATGTAGCCTGCATTCTGAACTCTGAAACTGTTATGAAGCGAAGCAAACAAGATGGGATTTTTTTAAAGAGAGCCCTCCTCGTTTTACTTTCTAGTTTCTCCAACTTTGCTCATCTGCCTCTTGTTTTGTTCTGCCCTCCTCTGTTTCTTCTTTGTCTCTTGTCTTGCCTAAAGCATCTCATTTCTCACCCATCTACCCTTCTCCATATTCTTTTTTGCTTACACATCCACATTGCTCTCTGTTCCTCCGATCCTCCTCTCTCCAAACCCCGTCTCCATATGCTATGTCTAGGCTCATTTACATGGCTGGAGGAAAAGAAAAGAGAATAGAGGGTACTCTGAATTATACATGCAGCAACTGTAGAGCACCAATCCAGTTGGGACCCACCAGATGCTTGCCCTCCAGATTTACCACTTTTGTCTTGGTTGCATCTCTTTACATGCACTCTGCTTTATTTTTTTTCCATTTGCAGTGTTTACTCATTTTAGTCAATATTCATAAAAAATGTTCTTTACAATATTGCAATTTTTCTGCAGTTTCAATTAACAGTTTTGCAGAATGTCAAGCCAATCTTGCTCATAATTGTATTTCCAATCACAAAACTCCCCTCATTCAAGTTTATGATGTGCAGGAACCCAATCTTTCAACTGGGTCCTGAGGCTCATATTCCTCAGGTAAATGCAACTGGGGAACCTCCCCGCCCTCAAAGAGATGTACGTCTGCAGCATGTGTCTGTGCCGGTGTGTAGTTGACAGGGAGATTTACATGCTCTAATGATGAGGGATCAGGGCGAGGACAGGGACTGTCAGCAACCTTAATGAGACAGGCCCTACCTGTAGCCTGGGGCCAGGGTAAAGAACTGGAAAGGAATATGGATGGGGGGAGCTGTGGGGATTGCACTATCCAGATACTTGGGGGTGGTGGGCTAGGTGACAGAGCATAGCATCTGTCTTCGGTGACTCTGGCCTCATCGTTAATTCACATCATCTGTTGTGAATTCCTGTGTATGTGGTTAGAAGAAAGGTGTTTCTGGTCTGCTGAAGAGGGCTATTGATTAGGGTTGTGTTGCACTTCGTGGGTTGAAGGCTTTTCACTTAAGAATACAGTGTCATCCTGCTGTCTCAACTCAACTTACTGATTCAGAATCTAGTGATGGCAGAATCATGCTGGATAACTGAGTTCAGACTGAAAAAAAATTAAACATCCAGACTGACTTTAAAAGTTGGAAAGGTTACGAGGGATCAACCTTACCTGTATCAATGTATGCCATGGTTTTAAACAAGTTATGGTTTTGAAACTAGGTAAAATTTTCCATCATACTGTTTGAATATGGTAATTTTAATGAAATTTCAGAGTGACCAGAATTTTCTGCAACTTTATGGAGCTAAAAGTAAGACAGCACTCCAGCTCCTCAACATGTTGTTGCTGCTGATGTATACTACAGGCCAGCTGGCTGAAAATAGGCTTTACACTTTTCCCTCACTCACAAGATTGACTTATGTGGCTGTTGGGAAAAAGTTCAGGGCATAAAAGACTGAACTGTAACTGCCTGGAAACTAAAGTAGTCACATACATGATTTTTATTATGATATTGTGCTCTAAAACTACATTTGGTGAGCTATGAACTGGTTGGCTTGCTGCTTAAAATAAATGGTCTTCGATCACATTTCTAATTAAATTGTTGTGTAAATATATTGCTACATTAAAAAGGCATTGTTTTTACACAAGGTTGTCATACCATGAGAATCTCATACTAACTCACTACAATGGGGGATGTCTTCAAGGGAATCTGGTTCTTGTATATTCATTGCAAGAGCAGTATTTGTGCTCTTGGCATAAAGTCAAGCTTTTTGGTCTGTGACAGACATGTCCCTTGTCAACCTTCCTATTTGTGGAGTTCATGAACAGGATCTCAATGCATAGTCATAAAGAGGGGGTGTCAGATTTGGAAAATTCGGATCTTATCTTTGCTTTTTGCAGATGTAGGGTTTCTATTGACATGGTTGAGCATTTACTTCCAGCATGGTCTGGAGTAGCGAGTCTGAGGCCATGGTTCTTAACTCAATGAAAATTCACTGCTCCACCCAGGTTAAGGCTAATCTTTGCAGGAGGACTGTAAATCTCTTAGTGTCTTGTTTACTGGTAATAATAGTATAGAAGACAAGATAGATAGACCGTGGGGAAGAAAAATCAGAGCTATAAAACCAAAGCTTTCATTTTACCGGCGATTATATTTTTCCAGCCATGTTTTTTATTGGGAACAGAAAACTGGACAGTGCCAGAACCTTGGATGAACTTAAAAAGTTTGAAATATATTGATACAGTTGATTCAGTTCTCTATTTTTTGGTGAAGGTATTTCTTGTAAGATTGGGAAAAGGCAACATGCAAAGGATTAGCTGAGCTTTATCCTAAGCCTCTAAAGATGGCCTGCAGACCTGAGCCGTTTCTCTCCACTTCACTACCACCTGAGGGATCTTAATCATGTTCTCAGCTTTGCAGTAGTGTGAGGGGCTGGTATAACATCACACCTAGTCCTCTATTTCAGACACTCAAGCCTAATGTGCTCAAACCAGAAACGGCAGCACTGACCTCCTGAATGGCCCCTGCTCTGGATAAACTCCACTAAGAATAAGTGAAAAAGAGCTTTGAGTGAGATTTTGTTTTATCCATCTGATATTCTGTGGATTCTGTGTGTTCTGGTATTATCCAGGATAACCTCGACTTAGTCATCAAAAGGCTTTCTAATACCAATTATGATAGAGTTGACAATAAATGGTGCATTAATGCAAGCTATTGATGTGACCTTTGACATCAGAAACATCCTCAGGGCATGACCTGGCTTTTTGGAGACCTCCCATGACACTACGAAGTCCATGCATGTTGCACTATGGCATGCTAAACCCACTGATAAGTCAGCTAATGAGGGAGTGGATGAGCAGGATTAACCCTCTTTAGCACCCCACTGTATACCTGATGGTCTGGCTCTGCATCAGCTACAGGAAAAAGTAAATCAATAGTTCACAATATGTCATGCTCAGGCATAGATTTTTCTGCTCTTAAAAAAATAAACAGAGCCTTGCAAAAGTATTCATACCCTTTGAACATTTCATATTTCGTCATGTTACAGACACGAACTCTGAAGTAATTTATTTGGATTTTATATGATAGAAAAACTTAAAGTAGTGTATAAATGTGAAGTGGAGGGAAAAGAATACATGGTTTCAAAAGTTTACTAAAAAATCCAAAACTCTGTTCTGCAGATGTATTCAACCCCCTCTACTCTGATTCCCCCAAATTAAATCCAACCAATTGCCTTCATTGCCTGAGTGCAATTTAACTTGAGTTTAGATCAATCTGTTTTGTTAAAGCCTCATGTGAGTAATATACCAGTGCTCACAGTAAAATATCATGGTAGCAGCATCACTCTGTGGTGATTCGATTCTTTAGCAGGGAAGTAGGTAGCTGGTAAAAGTTGATGGGAAGATGGATGGACCTAAATACAGGGTTATCCTATAAGAAAACCTGCTTAATACAGATGCAATTTTGAAGACAATTTTTGAAAATCATGTTTTATGTTGCTTCACAATTATGAACTGCTCCATGCTGGTCTATCGCTTAAAATCCTATTTAGATACATTGATGTTTATGGTTGGATTGTGACTAGATGTGAACAAGTAACAATGGTATTGCTTTTGCAAGGCACTGTAATGCATACCATAAACAAGACATCTTTATGCAGTGCACAGAATACTGTATATTCATCCCTATGGTGGTCTTAGTTTGACTGTATGGATTAGAGAGCCTTTTGCAGTTAGCAGCCCAGCATTGCCACATGCAGCAGGCAAAGCCCTGTTCAGGGATATGTTCTGTACTCAGCTTTACCACATCAGTAGAGGTGGCCTTATCCAGCAACCCTGTCTCCCAGCTCCTCTCCACCCCCTAACCGAGAGACCAAACCCAGGCCCGTCCTCCACTGCTCTAATTATAACGGGAGCTCCACAATCTGTAATTTATAAGTCTAAAACACTGTAATTAGCTCCAGCTTTTATAGGGAGTCATAAATAATGCCAGGCTATTTTTTATAAAGCTAACTTCTTTGCTTTGCTCTTTCTTGGCCATCTCTGTGTTTCCTTCAGGGTAAAATAGGGAGACCTGGGATAATTATTCAAACCACCCACCTCATACAGGCCTGCAACATCCCACTCATGTAGATAACCTCAAAGGCTTTTGTGACTGGTGACTGGTGACCCACCAACATTACGTCAAAACATCCTGTCAAGTCGTGCCAGCTTTAGGGTGTTTCACTCAGGAGTTGGGGGTAGGGAGGTGAAAGGAAGTCTTAATGTGCCCTTGGTGTTCCTGGAAATGTTTCTCAGTGTGGTAAGGAATACCTCTGAGTTATCATGATATACTTGTCTTTAAAATAGTGATGTAATTAATGACTCTAACAGCAGGACAAAAAACCACCGAAGGTTGGAAAAATGTTACCAGATGGCTGAAATATAGACAAATTTTGTATATGGTGCTCTAAGGAAAGTATAGGATGTAGGGACAGCACACAGTTGTTAGGTTGACAGTGAAGAAGAAGCTATGTTTTAGACATGTCAGTAAGTTTTTAAGTTGATAAAGAAAAGAAATCGTTGTAATTCCCAACATTTTTACGGAATTTTTATTTCTTTCATATACAGTCACAGATTTCCTACATATCAGTGTATGGCGAGGAGATTATGGAGCACGTGGCTGATGGTTCCTGCTGTAATCAACTGTATTGTTTGACGGCTGTTTTCTTCCCTGCTTGTTTGGGTGGCGGGTGATTTATGTGGTGGGCTTTACATTCTCTACTTTGTGAGGGAGCCACTGAACAGTCTGGGAGAGCTAGGCTGCATTCCCTTTTCTGCCACAACCAGACTACTAACTCAGTTAACAAAAGGCAGAGCATGCAGTGTCTTGCAAAAGTTTGTCACGTAAAAACAACAAACTTCAATGTGTTTTGTTTGGATTTCATTTGATAGACATGCACAAAGAAGGGCATAATTTTGAAGTGAAAAAAATATTTTTTCTTAACTATTTTTAAAAGAAATGTCTTTATATCTGTATTCTATATTCAGACCCCCTGAGTAAACCACCTTTTGATGCAGTCTATGTCTCTACCTGCCTTACACAAATAGAGGCCAAAGTTTTTTTTTCTTCATTTCTCTTTGCAAAATAGCTCAAGCTTGGACAGATTGGATGAAAAGCATCTGTGTGTAGAGAATCAAACAATCAGCCAATAAGGCTTTATGTAACAACTTTTGCACAATCAATGAAATAAAATAAAATATTTATTTTTAGACAGCTAGAATAAAATGTTATAAAAAGTATAAAACTCAGGAAACACTGGAAATAAGGACAAAAAAAGACCCAATTCACACCTTTTAAGATTTTTTGTAAAACAAAATCACAGAATTTTCTTCCACTTGACATATATGCATCATTTTTCTTGGTGTTACATATAAACCATAAAAGTACATTGAAACTTGTTCTCACAATATGAGAAAACGTAAAATACTTTAATGGGTATGAACACTTTTGCAAATAATGACACTCATCATTACCATCATCGTTCACCAACTCCAGAAGACAAGATAACAAAAATCCTCTACAAAAGTAAGATGCATTGTGAGGCACAAACAGAAGCAAACAAAACATGGGAAAACAAGACATAATGCTTTGGGGAGGTAGAGAGGTGAAGAGTGGAATAAAAAACAGGCCACCCTGTGCACAGGGAAAGCTCTCAGCACCCACTCCCTTGGACTCAGCAGACAATAGTCCATCTGCTGGAGACACACAAGCGTTTTTATCCTGCAGAAAAGCCCCCTCGTTTGGATTCAGCCTCCGAGTATCTTTCACTCTCCTCCCTTTCGACCACCCAGACATTGCCACCACCTCATCTCCCCACTCCTGCACATCACACAAATGCTGGAGATGATTATAGTCCTCCCGTCTTACGGCCCAGCCTCCAGATTTTTTAGTATTCACTAGAGACAGATCTTACTGATAGTTGAAGGCACACAGAGGCTCTGTTCTGTTGCTGCCTAAACCCTTCTCTTTAGTAGAGTATGCTTGGAATCAATTAATCTCAAGCCTGACTGGTAAAGAGCCCGAGGATAGATTTTAGTTGAAACTGTTTTTTTTTTTCTTTCAAGAAAATCTAACCAAGAGAATTTAGTTTCAGGTGTTACGCAGAGGTAAACAGAATCCAGTCTACATTCGGTCTCAAGAGATGAAAAAGAAACCTGAAAAAACATGTTTTTTTCTCCGCTTTTGAAGATGCATATACCAAATCTGCACACGTGTCTGTCTGCTTGGCAATCTGAGATTCTGTTTATTTGTTTGGGCAATGCTGTGGCTGGAACCGAGAGCGGTCCTCAGTGGAGCAGTCGGGCCTCATGAGATGTGGCTCTGGAGTTTTCTGTTCTCCCTCAACGTGCCATGGTCTTTAATGACAATATGGTGGCCCAGGCAGTGGCAGCTCCTCTGAGACTGAAAGAGGAGGAGGCAGAGCGCAGCGGGGGCTGATTAGCAAAGAGGCCAAAGATGTTTACCAGGTTTTACCACTCTGTGTTTTAACCCCTATCAGCCACTCCTTGGAGATTAGGTTTTTATTTCAGCTCCACCAGGGTGTATACTGCTGATCTTAGCTCATTTTTACATTGTTCCATTTTTCTTTTTTCTTCTCTGTTATAAAATATACTAACTTTGTCTTTGGTTGACACCAAATTGGTGTGATGTTTTAAAAAATGAACAGCTTCTTTGTGCTTTTTCCATCCAACAGTGTCCAACGTAATCCACAGCTATATTGGCGAGAGATGCACTTAACATAATTTGGTGGTGCATTTACTGTAGATTCCTGTAGTTTTAACCTGCCGAAGCATTTTCAGTCAATTCCAGTATTCTCCTTAAAAATTATAATATAAGCAGCTATAAAAATGGCGTTAAAACATATTTTGTTAGAATACCTGCCCTGAGCAGTCATTAATTATTTATACCAGTAGCAGTCGCCCCATCCAGCGGCCACTGCAGAGTGTGCCTCATCCTTTGATAATCATTTAAAATGGCCTTACCCTTTTAAAATGAAATCAGTCAAATATTTATGTAGATTTTTTTGCAAGTGGAACTTATGTTTAATATTCCAATGTTGTGACCGGGACATGCTCAATGATTAAGTGTTTCAACAGAGACATAGCCATGCAAAAACACCTTCTTCCTATTAAGGGGGTCTTAGCCTCAAATGTTTAAGAACCACTGCTTTAGCATTTTAATTTAGCGATTGGCTATGCTGAAACAGCCGTTTTCATAGACCACTATCGTAGTCCACCATCTATGAGCATAAAACAGCAACTTTGCTGTCCTCTGTTTAGCCTTCTTGTTATCGCCTGAAAGTTTTGCTCTCCCTCCCTCTCTCGCAATCTTAAAGAACTGCAGAGATGGTTTCATTATAACTACTTTCTTGCATGTAAGTTCTTCCTTGATTTCTTAACACCCACTAATTCTAAAAGTATCAAAGTTTGAGTCTTCTTTTTGCAGTTACAGAAGAGTGTTGGTAATGCAACCTGTTGGTGCTAAGATATGGTGCATTCACTGATTGGGGAAAGAATCTATTTTCAGCTTCCAACCGGCCAGTCAGTGGTCAGTAGTGATCAACAGAAAATTGTCTGATTCTAGACACCAGGGTGTCTCTATTTTTGGCCTACAACAGGTTTTATTTTTTAAAAGGATTGGCAAGGAGTCATTGGGTCCAGACTGATTTTGTTGAGGATGACTGAATTAATTGTATGAGCATTTGTGTGTTTGTCTGTTCCCGTGGATGTCACAACCTCAAAGCTCTTGATGTGAAGTAGATTTTAATCCTCCCCCTAACTAAGCTGCAAGCTCTTGGGTATAATTTGAACCCATCCAATCTAAATCTCAGCATGCCTCTTTGCTAAGTGGTATGTTGCGGGCTGCAGTTTCTGTCTGAGCATGGCAGCTCTTCCCTGTTGACATAATGCGTTGACCCCTCCTACTTGTTTTCCATGCAGCAGGCTATTGGTGGTGGAATCACATAATCTGGAAATGAGTAAGTGGCAGGGAGTGGGGAATATTCTCTTTAAAACTAAGCTATCTGCCTGGCAGTGATGAGAGGATTCTGTGTGAGGAGGAGAGGAGCTTAGTGTATCCCTGTGGTCTTATTCCTGCCATAGCCACTTTTAAGGGACTGGCAGAATGATTAGTTGCAGGATTCCGTCTGTCTCTGATCCGCTCGCTGCTTCTGTTTAAGAAAACACAAGTTCTTTATCACTGCACTTTATATTTTATTATTCTGATAGAATTGCAATTAAGCTCCTTATAGAATCTGATTTATTTTCTGATTCAGATTTATTTTCTGACATGATTATAACATCCACCTGGGGAGATTTGTTCATAACCTTGTGATGCTGCAGAGCAATTGTATGTATAAAATTCAATCAAATCAGTCTATAAATTTCCCCTGTTGGCCAGCGGAGTGGCTGTTGATAGCAAAAAAAGTTTGAGATGCAGGAGCATGGTGGAGGAGGAGACTAGATGATTTATTTGCTGAGGAAATTGCTGTCACAGCTGCCCCGCTCTCAGCTCTTTTCTAGGTGCCCAGTGGGCCAATTAGACTGGTTTCTAATCCAAAGTACAGCACCTAACTATGCCACCAGAGAGTAGTAGCATACACAACACGGAGCGGCTGCTGTCATGCACGCTGTAGTCACAAAAACTCACCTATTTTGTCTGTTTAGCATTCTCATTCACCTTCTCTACCTCTTGATTTTTTTCTGCCTAACTGTCTCTCCCCCATGGAACCTACTGCGCTGTGGGCCAGTTAAGCAGAATTGTTGGATGGCCACAGCCGTATGGTTGGTGCCATGCTCAGATGATTAGGCCTAATTACGAAGACATTTGTGCTGCACTAATTAACAGGTTTGTTGTGTTGCCTTTTAGCCTCTTCTCTCTTTCTCTCAGTCGCCCTCTTTCAGTTCAGACTCTCATGTCTCACCTGCCCTGCAGTCTGGCATCTGCCCTTGCACTGTAGCAGCAACCAGATTGTACTCTTCACACTATGGTCGCACTCTTCCTGCCAGGTGCTGACAGTTAATTTCACGTAACTTTCATCAATAGTGATGGTAAATGAGAGATATGACACTCTTTCAGAGCCTCGTCATAGTATGTCAAACAAAGTTGTGAATATGCCTGATACCGTCCTATCAGCCAGTAACCTTTGTACTTTCTAGGGCTGATATTGTTACCAGAGGGACTAAAATAATAAAATTATTTATGCAAAATCCCTGTCTTCATGGTTTGTTTATTTCAAATAATCGCATACTTTTCATCGGTCCTATGTTTCAGCGGAATAGTTATTAAATTTGCACAACATGCTCGTGTTTACATTAAGTGTGATGGAGGAAAATAAGAGATTAGGAGAAAAAAAATTTCAGGAAAAGAACGAAACATTACATATTTGGGACTATATCAAATACAAGATGTGAACAGTCCCGAAGCTCAAATCAGAATTTTGTGGCCAGATTTTTTTTCTCCCTATAAATTTTAAAACAAATTTTAAAATAAAAAGATGTAAGATAAGCATTATATATATGTTTTTATCCTCCCTGCCTTGAGCATTAATTTATTAGCAGAAGCCACAACATTCCGATTTATGGGAGACACGTCTCTACAAAACAGCTGAATGCAACTATTTTTAAACAAAGACAAAATGATTATAGAGTTGACATTTCAAACTGTCTCCTATAGCAGGAACTAGCACAGTTTGTACAGTTTGCATTACAAAAACAGCAGTCTGTCTTTTTGTGTGTATTCTGGAGGATGCAGATCCTTATCTTAACCCTAAAGGTTTCACAGTAATTGATATGGTAGCTTTGCACAAAGTGCAAGGTTAACAATAACTTGAAACAGCCATGTGGGTTCTGAGCACTAATATTTTATGCACAGATTTTTAACAATCACTAAATGGAAATGAAATCAAGTTCTAATCTAATGATGCAGACATGATCTCATAAAGGAGTCATGAGTTCTGCCAATATTGCTACTTGAACTTATTCCTGCTTTCAGATGTTTTGGGTTTAAAAATAAGTTCCTAAAAGAACACAGAAGATTTTTGGGAACATCAATGAATGTGTTGTTTCACTCCCTCTCAGCCACTACCTAGGGGTGCCCATATCTGCTCTGAGTGCACCGAGTAGGACAGGTGGACAGGAGGCGGGGAAGAGTGAAGCTGTCACCCCGACTTTTTAGAAATGGGAGTAAAAGCTTAAATGGAAAACACAATACAATTTGAGACGATGTCCAAAAAGTACAGAAGCACTTGCATTAATTGCGCATATAAAAAAATAACAGCATTAAAAGTAAATTGTGTTAATGTGCATTTGTTAACTTTGAAAGCCCTAGGTGCAAGCCCAAAATGGCATTTTCATTCACCAACTCGTGATTTTGTTAAAGTATCACCTGTAGCATACCTTTTCACCGCACAATTACATACTGAGTCCATAGTACACAACAAACGCCAAATAAACGTACTGAAATGCAGCATGCCAAGTTAACTTGGCTAATACTTGGCTGACAACTGATAGCTAAAAGAAATAGAAAGCCCCAGGTTCAGCTAAGTCAGCAATAGCTTTAAGTCTGAACTTGAGGATAAACATTCATTCAAGGGCTAAATGTTACAAAATTAACAATTGGGTATTTAAAACATTGTCATACCTGCAAGCGACACGCAAGCATCATCCCGTTGTCTCTTCTCTCATCTCTTTTCTATAGCGCCCGGGAACTGACATGGGGAAAAAAATATATATAGCGAGCGTGCGCACGAAATACTAATTAGTTCCCACAAAATACTATCTGTGCCCACGAAGTACTGATTCATTCCTGTGAAGTAGGCATCAAGTGATCTGTATTGCAGGAGATGTGTAACTCATAATTGATGGAGCTCAGTGTATGGTGGGTGTGTAAATGCGAATATGTGCATACGTGGGGTGGCGCTGTGCGCTGTCAGACTGGGACCACGAAGAAGAGTGCAGAGAGAGAAGAGTGTGCGTGGTGTTGTGTGTTTTGGCAGTATGCGTGATGGCGACCGGGAAGGAAGTTCAGCTGGCCACGGTACATTTAAAGTGCAATCAGTGTGCAGTACAGTTATTAAAAACTCAGCTGCTTCAGCAATCCGGTCTTTTTATTATTATAGAAGTCTCATCCCCTGTGACATGCAAGTACAGGGAGTTAACCCCGAAGTGATCAACCATTTCGGCCCTGGAGGAAGTATTTCCGTTGTGTTTGCCGACCAGGGTCAGGAAACGGAAGCAGGAAGGGTTAGCACCTGGCTCTCAATATTCTGTTTAAATGCCTCTCACTAATTAGATATCCTTGCGATGCCAGGCTTTTCAGAATCTCATTGTAGCTCCTCCCCAGCCTAAAATGAAACTCGATCGGACTATCCCTGTCCATTCAGTTGTTGGTTTGTTCCTCCGTATGTTTGAGAAAGTGCGCTGTTTTAGTATTTCGTGCGCACATTATACCTATGTCGTGGGAACGAATTAGTATTTTGTGGGAATGAATTAGTATTTCGTGGGAACGAATTTGTATTTTTATGCGCACGCTATATATATATATATATTTTTTCCCCATGTCAGTTCCCGAGCGCTGTACTTTTCCGCACCCGACTCTTGATGCCTTTTCAAGCCCATGTCCAAACACAGGTGTGAGGCATAATCAAACAGACCACTGGGAGGTCAGGGTGGGGGGCCCCTTGGGAGACACCGGAGAGAAGTCCATCTTTTTTTGTGTAAATATTTTTGTTTTGTATTACTTATATCTAATAAGATGCTTTACACATTTTTATTTTAAATATGTAGTTTTATGATTACTAGAATAATGACGATTTTTCATGGGCCTGAATTTTTGGTGCCCCTGTGTGATACGCAGGGGCAGAGTGCTGGCGCTAGGTTTAGCACATGTATATCTGATTCCTTGATTAATTGAGCGGTTATTTAATAGAGTACTTGATTGATACGATGTTGAAAAGCTACAGTCCCAACAGTTCTGACGAGAATTTCTGTCCCTTTATCTATTTAAAAATTTAAAGGCTTTTAATTGCTTAAATGAATTTTATTTATCTTGTCATTCAGACTATGATGTCAAACAGACACAACAGAAGGGTCTCAGCATTCTGTTGTTGCCACTGGCCTTCCTTGACAGTTGTGCCATTAGCAACTGGTGTCAAAGCAAGGGCAAATCCGGGCAGGAACAAGAGGTCCATGGGGAGAAGGCAAAGAGCTGCTGTGGCTGAAGATGTAGGGGGGAAGGGTGTCATCTTGCAAGTCATCAAACAAAGCAATGAGATTACCACCAGTCAATGGTTTTAATATCAGAGTTCTGATATTGCCAGAATCCCCGGTGTGGCAACTTAAAAATGTCAACCTTGATGTAAAAGGTTATTAAGCGGCCTGGTGGAGAAGAAGACTTTTTTTTTCTTCTTTCTGTTTTCACATTTTCCAGGTATGTTTCAGTGTTATAATACATCCTGTTTAGTTTCTGACAAGTTTACCTTGCAGCTTGGCATCTAAGAAGAAGGATCTCAGGGGAAAACACCAAACAGAAATAATGCCAGGCAGTGAGTATCACAACTGCAGAAACCATACATTTACAGCCATTGATCTCATTAAGGGGTCTTTGTGCTCTCATTTTGGCTGTTGTCATGATAGCAGCCTATTATATTGCCTCTGTGTCTGTGCTGTGATCTAAATTCACAGGGTGCCCCCCAATCCTGTTGTCTCCCCATGTTGTTGCCCAAGGGGGGCCCTGTAGGAACCGTCCTCTCCAGTGGCAGGCCTTTGATGCTCACAGGAGTCATTAGATGTCTTGTTCAAGCACATTAGTTCCAGTGTGGACTGGGACTGCTCGAGAACTGGTACACAACTTGAGTCTGGTTGTTGGAAAATCTGGAGAGCAAAAGGAAAAGGGGGGATTTTCAATGCATGGGCTGAAGTCAAAAAGGTTACATTTTGCCTGAGCTCCAATTCCTCATATCCATGCTTGCCTGTCCCAACTCAGTAACATTTATCCTTAAGCTATTCCTTGCCATATAAATATCATGCATATGCAATGATTCCGAATTCCCATCCACCTGCTCTCCCTTCCCGCTGCTTTTACATCTCCAAAGCCCTTAGGGGAAGTAGGGAACTGATATTCTTGACATCCAACTCCACACTTGCTCTCGTACCTATCACTATCACCCACCATTTTTTTTCTCCCCACTCATTACTCTTCTAGTGAAGAGCCAGTATGTTTTGCCAAATTTATCAAAATGCAAGATTGTAGGACCAAATAAACTTTTACAAATCCAATCTACTGGTTGAATGAGATGCCATGTTGTGAGATCTAGAAATATCGAAACGCCATGATATTTCTGGTTAAAGTGAAATCTGTCTTGATTCATTGTCCAGTTGGATGATGGACGTAACTGTGACTGCATGTCTGAATGGCGGATGACACTCTGTTACACCACGTTTAAATCATTAGTGTGGCAACATTTTGGCTATGAGGTAAAAAAAAAGACATGGACAGTGAAACAGATAGGATCTGAAAGATTAAGCAGTGTGTGAATACCATGCCTCACTGACCGCTAGCAGCTAATAACATTAAATTGTTTCATAGCTTCTTATCTGGGCTAAGCTAAAATGCTGTTTCACAGTATATATTAAATCTTGATTGCAGTTTTGTATCTCTAGTTCAAATACTGAAATACCAGGACTGATTCAACTTGAACTGGATAGTTCTACACTAAGCATAGTTTTTTTCAAAAACACAGTTTGAGAATAATGGAACCTTTATTTTTACTTAATTTCTGCTACTGGGATCACCTTGTCATTATCTGTTGGACTTATTTTCAGTTTTGTTTAATTTTTTTATTTTAAGTGATTCTTTTGTTTTGGTTTTCTTAGCATTTATTTAGGTTCTGTTTAGTTATTGTTATCCCAGTCTTTCTCTTGTGTTGTTTTTCAGTCTGTTTTTGAGTTTTTCATGTAGCATGTCCATTTGTGCTCTGTTTAGTTAGTTGGATTGTTCTTTATATTGTTGTCTTTAAAAATTCTCCCTTAGTGCCTCAGTAAATGTCCACATTCAGTTGTCTAGTCTCACCTGTTCCTTTCCCTGTACATATATGCTCCCTAAATTTTTCAGTCATTGTCTGATCCTCCTGCTGTCGCCATATTATCTTCCTCCTTCATGTCATCTCCTGTTGGTTCACCTTTTTATCATGAAGCATTCACTAAGTCTCAATTTTGATTGCCCCCTACCTGCGTTTGAGTTCTATTCAGCAACAAAACATGTAACCCCTTGAATTGATTTAGGCATGAAAACTACAATATATAGACTGGTCAAATATGGACAGTTATTTTACACTAATTACAGATTCCTTCAAACACAATTTGGATTGTGGGAATTCTTTAATGTATTTGTGAACGGAAACGAAAAAGGATTCTTAGTTTTTTCAAAAATATTGTCTCAACCTGCTCATGTGAACCCAATATAGAGCATTGTCTAGTGGGCTTGATGTATTGTTTCAATATGTGTATCAAACATCGCACATTTAATTAATCTTTATAATCTTCTTGTGCCAGTATTTCATAATTTGAACCACTTATAATGCCTCCTCTTTAATGCCCTTGTTGAGACCGTAGTCTGCCTCAGCACCTGTGCCTGGCTGTTTTTGTCTAAAACATAAATAATTTTAGCTGTCGCAATTGAGAATGGCTTTATTCATGGCTGCCTTTTTCATCTGCAAGACACTGACGTTTATGGTTTTTTGTGGGAAGCCAGGTGGCTATGTACTGCACATCCAGCTCTTTGTTGTCTCTCTCATCAGCAGGTTTGTAGTGTGGCATGTTGAAGTACTGCATGTTTATTTAAAAATGTGTTTGCTTCATAAATCATTTGCTTTCGTTCTGTGCAGTAGATGTAGAGAAGAAAGTGGCTGAGAGAGAAAAAGTGCTTTTCAAGCACTCCCAGCTGCTCGGCGCTGCCACTTATATGCAATCCTCCTTACATACAAGTGAGAACTGAGGCAGAGCAAATTGAACCAATCCATCAAACATGGTACAATTTGTTTAACCTCCCTCTGTCAGATATTTAATGACTCTGTTATTACACGAAGGGAAAATGCCTTACACATAGTTGTGACTCCTTAAATAGTTTTAGATATAGGAACAGGTATAGGGATGCATGCTGTATGGAGATATACAACATGCAGTGAATAATGTGATAGTACCATTAAAGGGAATAGAAGAGTACTCCAGAGAACACAATAGCAAAGAGAATTCAGGAGAAAGAGCATGCACTTAGAAAAAAGGAAAGAATAATAAAAGTCTCCCTGGCAGGCAGCCAAACAGAGTGTGAGGGCAGGGTTCAGATGAAAAGGAATAGGATACTTGGAGGTAAGCCAGTATGATTTCACAGTTTTTTTTACTCCTCCTTCTGCTCACCCCTTTATTGTCAGTGCCAAGATCTTTTGCCGGAAAGTAATGGAAACTCCCCTGTAGCTGGGGTTTAGGTTGTTGAGAAGGGAAGCAGGTCGTTTCAGTTGCCGCTTATCATTCTTTTCCATGAACAACACCTTGTCAAGTTGCAACAATAGAAACAAAATCTTTTGAATCTGAAAGTTGGGACAGTTACCTGTTACATTCAAGCTTTTCTTCTGTTGTATGTTAACTTCACCCCATCCTAACATGCCTAATTTATTTCCAGAAACAGTTGTGATGCTTTTAAACACGAATGGTCTGCTGAAGTTTTTAACCAAAACCCAGAAGGAGGTCCCCAGCGAAGTCAGAGTGGAAATGAAACATCCCCTGACTGACTCTGAAACAAGTCTAGAAATCTGGTTGGAGAGCTTACTGACAATTATTCAGAAACCATCCATGAGGTTTAACTCCCAGATGGAAAGTCTTTCTATGACAGATACTACTATCATACAAAACTTATACTACCTTACTAATTTTCTTATATGCTTTGATTTTTTCGCATTCAATTAAAATTACAATAACAAACCTCTGTGTTTTTTGGCATTTTATGTGACAGAACAACAGAAAATTTTCAAACTGTTTTGACAAATAAGGATCTAAAAGGTTGGCCCTTTTTTAATTTAGTCCTCCTGAGTGATTACTTTAAAACTACCTTTTAGATGCTTTTAGAGCTACAAATTACAATTACCTCTGCAAATCTACCAGCTTTGCAAATGTAGAGCCTGAAATATTTGCCCATTCTTCTTAGGAAAATAGCTCAAGCCCTGTCAGATTGGGGAGGAAGTGTATACAAGCAATAAGGAATTAGAAGAAGCAAGGTCCTGAAGAACAGCTTACCTAGTGAACCTGAGAATAATTATGATTGAGGAAAAATGCAATAATTGCAACTTGCTTGTTGCTGAAAATTGCTGCCCTAAAATATTGCAGTTAGATCATAAGAAACACTCCAGTGATACCCAGGCTGTGTCCCTACAGCTCCCTCCCATAGCCTGGAGGCTTGTCTGAGTGCTGAGAGGAAAATTCTGACATTGTGTGCTGCTGCATTTCCACATTATTGCCATCCACATCTCAGACCTGTCATGAGCTACCTGGTGGTGACATGAGTAAATTGGACTGACTGCTTTCAGGAGGGCATTCCCCCTGCTGCGCTCTATTGTCAGCGGACCATCAACATCTTCAGAGTTTGCAGAAACAATGGCAGTTGTAGCTCAACTTGAGGCAATAGCGTAGCATGTGGATTTCGGCTTGTTTAAGTAAGACAGCACACAGGTTATTTTTTTCTTCTCTCTTTCAGCTGAAGCTGAAGTGAGAGGATTCCTAAACGGGAAGCCTTTTGAGCAGGACTCACCAGTTGAAAGAATTTATCAGCGATTAGTAGATGATTGGACAAACTAATCCTTTGGAACTACTTCAGGGATTCCCCGTCTCGTTTTTTTTTGTTGTTTTTTTTTTGTGGGGGAACAGAAGTCTGTGTTTGTCTTGGGTATATCCAGAAATCCCACATAAACACATCCATGCTGACACTCTCTTATAAATAAATACAAAAAAAAAGGTTCAGTCGTTAAATAATTCGCTGTACTAATGTATTCAGATAAACTCACACACTCATGCAGCACAAACCAAATCCCTTCTCCACCACCTGCTAACCCACATCCATAATGTTTCCTCTCCCCTGCAGCTCATCAGGGATTAGGGAAATTGCCTGGAATGAAAGAAATATGGTCTTTGATGGGTCTTTTTCATGCATATGGTAGCAAAAGACACAGCTGGAACTTTTTTTTCTGCAGCCAAGAAAAGGTTAAGCCAAATGAAGCATTGCTGGGGTTAGTCTTTCTTGTTTTCTCTTTGAATAAAGATGGATTTGTTTTTTGGTTTCTTTTGTAGGTTTTAAGCTCACATGGAATCAAATTTGAAATCTTACGGATTTAAGAATCTTTTGTCTGTTTGTGAAGTTCTCCTTTCACAGTACAACTTATACATCTATTGGCAGATGCTAAGTGAATTAGGATATCCTAAAGCTACCTTCCTCTAGTCTAATTGGCTCTCCAGGCTGGACATCTGCTGGAACGTTTTGCTGTGGTCTTTCATGATGCCACTTTAGCTTTAAAAGGGCACATGGCTTCTGCCTCAAATCCACCGCCTTTAAACACTTATGCCCAACTGGATACCAGCAGCCTGATGGTGAGGCTAAGAGGTAATGACCCCTTCTGCATGTGTGGGTGGGGCTGAGAAGGCAGACGACCATGTAGCTGTCTGTAATTGTACCCAGTATGACTACATGTTGAGGTTTGGTCGCTTCTTGATGTGAAAGCTGCACTTCCTGTTGGGAGCACTGGAGTCTGGAGAGTTAATTGAATGGTTTTAGAGAAGACTTCCATTTCACCTTAGAGGTTTGGGTTTCACGTCACAGGAGAACAATAAGGACAATATTTTTGTGAAAGACTTAGGAACATTGTAAAAAACAAAAGCCAAAGCTTTATTGGAAAGATTCTTTTTGTATATTGCAAACCTAGCACAACTGAAAACAATGCATTCATGTTGTATTGATCACACAGCCAGAGAGCTTTAAATGTTAAGAGTTCATTGTTTAATTTAAATGACAATTTCGGACTCTCAAATCTTTGTCTCTCCTCAGTTCTTGTTGCAAAATGTTTTTTAAATAAATATCTAAAAAAAGGCGTGCGGTTTTTTACTCACTCTTTTACTCTAACACATCTAAAATAATTCAGAGCAATAAAATGTCTTCAGAAGCCACATCATAAGTAAAAGGAGCCCACCTGGGTGTAATTTTATTTCAGCATAAATACAGTTGTTTTGTAGTGGCCCCAGAGATTTGTTAGAAAACAGTAATGAACAAACAGCATCATGAAGACCAACAAACACACCAGACAGTTCAGGGATAAAGTGGGGGAAAACAGGGTTATGTTATAAAGATCCCCCTAAGTTCTAATAGGACTGCCATTAGTTATTGACTTCACAAATTTAGCGTTGATTGAAGACAACCAATGTTGAAAGAAAGCCAAGCCAGAAGATAACCTCTTAGAGGCTGCAAAAGACTTGATTGGATCAAAGGTCCACTAATCATGAAATGATTGCTGAAATTGCTGCAAAAGTTATTTTCCTTAATTTCTTTTCCTAAAAATTTTAAGTAATATATGCTTTTCCTTCTGCTTCATAATTACATAATTACATAAAATCACAAAAAACATTAAACACTTTCAAGAACTCTGATTTCATCCTGACTAAATGTGAAAAAGTTAAGGTTAGTAAGGTTATCAGTCTTTTTGAAAGGCACTCTGCAGTATATCATTAATGTCTACTTGATATATTATGTGGGATTTACTAGCAAAATATGGTACGTCCTGATTTTTTACAGCAGTCAAGTTATGTTTTTTATCTAATGGTGGTCAGCTGTCTTTCTATTTTAGATATTGTTTCCTTAAGAACAAAAATCCTCTTTGTGTTTATTTCTGTGATCTTTTTTCAGGCATAATCGAACAGCTTTGATCACTTCGAAGTTGACTCAGTTTAGTTTAGGGCATGCCTGCAAAGATCATCTCAGACCTACATCTGTGGCGGAATCATACAGTGATAATTTTCTTTTACTTGGTGCCTGGGAGAATTTTATTGTTAGTATGGAGTACAGAGTACACCAGCCTCCACAATATGAGCCCTGAAAAAATGTATTTTCAGTCCACAGTGGGGCTTTTTCACTGCCCTAGTGAAATGAAGGGTGGAAAGAAGGAAAAACAAAACTTTATTTTAAACGGACTCCGAGATCGGGTCCCAGAACTTTGTCCAAGACCCACAAGAAGACCAGAGTTACTCCTTTGTGGTCACCACAGCCTTGTGGCCTCTTGGTACAGGCCAGTGGCACAAAAATAACAGCAAAGAAAATGAAAGTCATTAAAGTGCTACGATATGATGGTGTCCAAAATAAACGTCCTTACCGCAGGTCATTGGAGGGAAAAAATTATGAAAAAATAAATCTGATTACGATCAAACTGAATTTTTGATATTACACATCATACTCGAATGCATGTGCGCAATGGCTCCCAAATGAATAGCCTCTAGGCCAGCAACACATGGTTAAATTTTACTTAATAGTTCTTGCTTTAGTCATTGTGACAGACACATCACATAGGGAACACAAGAGTAACCTCACAACTTCACCTCCTTTGCTGATAAAGGGATCATATGTTTTCAGTCCCTCAGGAAAGTTGTGCTAAATACCTTCCCATTGTTTGGCCAATCTCTGGTTTATAAGATCTCTCTAACCATAACAACTACTCCTGATAACCCTTCCACAAAGCTCTCAGGGTCATATCTCATGCAATTAATTGAGCAAAGCTGAACACTTGAAAAGCCTCCTCCTTTGGCTCCGGGGGGTGGAAAGTAGATGCCAGTTGCATTGGGTCCAGGGATGATGACTGAGGTTATTGGAATTGATTGGCTACCCTTACTTAGGAAAAACCAAGCTTTACTAAGCCCTTAGCATTCTGACCGAAGAAAGATGAGGTTAGTGTCCTCTTAGCAATTTCCACACAAATCCACTCTACTTTCCTCCACCATATCACTTGACTTCATTCTGCGGGTTCTATTCACGATGGATCTGTGTGCTCAGAGAAAGGAAAGATCCATGAAATGAGATTGTTGTGCTGCCTCTGCTTTGCTCCTCTATCAGAGCAACATTTTATTGCAGAGTGATGCCCCGACCCAGGGTCAGTGCAGCAGCATGTAATGTAAAAGTAAATACTGAAGGCAGATAACAATAAAGTGGAAGCCACATCGAAATATTAGCGTGTTTGCTACGTGTTGCCAAGATCTTCAGCCATGCATTACCAGTTGGTTGGATGCATGAAGGCCCTAGGATCTTCGTCATTACAACTAAATTGTACTAAGGGAACTTAATCACAGCCCATCTGGGACAAAGCATCCTGATTTTCCTCTTTTTTGCGCCGCTGTAAAACAGTGTATTATTATTTAAAAGCAAAGAAAAAATGAGTTTGTCTGTGTTAGTCTGAGTTAAAGCACAAAAGGATAAAAAAAGATGCTTTGCTATAGTTTGTTTAGCCTTACGATTATCTGCTTAAAGTCTCACCCTCTCTCATGGCCTTAATGAACCTCAGACTTGCATGTCGCAACATGTTGTAGTAGAGAATTGTTTTCTTTTAATTAACTTTTTACACATCTTAACGTAAGGTCAATACATACTCTGCAGGAAAACAGAACTTTCTTATTTTACCTAAGGTGTCGTATGCAAGAACAAAGTTGTTTTTTTTTCTGGCCAGGACATGTTATACTTCACAAGAACTCATGTCAAGATTTCATAGTTCCCTCTTACTGCAGCATTTGTATATATGGCATTTCAGACACCACACAAGCAAAAACATTCTGCCTAGATGATGTGTCAAGAACAAGCTGAAAGAACTCTTGTACAGCTTTTTTAAAAGTGTACATTTGCTGTCCACTCAAAATAATTCAACACAAAGCCATTAATGTCTAAACAGTCCCAGATATGGCAACAGAATTCAGTATACCCCTAAGTAACAATGTGCAAACTGTGCCCAATGTGTCATTATTTTCCAGCACTACCTTTACACTCTTGAACAAGGAGTTCACTAGAGCTTCACAGGTTGCTAGATATAATAATATATTTACATAAATTTGAGGGGACTTTTGTGAGATACTGTATGCTTAAAATATTTAGCAGGACATTGTTATCTCTTTATAGCAAGATCCAAAGGAGTTTTGCCTGCACTTTTTGGAATGTTGATCTTGATCAAGCTGAAATTTCCCCAAAATTTTAAGGAATTTATTCATGTAACTTCATTCTACTTTATGAAATGCAGAATATGACTGACAACGCATCATAACATTTTTATGTTCACAATAAGTTAAAAGGTTAATATTTCCTAAGAGGCACGTTTAAATATTATTTTTTTGTATTTATC
Organism: Crenichthys baileyi; assembly: GCA_036173005.1. Lineage (NCBI taxonomy): Eukaryota > Metazoa > Chordata > Actinopteri > Cyprinodontiformes > Goodeidae > Crenichthys > Crenichthys baileyi. Next base: position 215,113 of record JAHHUM010000900.1, read on the forward strand.
AGTATTCCTTATAAACAGACTTTGCATCTTCTTCCTGCAGTAAGTACTTCCACACAGAAGAGTGCTGTTCTTAGTGTTGTACAGGTTGTTGTTCCACATGGTGCCTTCACTGAATGGAAAAAGATCGGAATTTATTAGTTTCCGACCAGCTGCTTAAGCTGAAGTCCAACCAATTGCAGGCACTAACCAAGGTCTAATTTGAAACAATGGAAATATTTCAGTACAATGTACTGGTCACTCCAAGACAATATGAATAAAGCTATTAAACTAAATTTAGTTTTTTTCATTATGATTAACACAATTTGTTTTGGAACAGCCTGTAAGGATTTAAGGTTTATCGTTGTTTCTTTCAGACATTAAATTTCGCTCTATGTGTTTTATTTGTCCTTTCTGAGTATGATATTTTTTATGTCCACCTAGAGAACAAGGAAAGCAGAAAATATCTGGGTTGACAGTTTGACTAAAATATTAGAATATGCAAAGAAAAAGGTTTAATTAAGATTGTAATGCTTACACACCTTACTGTTTTTTTGTTGGCTCAAATCCAACATAGAGTATAAGCGCCATCTAAGTATTTTATTCATTGGGTAATTCTTGCTGTCATATAGTATTAAGTCCAATGCAATCTCCACAGATTTGTGCAGGAATTGTGTCAGATGTCTTTGACAGCCTTAAAATTTGAAATAAATGGTTAGTTTATGGGAGACAAAATGCATTTTACTGTATATTTTTATGTTTCGTGTAAATCACAGACACAACACCGACTAGCCACCGATCCTAGTATAGAACCCAACACTTATAGCTTGCAAGTGGGTGTTTTTTCTTTTGTTGTTTTTCTTGGCCTGACACAATGGAACGATAATGAATAATTTTGATCTGCCAAGCCTAAAGATGGAAAAAAGAAAGAAAATTGTCAAGGTTGACTGAGTAAATTTCCTGGGGTCAGAGGTCTGGGGATTAGCAGATGTTAGAGGGGAAAAGCTGGGAGGGTTTGAGGTGATGCAAGAGGAGGTGGTGTTGAGATGAAGAGGGTGTGTAGATGTGGGGCAGGCAATACGATAGTGGTCTGGTTTCTTTCAGACTTCTATGAAATCCAAGTTTTACATTTTTTATTGTATTAAACAATAATGCTTTTGTCATCAAACTAACTGATTTCTTTGCCCTTCTTGCATGTTCCCTCTGGACAATTATTTGTGCCTTCTGCTGTCTTCTCCTCAACCGTGGTCTTCGCCTCTCTAGGTAAGTTTAACAGATCGGACAATACCTGCAATCAGGATAAGTGGAGAAATGCATGTATTGTTTACTTTCAGCAACAAAAACAAAACTTAACAAAAAATGACTCATAATATTAATGCCATGAAGACAGCATTAACTTAAATAAAGAACTAATACCGTTAAAAGGATTTTTAACATATGTTCTAATGCCCCTAAATTACACACTTAAACAAAGATCCCACCCGATCTTCCCAAGCTGAGCAGTTAATATTTGTTCAGAGGACCCGTCTGTGTGTGTTTAAGGCCAGCTGGGATCCTGGTGAGAGCAGAGGGAGTGAGAGAAACACTAAAAAGAAAAAAAAAATTACGAAACCAACTTAATTGGCTTAAATTAGAACAGCACCGTGGAAGATGAAGTGTGGATGGAGCGTGAGATAGTCCTAGTGTTGCTCTAGAACAAATATATGTGTGTGTGTGTGTGTGTGTGTGTGTGCGTGTGTGTGCGTGTGTGTGTGTGTGTGTGTGTGTGTGTGTGAAAGATAGAGGGTACCACAGTGAGCTGCTAGCACTGCCACAGCTTCTTCCACTGGGTTACTCGGCACCAGATGGCCTCCCTGAGCGCACAATAGCTGAGGAGTTTGGCGAGTCCTCATGAGGCCTGGTGCAGAGATGTGAAAGAGGTTTCGCCTTCCTTCCTTGCATACTGCTCTATCAGGGGGCTGGAAATATACAAGTCTAAGAAGGGTTGTTAAACTTTCATCTGGAGACATCCCCCTTCTCTACAGCTGGTTCAGCTTGTATCAGTAGTCCCAAGGCAGCCAGGGCCATACACACAACTCCTCTGCAGCCATAATACATTCATCACTTACACAGGAGAAGTTCTTTTACCCCATTTTCACATCTCACTCCAAATTAAAGCAAACCGCTTGTCTTTCTTCTTAATATATTGCTTTGGCTTTATTTCAACTTCCTTTCACTAGCAGCAAAGCAAATGGTTCTCTCTGTCTTTACTAATCAGAATCACAATCACTGTTAATTCTTGAGTACAAGCAGCAGTCCTCCCTCAGTGGGCTTTATCTCCCTAGGGTCACTGCTGGGGAAGAAGCTAGGCTAATCTAGACAGACTCCATCTTGTTGGACTTCTTTCAGATAGAAAGTGAGGTTCTATGTTGTTGATGTTCAGTCTCAAAGAAAAGTTGGGAGCAGTCATAATCAAGAAGCATAGTTTAACCTGCGGCTAATGCTTCGGACCGTAGTCTCACACAATAGAAACATATTCTTTTCCTCCACTTGTTGAGGTCTTTGTTTGTCACGTTCCTGATTGTTACATACATCAGATTTCGTGTTTTATCCTGTCTGTGGTCAAAAACCTAAATTTGGCAAATTGTTTTCAAACCATAATGTGGCAGGACTGAAGTGAATTTTCAGAGGTAATCTGAATTGCTCAGTGTGGAATACTCATTTTTCGTTAAAAAGTGCTGAAAAACTTTAACCAGAGTAGAAAGAAAATTTGAAATAAAACCACTCTCGCAATACTGTTTCTATTCCAGCAAAATTAAAAAATGTCTTGTTTAAAAATCTTTTCCAAGACACTTGGTAACATAAGATTTAGTGAAATAAAAAAGGGCAAATAAAAAATCCTAGACAACCTTTATCTTTTATTTTTTGTTTTATTAGAAAATATGTAATTTGTGATGTTATTGTTGAATATTGTGATAATGATTTAATTATTCCACATCTTCCTCACTCTTTACTTTCCTTTGTACCAACATAATGTCCACTTCACTCTGGGCGTGCTTTAGCATCTTGGTCAGTAAAATCTAAATCACTTGTAGACAACAAAGGCAGTGAAAGTCCGTCTGATTGGCCAAATATATTACTTGCATGCAAACCTGATAGCATTGCAGCTGTTATATATTTCTACTGCATTTAAGCAATAATTTGTGATTCCAACGTTGTACACATTGATATTGCTATAACTACATTAAATAACTACACAAAAAACATTAAGAGAATATTTTGTTTTCTGTCACCTTCTGAAGAAAAGGTTAGACTATATCCTAGTAAAACAAATTGGTCAAATTTGCCTGTGGGGGCTTTGTGTAACTGCCTGTCATGGTCACTAAATAATTTTAGATACCGTCAGTCAGTCAGTCATTTTCTACCGCTTATTCCATAGTGGGTCGCGGGGAAGCTGGTGCCTATCTCCAGCAGTCTATGGGCGAGAGGCAGGGTACACCCTGGGCAGGTCGGTAGTCCATCGCAGGGCAACACACAAAGAACCATGCAGACTCATTCATACACCTTAGGGTAATTTTAGATTGACCAATTAACCTAACCAACATCTTTGGACTGTGGGAGGAAGCCGGAGTACCCGGTGAGAACCCATGCATGCATGGGGAGAACATGCAAACTCCACAAACTCCATGCAGAAAGACCCCTGGCCGGGAATCGAACCCAGGACCTTCTTGCTGCAAGGCAGCAGTGCCACCAACTGCGCCACCGTGCAGCCCCGAATTTTAGATACCATTATTAAAAAATCAATGTCATTATGCATCTATTAGTTTTTTTATTTATGCATTTAGATATCAGATGTTCCAACTTGATAGTCGGTCATGGCTTAATATCCTTGTTTGTGATTAAATGAAACTTGCCGAAGAAACATCTTTAGTCTAGTGGTCCATTCAAGGCTAAGCCAGACAACCATCATGTATCTTTGGATATCACATATCCAAGAGCATATTGAAGAGGTCTTAGGTCCCAGAAAGAAACCTAAAATATAACCCTCTTTTGGGTCAGGATCTTCTTGTAGTAGGGTGTGCAAGGAAAACATCCAAAGGGAGGTTCCCATAAGTCATCCCCATCGGATGGTCAAACCACCTCAACAGGCTCCTTTCGATGTGGAGCAGCAGCTGTAAAATCTTGATGGCAAAACCACCACAAAAAAGGCAAAACCTTTCCCAAATTAGGAAAATTGAGGGACCTTTCTGGAGCTGTCCTGCATTGGGAGCTTAGACTCCTGGTTGTCAGCCAGGCTGAGCCCAAAAATGCAGCAGGATTCCCCTTCACAGGGGCAAAACAGTTACTGGGAGGAACACTGAGGTTGGATGTCTTATGGGCAAGGTGGCAGGCTAGGAGGGAGGCCTGGACATGCAAATAGCTGGCATCATATTCTGGCTCTGGGCTATACCACTGCTAGTGCAATTATTGCATTCAAAATCTGTTAAAGTTTAGGTTGTGAAATTTTTTCCTAAAAATTAATAGAAGCTTAATGGGAATTCACATTTGTAGTTCAGTTGTGTTTAAGCAGCATAAAAAAGTAATTTGGTAAAAGACTAGGTGTTCTTAGGCTTCACAACTTCCTTCCCTGTATTACTTTTGCATGTTACATCATACTCACTTTTGCTTATAAAAATTTATTTTGTCTGAAGATACCTCAGCCAACCCATGTACATGTTTATTACCAACAACTCAGAGTAGCTTTACTGTTGGAAAACAGCCTTAGAAATGGTCAAAGGCAGTTTTAAATTCCTGCACTCGCATTGCCTGGTTCTTGTATCTTTGATTCTCCATCTCTCCTTGAGTCTACGAATGGAGAGGAGATTAGGATTTGGACAGGTTTTATCTCCCCAGTCAAGATCCAGGGAAACTCTGAACTACCAGGTTGCCAACCCTGTCAGTACCAGACAGAGGTATCTGGTGGAATGAGACCTGAGGATGACTTTTGTGTCACTCTTGCCTTATATCCCTTCCTTTCTCTGCTTGAAAAGCCACAAGCCTAGGATGTAGAGGTATGCTACAACATACAATGTGAGGAGTAACATTCCTGACATTGGTGCCTGAGCCTGTCAGAGAAAATTGTTTATTTGAATATTTTTTATCCAAAAAAATCGTCCCTGTGACAGTTGCTCAGAAAACAAATATCAATGAGAAGCTGTGACAAATTGGGGTAACAATTGGACCTGGAATTCCCTTTGTGCAGAGACTGACAGAAAACCTTGCCATTTGTAATGTACATTAGTATACAAAGATTGAATTTTCTTTTAAATCCAGGGAAATGCCATCATACTTTCACCAGAGATTTCAATAGACATTTCTCACCAAGTGTGCAAACTTAAATATTACACTGATGATGCTTAACATTATTGCCACTGACAGATGGAGTGACTAACGCTAAATACATCTTGAACCTTTTGAGAACCAGCAAAAGGCTCATTAATGCATGTGGGGAGCACAGGCTGGAATGGGTGGTCTGATCCAACAGACAAGCCACTTTAGCACAAATTGTTGCAGTTAATGCTGTTTCTGATGAAAAGGTGTAAGAATACAGTGTAGGTGTTAACATGGCCTCCCACTTCCCCAGATCTCAGGCCAATTGAGCATCTGAGGGTTATGCTGGACAAGGAGGTCCAATCCACGGGGCCCCACCACACAACCTATAGGACTTAAATGATCTAATGCAAAGATCTTAGTGTCAGTTACCACAAAACCTTCAGGGTTCTAATGGAGTGTAAAGCTTGTTAGGTCAGGGCTGTTTTGGCTGCAAGTGGGAGACCAACACACTATTAAGCCAGTGCTCATTATGGTATGTCCTTTTGGTGTTTGCATTCAGAGGTGAACCCTTTTTCAGGGTAAGGAGAACACAGAGTAATCAACAAAGTTTTCAGAATAAAAAAACTATGGAAACGTTGAATGGCCCCACCCAAACTGCACTAAAAGTTTGCAAGTGGTCTTCTCTCTGAAGTTTATGTCTACATAGAATGTCAGCATGTGGCAGTGAAGGCATCAAAGACTGTTTACCCATCAAACCGACTATGCAGAGTGGGAGATGTTTATTTGGCCCTGGGCTCTTGTTCAGCTAATAGGCAGGGCTTTGCTGTTGATGAATTGTCAAAAAGAAAGTGCTGCATTCCTCCTCCGATGACACTTTAAGAGTGTTATTGCTTTTTTATTGCTTTCCTCCCTTAATGAGTGGATGGTTACCCAATTACTAGCAGAGGCCATCAGGTTTCATCTCCGCAACACATATCAACAACAGTGGTATTATTGTTCATTAGGTCGAGGCTAGAATCTGTGTATATAATGAGAAAGCTCAGTAGCCAAGAACTCTCATGCTCTCGTGTACCAACAAGTTCACAGTTCCATTAATCACAACAGTTCATTATTAATGCCTTGAGAGAAGAACGCAATCATCAGTTTCTATTTTCTTTTCTGCTCCTTTAAGGATGCAACACAGCAAGTTGTGCTGTGAAAGATGTTTGTTTAAACAGCGGCTCTCTGAAGCAGTTGAGTCTGTTAGATGGCTGTTGAAAGAGAGCTTTGTGTGTTTGTTGAAAACGAGAAGCGTTTGGGCCAGGAGTAGACCTGCTAGCACTGCTGTTTAAGTACACACAGCATTATTGTGTCACTCCCGAAGGGGTGGGAGTAGACGCCATGCACTTGAATTAGGGGTAGGCAGTATGATGATATAAGATCCTGGGTTTTGCTGGATAGGTACTTTGTAGGCTATAGCTGGGTCTCAAATGGGTGTTAGGAAAATCAGTTGAAATAGGGCAACACATCTAGAATCCACATGGGTCACATTTTTTACCTACTTCTTACTGTTTTCTGCATCAAACTTGTATAGCCAATTAGATTTTGGCCATTACACAACCTGTGGGCATCCTTGTGTTGGGCCCATAGTTCAGCATGTGCCTTACCCATATGCAGCCTCATTTCCAAATGTTGGCTGAGCTTTTAAACTCCCCTTGAAACTATCAGTTAAAGGGCTAATAAAATTTTTTTTGTGCATCAAACATCTCAAATGTTATGTCACAGGCCGAAGCAGAAGGCAGTGAAAGTAAAATGATATTTTTACCACCTACAAGAACATTTTAAACATAGCTTAAATTTGAACTTCATACATAAATTTCTGTATAGTTTTCTGTGCTACAAAATGCATTCTGGCCACTACTGGGTGCAATATTTTTGGAAGGATATGTTGAATAAAACATCTTACAGTTTTCTTGCTGCAAGTAAAAACACAGCAGGCTGAGTGCTGGGCACATGTTTGTGAGTTTCTCAATATGTAACTCAGGGAAGTGATGAAAAGCAAGCAATAAAACTAATGATTACAATAGGAATGTTGATTACATTCAGGGGAAGCGAAACTGATAACCATGATGACTTTGTGCATATCAAGAATGTTCACATTGTCGCATATCTAATATGTAACAATAGTGCATTCAGAGTGTCTTTATTGCTGTTCATCTCATAGTTCTTTCTATTTTTTTAGCTAAGCAAAACAGTTTGAGACAGTTTTGTGTTAAGTATAAATGTCCATTATAGTTAACACAAGTTGGCAAAATTGCAGAAAATGATTAAAATCTGTTTAGAAATGTTCTTTGGCTTTGTCATATTTTTTCTTTAGCTTTGTCTCTACTTAGGAAAATCGTGATGAAATCAGGATCATGATTATTAAACATTCCTATCTTAAATGTATGTGAGCCAAGGAGTGGACAGCTGGGTGTATCTAGAGACACAAGATTGATCTCTGACAAGAGTTTATGTACCTTTGCTAAGAGAAAGAAAGTGATCAACATCAACAGACAATGCTCAGTCATTTTTACTGACACATTCACTCCTTCTCCTTTAGGGCTCATTTCTTCTTTACAGTCTTCATTGTAAACAGGGTAATGCATTCCCTTAGTGTGGGAGGTCTTCAGGTGAAAAACAGAAGCTATTGCCTCCATCTTAATCCCAAGTGACTCACCTCATCTTCTAATCTGCGAGGCCTGGGCTGGCCAATGTCTAATTAGCTCACCAGCACAGAACACAGCCAGAGTAACTGCGGAAACTTAGCCTGTAGCAGCCTGGCTCGTACACACACAAGATTGCTCAAATAACGCGGTGGTGTGGCAGGCAGCCACCACAATCTTCATTCCTTTTTTTATTCACTTACTCATCCATTGAGTCACTTAGCCTTGCCTGCCATCTTCGCTCTGATGCTTAATCAGATTTACCACGCAGTTAGTACCGTTTCAGGCTTTATGTTGTTCTTTGTGGCTTGACTGCTTTTTTATTTCAAGCTGTCGATCACTCCTGGCTCCCTATTTTTTCCCTTTGTTTTAATCGGGTTTTGTAACAGTTTTTTTCATTCAGGACTTTTTGACAATATGTTGTGATTTGGGTCATGTATTCTATCCCTTTTTGATCCATTATTACATTGACAGATCGTTTACAGCTAATCGTTGTGCTTAGTTTGGAACAATGAGAGGTTTATTAGCTAGAAAGAGAGACACTGGCCTGCCAGCTCTTTCAGTATAGTATAGAAAACAAAGTCCCAGTTTTGAAGGATTTGGATTTATGTAAAGATTCACATATATGCATACAATTATAGTGTCTTGCAAAAGTATTCATATCCCTTGAACTCAATTTGTTGTCACCAAGCCAAGAGGCTAGGGGAGCTCATGTGGAAGAAACTGCTGAAAGTATGGCTAGTTTTGCATTCCACAAACATGTCTTTCATGAAAGCAAAAGAAGAAAAAGAAAGCTGTATGAAGTCCCACATAAATTTTTCCCCAAGTCATTTAGGAGACAGCAAGTATGCGGACGATGGTACTCTGATCAGAATAGATGCAATTGTCACTTTTTTGATGATTTTTGTGGCGCAACTACATGCAAAATGCTACATGTAGCTCAAAACTTATACTGCATATTACCCTGGATACAACATAATCACTGTGAAGCACATTGGTGGTAGCATCATACTGTTGGACATCTTTTTAATTTTTTTAGTAGGGACAGCACAGGTGATGAGAGGTTGGCAAGATTGCTGGAGCTAAATACAGGGAAATCCTTAAAATAGAGCTGGGGGTTTATCTTCTAGCAAGACAACATCTTCAAAGATACAGCCAAAACTCTAATGTGCGGGTTTTGAATTTTGACTCTCTGGGAGCTGAATAACTGTACATACCAGACTTTTCAGGTTTTCATCCATGAAAGTATTCGAAAACCACATATTCAGTTCTTTACAATTCATAATTGTGCCTGTTTGTGTTGTTGTGTCACACAAAATTCCCATAAAATACAATGACATTTGTGGTTGTAACTCGGCAAAATCGGAAATAGATTCAAATGTGTATGAATACCTTTACAATGCACTGTAACAACTCTTCAGGGATTTCAGTGAAAGAAAATACACTGATCTTCAAACATTACTTTGTGGGTCTGAGGATTTTTAAAAGCTTTGGGATTATGATGCAAAATAAAACACAGCAAAGGAGTTTGGCAAAAACAAAATGTTCTTTGAGTTGTGAATGCCAAAAGGGGAAGAAAACACAAAAGCAGCCGAGCTAGTCTAAATGCAAAACAAGCAAGTTGTCTGAAATAAATGGACAGACTATATACTCCCTTTGAAGACAGCAGTATTTAGCACCGTCACCAGGGGCAGGGAGGGTGTCAGGAGTCAGCGAGGGTCAAAATAAACCCATCTAACCTTCTCCATCGTTCATCTTGATGGCTAGGTTAGGGGGGCAGGAGAGGAAAAAAGAAGACCGAATGCAAAAAAAGAGGACAATTTATGTGCGGGATTCTCAGCCCAGCCCCCATGCAATGATGGATAGAGGATGTTTAAAGAGAATATTACAGTTGATGGTGGTCTGGCAGCAGAAAAAGTGAATAAAGAAAGGAAGCTGAATGAAATGATTTATCACCGGGGAAAAGATTTTACTCTGATTGAAGGACCAGCAAAGAGAATTACACAGAGAGAGGGGTGAACAAGGGGATCTGCAGAGCGACATAATCTCAGAAGTGTAAAGGTGGAGAATTTGGTAAAAGCCAGAATTAACATCAGCTAACAGATGGAGAGTCCGTTAAATTATCATGCTGAGTCTAAAGTGAACTGGGCAAAATTAGGTATTGTTTAGTCTTATCCCTCCCTTTCAAAGTACCATTTTTCCTGCTGTCTGTCTAGTGGTGGGTCGTGGGTGTAACAGGGATTATGAGTTTTGCCAGGCAGACAAGGGTTAAGATGAATGGTTGCCCTTTTGGATCCAAGATGGTCATTATCATTCCCACATGGTGCTGCCAGATAAAACCCCCAAAGCCTTTTGTATTCAGATGGCTCTGTTGTTCATCTCATTTTTCTTTTGTTTCTTTGCTTCATAACTAAATGCAGCCATGGATGGTACCTCTGTGAATCAGAGTGAAATCTGTCTTGGACTGCTTTTTGCTTTTACATAGATTTTGTTTTTCATAATCGGTAAGCCACAGCTGTTATGAAGTTAAAGAGTTGAATAAAAACACTGATAAAATGACATTTCTGAGAATGTTTATCACATATAAAAGAACTAGGGAGATTTTTGTATATTTCTCATGATTTAGAGAACTACTAACATGAACAAATAAGAAATGTTACCAAGATTTAAATGTATTACTTATCAAACTTTGATCTACTCTGATTTAATTAAGCAAAACAGAACACAGACAAGTGAACAACTGCCATACTCTTCTGTTTTATGATGGGAAAATGAACATTTAATCAGTTTAAATTGATAAAAGTTTAACATTTATCAAGAGTTTGTCGGTCTCTCAAATGTTGAAAGAAAAGGGTTTTATGTCCTGAATGTGATTTTTCCCATTTGAGAAGGTAGCAGTAAAGGAGGGGAAAACTCTCTGAATCACCTGATCCTGTCAGCTTTTAGCACCAGAATCGCAACCCAGTAAGGAAACGAGGACCTTGCCACCAAAAAAGTAAATAAGCTATCACTTATAAAGTCATGAGCAAGGCTGTTCCCACTTTAATTTTCTAAAACATTTAATCATTATGTTAAGTAAAAGACAGGTTTGCATTCCAGGTTTGACACATCAGTCAATTTGTAAATTAGCAAAAGACGATTCGTGATAGCGCAACAAAACCTTTTACTTGGATCTTGTCATGTCATTGGCACCTGTCACATAAATAGAGGATACAATAGCAATGAGGAAGGTCTATATATTCAAATTATTTTGGAGATTCTTGGTTCCAACCTGCAGGAACAAGAGCTTTGTTTTGACTAGACCTAAAAGTCTAGTGAGAAAATGTTGAACTAATGTGGAGAAAAGCCGTTCAATAGGTGTATAAGTATATACTGCAAACATATTATCATTGCTGTTTTAATACAAATAAACTCAAAACAATTTTTAAAGAATTTTAGATAAGAAGTTAAGCTGAAGATAATTTTTTTTGTATTATCACCGAATTAATTTTGCTCTGACTGTCCTGATGGAAGGTATTCATTAACATTGTATCAAGCCTTGACATTATATTAGTTTGTCATTCTTGACATAGATGGTCCTTGTCCATTATTTTTTTTCTCATAGACCAAGCTATAAGTGTGTTTTCATCTGTTGCCTTGGTAGCAAATAACAGGGTTTAAAGCCATTTCTCACATGGATTCTCCCAACAGCTATTTCTTTCTTATTCCTCAATCACAGGCGGTATGATTAGCCATGTCAGTCACTGGTAAAAGCACCTTATACATGACTCCTGCAGTTTTCCCTCTGAATAGACTACGTGGAAATTCCCTAGTTGCATTCTGGACTCTGAAGCCATTCACATTCACGTCAGACTTTGTTGTGTCACTTCAGCATTGTAGCAAGGGGAAACATGTTGACATTCCTCTTTACAGGATTATTGTCGGTCTGTTAGGGCCTAGTCCATTAAGGCCAAGCTGCACATTATTCTCAGCGAATAATAACACGTCCAGTCTCCTTTCATGATTCTCTTGGATGGAAATGGGCTTTAACAGAAAAAGGAGATGAAATGTCAGATTGTCTGTTTAGCTTAGTTGGAAATGTAGCGTGTTTGGATAAACTCAGTTAAACTGACGTTTAACTGAATTCAGAAGAGTGATGGGTGATGCTCCTTTAGTTTGCAAGCCATGATTGGCTTACATGACCAAAATATTTCCCAACATCAGACATGCCTTTTTATAAGTAAGGGAAAAGCTTAGTTGCCTTCTTTCAGTCACCTGTTAGGCAGTGTGCAGTGGAACATGGGCGAGGGGCAATGCTGCATTACTCTGTCTACCATACTACCAGAAAAAACTCCAGATACTCTGGCAAATTCTCTGGCATCACCTAAAAAGGATTTTGACCAACAGTGTGGAGGAAAACTTCAGCAGATTTAAAATTGTAAACATTGAAATCCTTGGTACACCTTGATAGCTGTAACTGCCCAATTCCTAGTATTTTCTTTCAAATGTATTCATTTCTACTGCAGGAAGTTGACTGTGTAACATTTTCGCTGAACTTCTTGAACTTCTTTATTTCCCTTTATATAGCTCCATATATGTTTAGAAGTGGACACAGATCTTGTGTAAGAGCTTCTAGGGGCCTATTATTAACTTTTAATTCAGGCGTCTGATCAATGTCCCTTATGCCTTGGCAAAAGATCAACGCTAGAGGCATTTTTAAAACCTCAACTTAGATTAGTGTTCAACTGCTGATCTTGCTTGTTTTATGCTGGGTGCAACTTTCCTTAATAGGTCTAGGAATCTGGACAGTTGGATCTCAGAATTACTTCTACGTTCTAAGTCAGACAACCAGTGCTTACAGACAAAGCTAACAAGTAGAAAACTGTGTATTTCTCTGCATTTTGGGTATTTAAAAAGAACATTTTCAGCTGACTAAGTGATATGCAAACCATTAGAAGTGCAATGAAACAGTTTATCACTGCAATCTTTATTGCTGCAGCTATATTGGATTTTGAGGCCCGGGTTGGTAAAAGACCTCCGACGTTCCAATTTGGAATTCAGAATCATCATCAGAATCAGCTTTATTGCCAAGTTTGTACATACAAACAAGGAATTTGACTCCGGTACACTTTGCTCTTTGGTTTTTTTTTGCACTACAGAATATACATATTTACAATGTACAAATATACACATATATAAATAAATAAAAAGGTGCATTTGCAACATCTGTATGCTGTTGTTTTGTACTCTATTGAATGTTCAACAGAGAAACAGCCTGGGGAAAAAAACTGTCTCTGTGGCGGCGGGTTTTTAGTGAACAGCGCTCTGTAGCGTGGGGCCTGAAGGCAAAAACTCTAAAAATTTTATGCGCAGGGGTGTGGGGTCTGCGGAGATTTTAGCAGCTTTTCCTGTGCCTTGACCTGTATAAGTCCTGGATGGAGGGAAGGTCAGCCCTGATGTTTTCTCTCTGCAGTCCTGATTATTCGTTGCAGTTTTGAACCCTGTCCTGTTTTGTGGATTAAACCCAAAACCCAAAACCTGAGATGGATGAAGACAGGACGGACTGAATGATGGCAGTGTAGAAGAGGGCCCAGCAGCCCGGGGAAGGTTTTACTTCTTGAGTTGCCCGGGGAATTACAGTCTCTGCTGGGCCTTTTTCGAACACTGTCTAGTGTGTAAGCCCCATCTCAGGTCCTCAGAGATGGTGGTTCCTAAGAACCTGAAGTGATCCACAGCTGACACGGTTTGTTGAGGATGGTGAGGGGGGTGTATGGAGGGGGGTTTTTTCCGGAAAGTCCACCCACCATCCCCCACAGTTTGGTTTTAGTTCCAGGCAGTTCTGACTACACCAGTGTATCAGGCGATCCCCCTCCGCCTGTATGCAGACTCATCACCCTCCTGGATCAGTCCAATGACAGGGGTGTCGTCCCCCAAACTTAAGGAGTTTCATGGACGAGTCCGCTGTTTGTGCAGTCATTTGTGTACAGGGAGAAGAGGAGTGGGGAATAGAACACCCCCCCTGGGGGGCACCAGTATTTTATTGTTTGGGTTCGGGAGAAGATGCTCCCCAGTCCCCACCTGCTGCTGTCGGTCCGTCCGGCAGCTGTTTTTTTTTTTTTCCACTGACAGGTGGAGGGGGGACGTTGAGCTGGGTTGAGCTTCTGGTGGAGGATGTCTGGTATGATAGTTTTGAAGGGGCCGAGCGTGAAGTCTACAAAACAGGATCCGGGGCTAGGTCCCGGGGCGGCTCGAGGTGTTGCAGGATGAAGTGTAGACCTAAGTTAACAGCATCATCTGCCCGGACTGTTTCCCTAGAAGAAAACTGCAGGGCGTCCAGTAGAGGATTTCATGGCCCAACAAAACGTCAGGGCTACAGGCCTGTAGTCATTTAATCCTAGGATGGTGGGTTTCTTGGGGCACTTGGGGGGATGGTGGATCGTTTGAAGCAGGAGGGGACCTCACACTTCTCCATTGATTGTTGAAGATTTGGGTGAAGATTGGGGGCGAGTTGATGGCCACAGGGGTTTTAGGCATGATGGGGGGACGTTATCAGGTCCTCCCGTTTCTTTGTTTTCATGCGCTGAAAGGCCTATTTACATCTTCCTCAGAGATCTTTAGTGCAGGCAGAGGATCTTAAGGTAGGGGGGTTTGGTTGCTTTATGGTCGAATTTGGTTTTGAATGGGATGTGGAGGAGTTGGTTTGAGGTGTGAATGGCTTTTCATGTCTGCAGTAGAAAAACCCTTCAGATGGTTAGCCAAGGGGGAGGGGGTTTTCCCAGGAAGGGAGGTGGGGCTTCTGTAGGCAGTCAGGTTTTCTCAGACCAAGGCCCCCCCTCCATTTTCAAAACAAAGTGTCCCCCAAAAAAAAAAAGGCTGTTTTCAGCTTCTCACTGTAGCTTCTCTTGGGCCCTGGTTTGATCTCCTTTGTAAGTTTTGTCCTGGCCTGCCCTTTCCGCCCAGTCTCCACTGCTGTGAAGCTTCTTCCCTTTTCCCCTGCCCAATATTCCTGAGATGTGGAGTGAACCATGGCTTGTTTTCCCCAAAAGGGGGGAAAAGGTCTTTGGTCTGCAACAAGTGTTCTCACAGAAACTGATGTATGATGTCCCCCAATCAGTTAGTTTTTCGTTTAAATCAGTGGCTGAGGGTTTTCCAAAAAACAGTCCAGTCTGTGCATTCAAAGCAGGCCTGTAGCATCTGCTTCGATTCCTCAGTCCACTTTTTAACAGTGTGAACCACGGGTTTGGAAGCTCTTAGTTTCTGTCTGTAAGTTGGGATTTAATTCCAGCTTAAAGGGAAAGTTGAGGTTTTTTTAAGTGTGGCTTAAGGTACCTGCTAGTTTAACCTCTGTCCACATTTCCAGTTAATTGGTATAAATGTGATTTTGTCGATTTATTTATTATTTTATATGTTGGTTTTATACTGCCTGACTTTTCTGTCAGGCAGATACTATGACCTTTCTTGGTACATTTCACACAGGAAGATCATTGGTGGCACACTGCCTTTTTCCTTCATTTGCTGTGTAAATAATCATTGGCTTTCATGTAAATAACCACAAAGTTTATAACAGGTTTGAAGGGTCATAAAATTGGTTTTGCCTTAACTGCTGTGACATTTTGGAGACTGGAGTGGTTTTAGGATGATGGAAGTCTCATTTGGCCTTCTCCCATCTTGAACTTGCCATTAGCTTCAGCCTCATGGACCAACTAATCTTTATTCATACTAAATAAAATGACCAAGAGAGTTATCTACTGCAGAAAAGATTATAACTAATTAAAAGCTCTCAACAGAACCTTACCTAAAAAGTCCTTAACTAAACAGACAAATTATAACTTTGTAGTAGAAATGGAACCCACCATATCGTAGGTCTAGATATATATGCATACTCTAATTTATAACATTCTGCAGTATACAACATTTTTGGACTGCAAACAATGTATTAATATTTTTTACATAATTATGTAATTAATGCAATTAATATTTTCTGGACACATTAAAATAATTAGTCCGTAGGGATGTTGGTGGGAGGCCTCTCTGAAGACAAAACACAAAGAAACCTGCCACAGAAAAGCAGCTCCGTCTTCTTAGTTCTACATTCACTGTCTAACGATGACATCTGTCTAACGATGAAAACATAGCAAATTTGCAGATGATGTCTGGAAACAGATTCAAATAACAAAAAGGTTATACTAAATTTGTGATTTAATAAATAATCAGATTTTAGTGCCATTCTGAGGTACCGTTCTTTCTGAAAGTGGGAAACAGGAGCAGCATCCCTCTCCCACCTCACCCACTGCAGATCACTTGATCTCTGACCCCTGCTCAGGATGGATTGACATTCACGTCACTCAGTTGGTGGAGAGCCCACCCCAGCCCCTCTCTTACCCTGCTGGTCACCAATTAGGCTATATGTTCCTCATCCAGCGAGCCATACCAAACCCCCTTTTCCTACAGATCATAGGCTGCCACAGGGAGCCCATATTGCTCCTGTCCATTTATCTTCATCAGCCACTTTTGCGATGGAGGCCTCCTTAGCCCCCAAGGGACCCCTGTCTCTGGCCATGTCTCTCCATCTGCCTCTAACTTTGCCTGAAGGGTTCATGCATATTCCCATCAACCTTTACCTTGAGAAGTACCTGATGTTTGACAGAAAGGCGAGCTATCAAGCTGAAACCGATTTGTTTTTATTATGACAGTAGGGGATGGTAAATGGGTAAAAGGTAAAGACACTGTATGGGATAACAATAGCTTTGGAGGGACCATGGTGCACTGAAGCTTACAGTAGTTTGCAGGCCAGCAAATTTGGCTTGGTCAATGTGAAACAAGACCGAAGCCATTTAATGGGCCATCGAATGATCCCGCCTTGGTTTGAAAATACTGCTTTTAGATCATATTCTGGGTGCTTGTGTGTTTTTTTTTTTTCTTACCATGTAAGCATTCACATGTTCATATGTGCGCATGGGGGCCTTGCCACCTTATCACTCAAGTTAAATGGATGTCAGCCTGCAGTGAAATTACAGTCTCTCCTCTGTGTTGGACTGTCACCACAGAAACTGAAGAGGGTAAGTGGTCTGGTCCCAAAGCTCTTTTTGGTGAAGACCAATTTTGGAGCGTTTGCTGTAATGTTTGACACACACTGACAATCTATAAAAAGCACAGTGACCTACAAACAGTTGTACACTCTATTGAAATGGCAATGTAAAGCCGCTGTTTTGGACTAGATGCTCAAAGTCACATATCCATTGAATCTGGCAAGCAAAGGCTCTCTATTTTATCAGAAAGTTTCCTGTTTGGCAGCAATATTGAAAGTAGCTGATTGAATTCAAGGAAGCCAATCCTCCTGATTGCTTTAAATATGCAGGACAACTTATACTCAGATTGATATTCATGGCAAGCCTGCAGATATACAGCATGAGTTCAAGGAGGACAGTACTGTCCTCAAGAATTGCACCTCAAGATCAAGAGTCTACTTATGGTTTCACATGAGTGTTTATACCCACTGTTCCATATTTTATCATATTATTAAGCACAAACAGAGTCAACTTTATTGGCTAAGCAACACATATTATTGCATATTATTAGGGTAATGAGATAACAATATTTAAAAAAAGAGATTCAAAGCACAATTTGCATTCTTTTGCTGTCTGTACAGCTTTACAGCTGCTACTCAAGTTTCTTTGTCACTGTTAAACAGATGCAGCCTACAGCATGATACTGCCACCATGTTTCATTGTTAGGATGGTTTGTTTAGGGTGATGTCTACTGTTCATTTTACAGGTATCCCAAAAGCTTTAATTTTGGTCTCATCCTACCAGATTACATTCCTTCACATGTTTTCTGCTGTTCTGATTTTTATTAAAGAAAAATGTTTAAACCATTAAAGTGTTGGTTGATATGTAAAGAAAAAGTGCAAACATTTAAGAAATATGAGCATTTAAGAAATATGAGCACTTGCAAAGCACTGTGTTGTCATTTCTGCAGTAATTTTTCTCTTAAGCAGATTTACATGCCAGGAACATTTTTAAAATGTTGCATCCCTCAGATTTATCCCTCTGATATATTTAAAACATTTTGTAGGCGTGTTTGTGTTTTGGAACATAAAATTTAGTGGTTTAGGTCAACACTGCCCTATTCAACTCCTGATAGGTATTTGGATCTGATCCTCCTACTTCATGCATTCAACAACTTTTCTCAAAGTCTCAACATCTAATATCCATCTTTTTTACTCACTTTATTCTTTCTCAGTTACTACACCGTGATTCTTTTAATCCTCCTAAAATCATTTGTTTTACTTATTCACGCTTTGCTGTATCTGCGGAGGTTGCACACACTCCATATTGTGACATTATGGTGATATAGCTCATGCACTTCCTAAACCATCACTTGGTCTGGTGGCAGACAAGTGGAGTGATGTTACAGTCTTTTATTTTATCAGGCATTTACCAATCCTCTGCTTCCCCGCTCTTCCATTACAGCTCACCCTTGTTCTGACTCCCGTCATTGTGCTTGAATGTTTAAAAGCCTTTCCTCTTCAGCTTTACTTTTTGTTTACGCATTTTGTTTTTTTACCATCCACTTTATATAGTGTCTGAGAACAATACTATATCTTTTATTTTCTCCTTCAATTTGTCTGTGTGCTTGAACAAGAATAAGGTATTTTCTCTATATATACACCATATACAGTGGTGCAGATTAGATAAAGAGATAAGATTGAAAACAATTGATAAAAGAAAGTCAAAGTAAGTCTTCTCTAATGTCTCACAGGCCATTGGGACAAAACAAATATTTGGAAGATGATGTTCTTTTCAGATCAGACTATAATGGGCTTTCTGGCTTACATGCAAAGCAGTGTTGGCACCAAACCTACCCTGCACACCACCCTCATGGTGAAACATGGTGGTGGCTATATAATGTTGGATGGAGATGAATGGAGCCTGGTACAGATCAATCCAGGAAGAAAACGTGTTAGAGGCTGCTACAGACTTGAGATTAGGTTGTGAACCTTCCAGCAGGACAACGACCCTAAATATGCAGCCTGCGCTACAATGGAATAGATTTCATCAAACCATATTTGTGTGCTAGAATGAACCAGATCTAAATCCAATTGCGAAAGACTTGAAGTTGATGTTCACAGATGCGCTCGGTCTAATTTGACTGACACTGAGCTACTTTGCAAAGAATGTATAAAAAGTTTTAGTTAGATGAGCAAAGGCGATAACCCAACAGACTTGGCATGCCACACTTTTTAGATTTTCATTAAAAAAAATGAAAGCCTGTATACATTTTTATCTCACTACACAATAATGTAATAATTTGTGTTGGTCTATTACATGGAATACCAATTAAAATTGGGATACTATGTAATTCAAGAAACGTGATCTTGACATGAAAAAACATGTAAAAAGCTCATGGTGTATGATCACATTTAAAAAGCATGTATTTGTTCATCATTGTCACACTTACCTTGGACAAAACTGGTGAAGTTTTCACTAAAAATGTATTTTTCTCCCATATTTTAGATTTACTTTTAGTGAAGCCTATGAACTTCTAGTTTACACATGTAAGATGTGTTTGCCCTTGCTGGTTTACTTTATAGTGGCCCATAAATGCTGCGCATTCACAGTTGATAATTTAGTTTTTGGCTACAAGGGGATGGGATAGGCCCTGGTTCGTGGTCATTAATAGCAGAGGTGCAACAAAGAGAGAGAGTGGAAAGTCCTCCAGACTCCATTGATTCACTGTCTCTGTGCTGCATACTAATGCACAGTGCCCAGCCTAGGTCTGTTGCTCAACAATCTTAGAGAGTACAGGCAGAGCGAGGAAGAGAAGTAAAAAATGACTTGCTCTGATAAAGATTACCGTCTCTGCTGAGTAGCCTTCCCACTTGCAGCGACACCACTGCTCTCGAGAGAGGTGATTGCTCTATGGAAAATCCATGTCTTGGCCTTTAAAGTTTTCCCCAGCTGTCAATGACCCTCAGTCATGTTAGAGTTGTGCTCAGACAAAGAGCATCAGAACACAGAGGTGTTTGCAGCTGACTCTAGTATGTAGTATTTATAATCTGCTCGTACTATATTTGTTGAGTAAGTCATGACAAAGCCTATAACAGCTCATTAACTTCCACTAAATCACTGCTGATGTTAAATGAAAACAGTCATGACCTCAGTAGGCTACTCAAACATTGGGGGCCCAGGCAACTCAACCCAGAAAGGTTAAAGGTTAACTGAAACAGTTAATAGAGCAGCAAGTCCAACCTACTCTCACCTCTGTGTGACCTGAGAGTTGAAGATTGGTCACCACTCACTCCTAATCTGTCAGTTCCAACATGGCACTGACATGTTGGTGGTCAAGGGCATTTGAGGAAGCAATGGTGACTCACTGCTCCATGCAAAAGGAGAAATAAAGTTCCACAAGAGTACCACCGCAGTATTGATACCACTTCACCTATTTCACATTTTGTCCTGTTACAGGCATACACTACCGGTCAGGTTTTAGATAAACTTTGTCACTTAATAGGTCTCTTTATTTACATTACTATTTACACTGTAGATTCTCACCAAAGGCAAAAAAAAAAACTTTGAATGAAGACACATAGGATTGCAAAGTAAAGTGTGAAATAACTTTAAACATTTTTATATTTTAGTTTCTTCAAAATAGCCACCTTTTGCTTTGATTACTGCTTTGCACCTTTAACATTCGCTCCAGTAGCTTCATGAGGTGGTCACCAAAAATGGTTTTACAAAGAGTCTTGAAAGAACTTGGTTCATTAAGAGACAGCCATAGGTTAATATTTTAGTCATCACAGCAAAGAGCGGCTACTTTAAGGGATCTAAAATATAAAACATACAAGTTCTTTTACAGTTTTTCATTTACATTCACAGTGTTCATACATAGTTTTTATGCCTTCAGTGACAATTTACATACACTGTAAATAGTCATAAACATAAATAAAAAAATTAAAACTATCTAAAATCTTTAGTGAACTAGAAAAAATATTTGACTTTAAAAACATCTAGACAAAGTGATTTTGGTTAACCATTCCTGAGAAGAAATAGTGTATAAGGTCTTACACTTGACAGTGCATATACAAATGAAGTTTAAAGAATTCTACGTAGACCTTTGGTCAATTCACAAATCTAATGAAGGAAAGAAAAATATGGTGGCAGCTTTGAACAATCCCAAAAAGCACTGTAGTTTTCAGTAAACTTCATTAATCAAAAATGGAATAAATTTGGATCCACTCAGACCCTCCCTATGGCTTCGTGACCAAACTGAGTAATGGGGAAAGATGGGCTTTGCTCAGAGAGTTGACCTAGGCAGAGCTCCAGTATTCCCTTGGGGTGATATAACTATCCAGAAGGTAAACCATCATTGACACACTTAAACAATAAGATATTTTTGGTAGAAAGACCAGATGAACGCACCTCACACATTTTGGCTAAAAATACCAGGAGCAACAAAATTCTCTGTTTTGATGAAACCAACACACATCACCACCCATCCCTACTGAAGCATGGTGGTGCTGGCATGATGCTGTTTGAATATTTTTTGCAGCAACAAAATGTAGGGAGATTAAGCAAATCAACTGCCTACAGAATGCTGTGGATTTCAGACTAGGGTGACAATTTATCTTTCAGCATAACAATGACCTGAATCACACAGCCAATAAAACAAAGGAGTGGCTTCAGGGGCAGCCTGTGAATCATCCTGGGTGGGTCAGTCCGAGCCTGGACTTGAGACTGTCATTCCAGCCAAATTTGAGAAGGGATGTGAAGATTTTCTGGTAAAAATGAAAACTATAAAGAATTAATTGGTGGTGAGAAATGTGCATATGTTTGTTTTAGAACATCTTTCTTCTCCAACAAAGACTCTGTCTCTGCCAGCTTTGTTGCACTTTGTGATGCAGTATGGTGGCCATGTGTCTGCTCGGCTTATGCGTCAGAGCTGCTGATCCCCCCGTCTCCTCTCTGGGGAGTCTCCTTCGACTTGTTCACTTGATCCTCCTGCTGTTGCCTCCTTGTGGGACTACGGGGGCGCATGGAGCCCAGATTGAGCCACTCTTACTTGGCCCCGCTCCATTCCTCCAACAACGCTAATTACATCTCAAATGGTAATAGATGAGACCTCGTTAGCAACTCTCACTCCCTTGAAAGATTCACAAACATACATCAGAGGAGTCACTGTTCGGCCTGAGCTCCCTCCTTCAAAGAGCTGGACTTCACAGGGAGCTCTGGGGCCTGAGTCACTAATTACTCCTGCAGTTCCACACTGCTGCCCTGTGCACCGCCTGCACCAAGCAGACACCTTCTCACATTAACAGTGCTGCTCTCAAACATCTGTGCCCTTAAATCCAGGCCAAGCTACGTAGGCGTGGTAAATGTATAATTCAATGACTGAATTATCAAGTTGTCCTGTGAACACCACGACAATGCAGAAATCATACTCAGCAGCAGTTTTAACCTTAACTACAATGAGTCATTGTTTGTAATAAAAAGCAATGACATCTGACTTTTTAAATATTTCATGGGAAAAACATGAAATATATATATATATATATATATATATATATATATATATATATATATATATATATTCAAGCCTTATTATATATTCAAATTTCAAGCCTTTATTTTGTGTTAACTTTCATGGTGATTGCTTGCAGTTCATGAAAAGCCCAAATTCTCAGAATACTTGAGTATTATATGGGACTACTACAGAAATGAAGGATTTTTAAAACAAAAGGGTTATTTCATTGTTACATCTGTTCACATAATGCTGTATCCAAGCATATTAACTTAACTGTAAGCCAGAATAATCACAGTCAACAAAACAAATGCTTGAAATATAGTACCTCGTACTCGTACTCGTTGTCTTCCGCTTTATCCGGGACCGGGTCACGGGGGCAGTAGACTCAGCAGAGACGGCCAAGATGTCCCTCTCCCCAGACACCTCCTCCAGCTCCTCCGGGCGGAGCCCAAGGCGTTCCCAGGCCAGCCGAGAGACATAATCCCTCCGGCGTGTCCTGGGCCGTCCCCTGGGCCTCCTCCCGGTGGGACGTGCCTGGAACACCCCCCGAGGAAGGTGTCCAGGAGGCATCCGATATAGATGCCCGAGCTACCTGAACTGGCTCCTCTCGATGTGGAGGAGCAGTGGCTCTACTCCGAGCCCCTCCCGGATAGCTGAGCTCCTCACCCTATCTCTAAGGGAGTGCCCGGCCACCCTACGGAGGAAGCTCATTCCAGCCGCTTGTATCCTGGATCTTGTTCTTTCAGTCATGACCCAAAGTTCATTGCCATAGGAACGTAGACCGACCGGTAAATCGAGAGCTTTGCTTTTCAGCTCAGCTCTCTCTTCACCACAACGGACCGGCACAGTGCCCCCATTGCTGCGGCAGCTGCACCGATACGTCTGCCGATCTCCCGCTCCATTCTTCCCTGAACAAGACCACTTGAGGCAGGAACTCCCCTCCAACCTGAATAGGACAAGCCACCCTTTTCCGGTCGAGAACCATGGCCTTGGACTTGGAGGAGCTGATCTTCATCCCAGCCGCTTCACACTCGGCTGCAAACTACCCCAGCGCATGCTGTAGGTCTTGGCTAGAGGGGGCCAGTAGGACCACGTCATTTGCGAGAGAGACGAAATCCACTGGTCCCCAGACCAGACCCCCTCCGGCCATTGGCTGCGCCTAGAAATCCTGTCCATAAAAGTTATGAACAGGACCGGTGACAAAGGGCAGCCCTGCCAGAGTCCAGCATGCACCGGGAACAGCTCTGACTTAGTGATGGCAATGCGGACCAAACTCCTGCTCTGCTTGTACAGAGACCGGATGGCCCGTAATAAAGGGCCCCCGATTCCATACTCCTGGAGCGTTACCCAAGGGCACCACGACAGACACAGTCAAATGCCTTCTCCAGGTCCACAAAACTCCAGGCAAACTCCCATGAACCCTTGAGTACCCTGTAGAGGGTATAGAGCTGGTCCAGTGTTCCACGGCCGGGACAAAAACCACACTGCTCCTCCTGAAGCTGAGGTTCGACTATCGGCCGGACTCTCCTCTCCAATACCCTGGCGTAGGCCTTACCAGGGAGGCTGAGGAGTGTGATCCCCCACACACCCTCCGGTCACCCTTCTTATGAAGGGGGACCACCACCCCACTCTGCCAGTCCAGAGGTACTGTCCCCAACCGCCACGCAATGTTGAAAAGGCATGTCAACCATGACAGCCCTACAACATTCAGAGACTTGTGGTACTCAGGGCGGATCTCATCCATCCCCGAAGACTTCAGCCTGGGTGATGAAAGAGTCTAACCCCGAGTCCCCAGCCTCTGTTTCCACCAGGGAATGCGTGATGGCAGGATTGAGGAGATCCTCGAAGTACTCCTTTCACTGCCCGATAATGTCCCCAGTCGTGGTCAGCAGCCTCCCACCCCCACTGTAAACAGTGTTAGCGAAGCACTGCTTCCCCCTCCTGAGGTGCCGGACGGTTTGCCAGAATCGCTTTGAGGCCAATCGGTAGTCCTTCTCCATGGCCTCACTGAACTCCTCCCAGGCCCGGGTTTTTGCCTCTGTCACAGCCCGGGCCACAGCACGCTTGGCCTCACGGTACCTGTCAGCTGCATCAGGAGACCCACAAGCCAACCACAGCTGATAGGACTCCTTCTTCAGCTTGACAGCGTCCCTTACTGCCGTTGTCCACCACCAGGTTCAGAGATTGCCACCGCGACAGGCACCGCAGACCTTATGGACGCAGCTACGGGCAGCAGCATCGACAATAGATGCGAGAACATGGTCCACTCGGACTCTATGTCTCCAACATCCCCCGGAAACTGGTCAAAGCTCTCCCGGAGGTGAGAGTTGAATACATCCCTGGGCGAAGGCTCTGCCAGATGTTCCCAGCAGACCCTCACTATGCGCTTGGGCCTGCCAAGTCTGTCCGGCTTTCTTTTCTTCCAGTGGATCCAACTCACCACCAGGTGGTGATCAGTGGACAGGTCAGTCCCTCTCTTCACCCGAGTGTCCAAAACATGCGCCCGAAGGTCTGACGATACGACAGCAAAGTATATCGTTGACATCCCGCCTAGGGTGTCCTGGTGCCAAGTGCAGTGATGGACACCGTTTTGCTTGAACATGGTGTTCATTATGGACAATCCGTGACTAGCACAGAAGTCCAATAACAAAACACCACTCAGATTCAGATCGGGGAGGCCATTCTTCCCGATCACGCCTCTCCAGGTGTCATTGTCATTTCCCACGTGGGCGTTGAAGTCCCCCAGCAGAATAATGGAGTCCCCGGGAGGGGCACTATCGACCCCCCCAACAGGGACGCCAAGAAGGCCCGGGTACTTCGCACTACCGCCCGGTCCGTAGGCCGAAACGACAGACAGAGACCTGTCCCTAATCCGAAGGCGCAGGGATGCGACCCTCTCATCCACTGGGGTAAACCCCAACACGAGACGGCTGAGCTGGGGGGCAACAAGCAAACCCATCCCAGCCCGCCACCTCTCCCCACGGGCCTCTCCAGAGTAGAAGAGAGTCCAGCCCCTCTCGAGGAGACGGGTTCCAGAGCCGACGCTGTGCGTGGAGGTGAGCCCGACTATTTCTAGACGATATCTCTCGACCTCCTGCACAAGCTCAGGGTCCTTCCCCCCCCAGTGAGGTGACATTCCACCTCCCTAGAGCCAGCCTAAGCATCGGGGGATCGGGCCACTGAGGTCTCCACCTTTGTCTGGCGCCCAATCCTCCTTGCACCTGTCCCTCACGGTTCCCCCTGCAGGTGGTGGGCCCACTGGGGGATGGCCTCGCATCTCTCCTTTGGTCTTGGCCCGCCCGGGTCCCAGCAACCCAGCCACCAGGCGCTCTCCGACGGGTTCCGACCCCAGGCCTGGCTCCAGGGTGGGACCCTGGCTTTGCTGTACCGGGCGATGTCACGTGCCTCGTTTGTGTAGTCCTCATGAGGGTGTCTTGAACCGCTCTTTGTCTGACCCGTCACCTAGAGCTTGTTTGCCATGGGAGACCTTACCAGGGGCATTGAAGCCCCAGACATCATAGCCTTCCGGATCATTCGGGCACTCAAACCGCTCCACCATGTTAAGGTGGCGGTTCAAGTATAGTATAGTACCCCGTCACTGAATTAAATGTTTTTTTTTATTATATTAAAAATTTTTGGTGATACCTGCAATTTTTCATTATGAAAAGATGTGATCTTCTACAGTCTACATACCTCTATTTGTTTGTTAAAAACCTGATCCTATAGTGTTATCGGTGCTTTCTCACATCTTCAGTCCTTCTCTCTTTAATGACAAATAATACGTATTAAGTGAAAAATACACTAAAGTAGTATCCAGAATGAACGCATTTGTGTTTGTTCATATTTTTCACTTTTATCTGATGAAAGCTGCCAGTTTAAATGATGGTCACCATGACAAATAGCCTGTTAAGCCAGGATGCCTATGAGGTATTGATTGGTATATACCTCCATGTGCCTGCCTTCTCTTCATTGTTTAAAGTGATTTAATTCCACAAAATTCCATTAGGTTTCATTATCATTTACGTTTAATTCGTCTGGTAGTGGTTTGAAGAAGATGGAGTCAACAAGAAGATTAGATGCTGCTCTAATTGTGGTGTGGTTTACAGTGGCCCTGTTCATCCTGGATCGACCTGCTGTGAGAAATAATAATAAAATGAAAGTAAAGCGTCGCTGGGAAGGAAGAGGCGCGGGGCCTTGTTACTGAAGGAATGATGTATTGATCGTGCCTGACAGGGAGCTGTGGACTGATCAATCCTGATGGGCAAGAGGAGCCTGTTAGGGGATTCTCCTGGGCCGTCAGGGTCACTCAGACAACAGGCAATGGGAGAGAAATTAACTCATCAAGGGAAAGGGATAGAAAAGAAAGATTGATGGTTGCATGAGTAATTAGGACACAAAATTGTAGGGTTTTGTAGAAAATAATTTATTGAAATACCAGAAGGTGGATGTGTGCATTTCTATGCAAAAAATGCTATCTAGTGCACTTTACCTTTTTCAAACACATGTGTAGCCGGTATCTAAAATTTCTATAGGTGGAACTAGAGCACTGCACTGTTTTTGTGATGTTTAATCACCTCTATTCAAAAAAAGGTCAAAGGTGTTATGTTGAAAATTAGAGTAAACCTTATATGGTCAGGTAATAGTATTTGTGGTCAATTAAATGTTGAAGCAGATCTTAAGCAGAAAAGAGATCAACGTTGCAATATTGGTTCATATGGCAGAAGTCATCTGTATTCACTGTCCAATATCTGGTCAGAATGCCCCTCTACTTTCCCCTCGAGCATGACATACCTGGTTTTGCTGGGGTTAATTGATAGCCTGTTCATTCAGTAAGGTGGACCTGAGTGTCATCTATTAATGAAGGTGGAATCGTTGGCCTGACAGCCAAGTAAAAGCTCACAGGAGGGTGATGAATAGCTAGAGGCATAGTCTAGAGGCAGCACAGTTTAAAGTAGCTATTGCATTTCAAGAATACCTTAAGACAGAAGACCAAACTTACCTCCATACATTTGGTTTATTTATAGAAAACAATAGAGATACTAGTAAAGGTTTAATCTGCACCTGGTTTAACAAAACCCAGGCACTAATAATTTATTGCATCAGGATATGCAATTAATCAATTTTCTGTTTCAGTTTAATTTTCTTCCCCAAACAATCACAGAAAACAATCTTATTAATAAAAAAGTTTATTATTATTAAAATAATTGTGTGACATTGTGCCTTTTCAATGACCTTCGCAATGATACATACTAATCCACAGCAAATCACAAAATGTCATGAATCATGGTAACATTGGGATGTGATCTTATGAGTTGTTCAAAACATTTGAAAGAGAAAATTCTTTCTGAATGTTGTCTGCACATAATTAACTGTAAGCTGTAAGCAAAACCTGTTACTGGCTAAGTTATCAAAGAGTCACATCAAAACCGAGAAGAAGAAGGCAAGAGTTAGCCCGTTACTCCATCAAACACAAGTCTAGAAAAAGATCCTTGACAGATGTGAGATGCAAGTATACTAAATACTTTCTAGTCGTGTGCCAAACTAGTCGTTACTCTAGAAATAAATAAACCTTCAGATATTTTGGGTTAAGTTTGGTCAGATCATGATACATACCTGCTCTGCAAGACCTTGCTAAACATTGGCTACCTATTTTCATTTGGCTAACATAACTGATAACATTCACAACAAATGCACATTTGAGGAGTTTACAGGTTTGAAGAAGTTTTGATAATCAGCTGGCAAATTATGAATTAATAGTTTTAACTGCTTTGTATTTTCTTAAATGAGTTACTGGAATCTGTGGGGTTTTAGCCACACAAGTGTGATGCACATTGTTCAATTTAGCATCTTTGCTAGAAGCACTTTGCAACAGGCTTGTATAGATGTAAAACACAGAAAAAACAATTACCTGGTGGGATGTGACTCCTGTGGACAGAGCTAAGTGCCGATTGTCACTATGGCATGGTCAGGTCAGGGGTCTCCTTTTTTTTTACAGCAGAGTGCTCACATATCACCTTCCTGCTATTTAAACTGAGGCACTTTGCCCCATCCCCACTTTCCCCCTGTGCCCTCATATTTAATTCAGTAGCAGCAAAAGGAGCAGGAGCTTCATCTACGGGTGACTTCTTCAGGGCTCCACTGAAGCAGGAAAAGATAATTTCAGAGTCTCTCTTAATGGCACCTCCAATCAAAATGTTTCTTCTATTGACCAAAACATGATTAATGAAGGACAATCTTTGATGTAGACATTCTGGGCATCATTATTTACATTTTTGGAGGGGAGTGCAGGGGTGCCTGGTGAAATGGGGGGCAGCAGTTAAGCATGAGTGAGGCTCCCTGCTCTTCATGTTAAGACCACTTTCTAGAAAGGAGGAGGATAAGGAAGATTTCTTCCAATGCCTTGCCCATATTTAGACACGGTCTATGAAAATATAGCTTCCGCTCCTGCTATAGTGGATTCATTTATTCAGGTATTCATAGCTTTATGCTGAATAATGAAAGATGGTGAAAAAAACACTTCACTCTACTCTTCTCTTTCCTCCTGTCTCTTGACTGGATTGATGCTTAGTTGTTAACTCCTATTGAGCAGGGGCACCAGAAGTACCAGTGTTGGCAGAAAAGTCACTGAAGTGCCATTTGATATTTTATAAAAAGTCAAAACACATTAGTAGGTGCAAAATAGTCATATCACACAAAATGTATTTATTAATGAGGTTCAATTCAAAAAGTAAAACTGATATATGATATAGATTTATTATAGAAATAGTTGAAGTGTTTATTTCTTAATTTTGATGATTATGGACTATAGCTAACAAAAATATGAAAATGTGTTTATCTTATTTTAGTATAAGACCAATTAAAAAATATTTTCTATGCGGAAGTGCTTTTTATCGCCATGTTATGACCTTCACGATCATGGGAAAGACTGTTGACACTCACTGACAGCCTCTACGAAAAGAATAAGCCTTATAGGTAAAGGAGCTAGCTGTTCAAAGTTCTGTATTTAAGCATGTTAATGAAATGTTTAGTGGAAGGAAAAGGTGAGGGAAAAATGTAGTGGACAAGCATAGCATCTAAATTGTTTGAGATGCAGTGTAAAGTTTCCATAGCCATTGATGATTTGGGGAATCATGCCATCAGTTGGCGTTGGTCTTTTGGGTTTTCTATTCCCAAGTTAGCTAATGAAAACATTACATTCAGTTTCTCAAAAAGGTTTGAATATTACATATGACCAAATCTGATTATGTCAGCCTACTGAAAAGTATGTCTCCTTGTTGGAATCATTGCATCAATGTTGTGTGCTATGGAGGCAATCAGCTTTTGGCACCGCTGAGCTGTTGATAACCGAAAGTTTCTTTGATAGCAGCCTTCAACTTGTCTAGATTGTTGGGTCTGATGTCTCTCAGATTCCTCTTCTTTTGATGTTGCTTATGTGCCTTTTTACTCCCAAACTATTTCCTTCCACTCAACCTTCTATTAATATGACCTCGTAGAAGCTGTCAATGATTGTCTGCTAGAAACCTGTTGAGTCAGCAGTCTTGTTCATGATTGTGTAACCCATAACATACAATTTTTTAATGAACAGTCCATTTTTACTGGTTTTATTAGGTTATTCATTAGCTGTAAGCTGTAATAATTAAAAGTTATGGAAAAAAATAGGACTATATTATTATGTGTAATGAATCTATATACTCTACGAGTTTCCCTTTTTAAACAAAATAAATTTACAAAGAAATTCTAACTTACTGAGATGCACATGCTTACTGATTGGAAAAATCAGGTAAAAAAACATTCCTATATGCAGCAAATATATATGGCAGTGCTCCATATCTGCATAATCATACATTTAATTAAACTTTTACCAGGCCTACAGTATGTTCTTGTGTGAGGCTCTGCATCTTGACAGTGATCCATGCCATCAAAGAGCCCAGAGTTATGCGGCACATGAATACAGAAGTAGCTCTTTTTGACGGCTGTGGCGGTGCAGAGGCTTGCACAGAATGCCGGTTGTGGTTGCCGCCGCTCTAGTCTGCTCTTTTATGTAGCTGAAAGAGGTGGAGGTGTTTGAAGACTGGGATAAGGCTTGTGTTGTGGTGATGTCAGCCACCCTCTTCGTTCTTTAACTGCAGTCAACTGAAGGAAAGAAAATCAGCACCCACACGTGTGGTGAAGACAAAAAAAACAGCTGTAATCTTTAATTACATGTGGCACAGAGGGAGACAATTTTACTTGGATCGCATATGATGGCTTTATGCATATATGTGGGTGTTGTTGTGTAACAGATGTGTTTTATGTATAGCACCAAGAATTAGTTTCAACTAAAACAAGCACATAAGGATTTTATACTTAGTTATTTTGAATAACTCTCATGTGTATAACACATTAACACATTTATGATCACAGAAACACATCCTTTTTATCCCACATGGTCTGTGTCTTCTTGACAATTTGTGTCCAGCAGGGGGCAGATAATACAAAACAGGCAAAACACAATCATATGAAAGCGGTTATCTGAATGTGTTGCTCTGAGAGCACACACTAATTGGGTTTTACAGCAACCTCACTCTCACAATGCTCTTTCATTACCCAGGGGACAGAATGTCTGCTTGCATGCTCAGTATGAGGGATTGCTTCAAAGTCAACGCCAGTGACTGTCCACTGTCGCTACATGCTCATCCAGGAGGAGTGACTGCTACAAATCTCTGACTCGATGCAATCCACTGGGTTTCCTTAGATAGAAAAACTTTTTCATCCAATTTGAATAAATAACTGAATCTGACTGCACTGTTCAGTGGTTAGGATTAATTGGAATGTATGTACCTGACTTTTGTGAAGTGCCTTGAGACGACATGTGTTGTGAATTGGCGCTATATAAATAAACTGAATTGAATTGAATTGTGTCTATGTGCATACAGGAGGGCCTACAGTATCCGCACGCACAACAGTGAGTGTGTGTGTGTTGATATTATATGTGATCTGTCTCAAGCACCCACCGCTGATCTGAGATTTGGGTCTTACTTGGAGTCATGGATTTCAGGGGGGGCAAGAAAAACACTTTCCTTGTTGTACCGTCGTCCTTGCTTTCAAGAGTTAAATGTGACCATTTCAGAATGCCATTTTTATCTCTGTGACCTTTGAAAGACCTAGTATTAATCAAAGCGAAAACAAATGTGCACTCTGTCATAAATGGCAAGAGCATTCACCTTTGGTCCCAGAATTTGGTTGAAAGGTCTTCAGAAATGAATGGATTTTTGGGTGACTCAAGGTCTACGACTCCTGCAAAAGGTCTGTGTCACTTTATTGCTGTTTCCCCTTTGGATATAACATTATATAATAGTTACAGTGCCTTGTAAACCAATTCATACTGCTTGAAGTTCACCATATTTTGTCAGGTTTCAACCAAAATCTTTATAGTTTCATCCTGTTTAAAAAATAAAAGTCTGAAAAAAGTCCTTTGAAGTCCCACTTGCAGTATGCCACAGGGTGGGGGACCCAGCAGGCATGCAAAATAAGTTGCTCTGCAGTGCACATGTTCAAAACATCAGCCCTACAATGAAGCATGGGGATGTCAGCATCATGCTGTGGGTATTCGGTCTGAGTTGATTGGAAGATAAATGCAGGGGTGATCCTGGAAGAAACATGTTAGATGTGGCAAAATACTGGAAACTGGAGTGGATGTTCTCCTTCCAGCAGGATAACATCATAGCCTATTAATGTGTTTGAATGGGCCAATCAAAGATCACACATAAATCCAATTGGGAATCTGGCAAGGGAAAATTGATGATTGCAGATGCTTTTCATCCAAACTATCTAATCTTGAACTGGTTTGCAACAGCGCACGGACAAAAATGAATCTTTAGACTTCCAAAGCTAGTAGAAAGAGACTTGTGGCTATGTTTCTATGAAGTTCTAACTGAAGGGACTAAATGCCAGAGGTGGTTGCACTGGGTTTTATTTAGGGATGTTACAGTAAAGGAAGCTGAATGCAAATGCACAACACACTTTTGAGTGTTTTTGTAAAGATTTTGAAAACTGAAATCATTTTCTTTCCATTTCACAATTATGTCCAGCTGTGGTTTTTGAACTATCACTGATTAAACCACATTAAACATACTAAGGTTTGTGGTTGTAACATGAAAAAAAGGGAAATATTCAGGGAGGTTGAATATTTTTGTATGGTACTATATATATGATTTATTGAAAGACTGTCATTGATAATGTATGTTATGCATGCTATTTACAATTTGTTGGTCAGACTTGTAAAGGCTCAATAAGTCTAACTCTGTGAATTTTTATCTAATTGTCAGGTGAGTTTACCATTGATTTTGTGTTGCCCAGCAGCAAGTAGTAAGTGGTGTGACTTGCTATAAACTGAGTCCTCCTACTGGGTCACATGAAAACTGGGGACTGTGATGATAAAGGACACTGTTGGTGAAGGGGGGATGCTGGCCCATGTACACACACACATCCAGACAGTATTTTCTTTCACTGTTCTGTCTCCGCTACAGAATCTTTGCCCTGGAGAGTTGCGGGATCACTGTGCTGTGCTGCCGTTGAGCCACTGTCTTGTCCTTGCAATGTAGGTCATCATTGCCCTCCAACGATATCTTATCCCATCTGCAGTGCAGTCAATATTGTTGACCAAACTCCATACAGCTACGGATTAGAAGTTGCTTCATTAGCCATGTCTCTTTGGCTAAATAATTAACCGCACGTCTTCAGTCTACAAAGATGTATTTGCCGCAACACTGAACGAAACAGCAATGTTTCATCTGTCAAAGAAAATTTCAAGGAGCAGAAAAGCAGTGGGAGAGAAATGGAGAGGTTTCAGGAGGAGAAGAGGCAGGGGCCAGAACAGGAATGTTTTAGACACAGTGCTCTGCACTGATCCTAAGCATGGCAGTCATTGGCATGTTTCAGAATGTTTTTCATTTGCATGATAATATGAGCATGGACTGACTCACACAGGGACACACACAAGCTTTATTACATATAGACTAATGGTTCCAACAAAGCAGATTACCTGAGTGAGTATCCCATATTTTATTCCATGCCCCGAAATGAATTAAATTCCCCTCATTAGCATGGAGGTTACATAAACCTATTGCGCAGGTATATCCAGCTGCTTTGAGGCAGTAAGCTGATTACAGATGGAACTAAGACAATTACTGCTGTGAGCAGCAATTAAATTTAATTGGATTGTGGAATCAACAACTGGACTATGATATGGATACTCCTGTAATGTGGAGCTCTTCCAGAGGAAGCTGCAACTTATAAGCCATTTAAAAGCTGCTTTAAGGAAGGTAGTGTCTCAGGATTTCAGCAAACCACCAGGAATCTTTATATTTCAAATATACATACACAACATTTGAGTACGCTTTGTAATTATTCTTTCTTGTGTACATGGGTGTGTTTTCCTTTTTTATGAGCCAATGCAATGCTCATGTTACTGCAATCCTTCCCATTTCAGTAATGCATGGCATGATCAAGTTGTTATTAGTGCTGTTGGTGAAATACTCTGCCATGTGCTGGGCAAGTGCTTTTCTATACAGACTGACAGGAAGCATGGGCACTTCAAAAAGTAATTTGTGTGTATTAATGTGTGGTACTTAGGTGTACCTAATGTAGCAGTGATTTGCTGAGTAGGCAGTAGCAGTCTGGCAATTTATTCCTTGTATTTAGATGCTATGTGCAGCATTCAATCACACTTCAGTAGACACGAATAAAGAATAAGACACATCTTCAAGCTAATAGTTGTGCTTTGGGATTTTCACATACTCTGAATAACTAAATAGAGAATAGCTTTTTCTGCTTCAATATTAACAGCTTACACATATATGATGCTTTGCAAAAGTGTTCATACCCACTGAACTTTTTCACATTTTATTGCATTACAAGGAGAATATTCTATGTATTTTAGGTTTTAGACCAATGCAAAGTAGTATACAATTTTGTATGTCCTTATGATATTTGGACATTTCAACACTAAAATGTTTGCCCATTCTTCTTTGCCAAATTGCTCAAGCTCAGTTTAATAACATATGTTTTGAGAGCATCTGTGAACATGAATTTTCAAGTCTTGCCACAGATTCTCAGTTGGATTTAGGATCGGGCTATGACTAAGACATTCTAACACCTGTGTATGCCTTGATCTAAACCACTTCATTGTAGCTGCTGGGCCCAGACATTGATGGAGAACAAAAACTTAAGTACACACAGAGAACAAAAGAGAGTGTAAAAACTCTGAATCCCAGAAAGAACAGCATTAACCCATTTTCATGTCAGCTCCCTGGAAGAATAACTCACAGCTGGAATGCCCGTGATGTCATAGAGCTACAGGCAGCAGCTATCTTACCTCTTTGCCTACAGCAGTCCACAGGCTGCATTAGGGAGGACACACATGTTAATGTCTTGGTCTCGCTGGTCGAGAAAAGACAGCATCTTCGAAGAAAACCATGGATTCAAAATAAAGTACGGTCTGGTGTCTGTGTAACCAGGGCCGTACCCCCGGCCGAAAAATAAGACTAGCCACCTGTTTTTCCCCACTGTTTGAAGAAGGCAGCACTGAAACGACAGCTCTTTGGGCTGAACAAGTGTACCCGTAGTAGGCAATCTCCCACTTCAACCACTAGACTGAGAGTCGGCTCCACGCAACTAACTGGCTCCTCGGACGTGCTAAACCCATCACTGTTCTTTAGAACAGTAAAAGGTTGTGACTGGGCAGAAAAGATTAATTGAGAATAAAACTATTTAAATATTGTTTATTTCATTGTGCTTTGCTTTGTTTGTGGTGCTTTGTTAGTGGGTGGATGGCAGATTACTAAAATTAGTAGCAAATAAGATAGCTGTTCCAGTGTGTCACATATTCAACCTAAGTTTGGCACAAGGAATCTTCCCACAGGCATGGAAATCTGCCAAAATAATTCCTCTCCTGAAGATTAAAAGTGAAGGCTTCTCAGCAGTAAATAGTAGGCCAATTAGTATCCTTCCCATCCTGAGCAAACTAATAGAAAAATAAGTTTTCGTACAGATTTTCAAATATTTAAACATAAATGAATTAAATTTTGAATCACAGCATGGATATAAGGAAAATCACTCAACTAGTACCTCATTGGCAGAGATGACTGATCGGTGGCTAACCAATGTTGACAACAGAATGATAGTGGGTGCAGTTTTTCTAGATTTTAGTGCTGCTTTTAATTTAGTAGATCATGATCTGTTACTAGAGAAACTTTCTGCATATAGTTTCTCCTACACTCCACTAAACTGGATAGGAAGTTACTTAACCTGTAGATGTCAATCTGTATTTTTCAAAGGGGGTTCTTCTTCTCCTATATATTTACAAGGTGGTGTGCCACAGGGCAGCTGCCTAGGGCCGTTATTGTCATGGCTCAGGGTAGAAGAAAGACTTAAGTATCATTCATTATGCGTCTTTAGAAATATATGCCATAGCAGACAACCTGCTTATTCACATGGGTGCTTACGTTATGTGAGAGTTTAACACGATTGTTCCACCAGACAAGCCTTTCATGTTCATTTGGTCCGTCCAAGACCCAGGACTGAAGCCGTTTACAGATCAATTTTCTTTAGAGCTGTAACTATATGGAATAAATTACCCCCGGCACTTATTAAAACATCTGGAAAGTCTCTTTTAAGAAACTGAGAAAGTTTTTGTTTTCTTAGTCATAGGTGATGTTTAAAAAATGTTTGTTTTCTGGTTTAATTAATTTCAATTAGATTTTTTTTTTTTTGGTTTTAACATGCAAACGTATTGATACTGTATTATGTAAACTGTCTGTAGAAAGGACACCAGGAAGAGTAGCTGTCAAGCTTATGACAGCTAATGGGGATCCAAATAAATAAATAAATAAAACTGCTAAAGTGATAACAGTCCACTAATGCTACAAATGTAATTATAAAGTTGATTACTGGTAAAAAGTAACGTTACTCCTGCAACATGAGCTTATTCTGTTTTATTTGTAAAAAAAAATATGTCTGCATAGTCCTCCTAAAAGTGCTAAATTGTGTTTAAAGCTGAAGCTCTGCTGATGCTAAGACAGAAGCCGTCATTAGATCTGCTGTGTTTACAGCACAGCTCACTCAGTTTGCGCTGCGATCGGCCCTAGCACACCGCCAGTGCTCATATACACATTAGTATTTTTATTTGTGTTACTTAAAGGTACTCGTGTAACTTGCAGGGGTTGCTAAATAGCAGCGCAGCTTGTTCCACAACATAGCTCTGCCTGTGTATTGAGGGTCATTGTCTCATTGGTATCCCTCAAGGCAATTTTATCCCTGACCTGTCTGATGTGTTTTTTGTCTTAATGGTGCTCTTTGTTTACTAACTACCTCTGACAAATATCCGAGATGTTCAAAGAGCAGCTGTATTTAGACTGAGATTAATTTACACACAGATGAATATCTGAGGGCAGTTGGTTTCACTTGATTTTATACAGAAGTATCAGAGTTTAATTGGGCTGAATACAACTGCATGCATCACTTTTTAAATTTCCTCATGCTCACAATTATGCATTAATTTGTGTTAGTTTGTCACATAAAATTCTAATATAATACATTGAAGTTTGTCTTTGAGATGCGACAGAATGGGAAAAGTTAATGCAGTATGAATTGAAAGGCTTCTGCTGACATAAAAACGAGTGCTATCCGTGAGTGGGGTTCTTGTAAGCAATTTTTACTCATTTTCAACATTTCAGCTGTATGAAAAGATCAATAAAATCTTCAAACTTCTTTCAATCTAAGCTGTATTTGATCCAACACCCACCTCTTCTGGCTTCTGCCTTATGTTCAACTACTCTTGACAGACCTTAGACTTTCCACCGCCAAGAAACTGGTCCAACTTAAAGAGCTGATGGATGTCAGGAAAAGTTTAACATCCTCTGTGAGGTTCTGATTCAGAACCACTGGGTGTTTCCTGGCATAGAAAATGTCACATGTGATCTAAATGGGAACAAAGTGTCCTTAGGTGTGGGATTCTTCCTTTCAGGCAGTATTGATTGAAGGACAGATTATCTGAAGAGCCCATTAGGAGGATTGAGGGGGGAGAAAAGAGTGTGATGATCAGCTCTCTAATCATTATGCCACATACGGCGGTGCCTACAGCATCATTCTTGCATGCAGATTTGAGAGTAAAGCAGAATTTAAAGCAGCAGGGTGTGGGAGATCCATGTTCTGCTGTCTCCGTTTAGATCTTTGTTCCTTCTTTCTGCTGTTTTATCGAGTACTGGCTTTGCATCTGCACCAATGTGCACATCACTCTAAACCACCAATAGGTGTTGCTCTGCCACAGTGAGCACAAGAAGACACTATAATGCACTGCACACAGATTTTTATGATGTTTCTTGGTATCAAGTTGTTGCAGGCATCATGATTGGTATGCAGGGAGGAAAGCTGAGTACAGTAAACTGAGCTATTTACAGCTGTTATAAACTCCTCATTTCCTCCTACTGCTCGTCCTGCAGCACGGCGTGTAGAACATTTGCACTTGGGGCTCATCAGACCAAGCCAGATAAAAGCTGCTCAACTCCAGCCGAGAGCTTAATTAAAACAGGGCCGCCATCGCAGAGTGACACCTTTTACAAGCTCCTAACCGCTCAGTGTTCTCCGTTACTGCCAATCCAATTATAGAGCAAAACAATAAAACAGACACGGAGGGAGCTGCAGCAAACAGGCCAGCATAACGGAAAGGACAGGGAGGCTGTTAGCAATTATATTGAGATTTGCACTGTAGAGGGCGAAACAAGATGGTGTAAGAGGTTTCATTTTCTAAAAAAAAATGGATGCCTGAGTTGGTGAGCAGCAGTGCATAAAAGTCTCTTTTCAGGGTATATGTTTAAGAAGTCTCTAAAAGTCGGTATTGTCCCAGTCCAGCTGGATCTTGGGAATTTTGTTTCCTCGTTGTAGGACATGACCTCGGTGTCATTAGCTCAGATGACACACAAAGATGATGCAGAGACACATGGAGAGCATTGCCATCACTACTTACGGGTCATAAACAGCACAATAATCATTTTTTTCTTCCGTCAGAATATGCTATGGAGCTTCAACTTCAGGTTGACAGGTTTTGTCACAGCTGGGCTCACAACATCTGTTACATTTTAATACCCACATGTGAGAGCTGCATGGGGTTGAACTTATTAACTTTAACACTGAGGGTGAAAGGGTATGATGCTGGGAATGTGTACAGTTTTAATATCTTGAGATGTGGAGGAGAAGTGCGCAACAGTATGCACTTGTTAAAAGTAGGAGGGGGCTGGTTATCAGAATCAAGATATAAAAACATATTTCATATTTCATAGAAATACTGGAGTGACTGGAGTTTACTTCCTCTGTTGCAATGTCTGTCTGTGGCTGAGCACTGCTGGACAGTTGGCTGAAAAATTGGCTCCATTCCCCCTTAGTTCCATTGTTAGAAAGCACAAAATGGCTTTCTATTGTTTAGTGGATGATACATAAACAAAAGGAAGACCATTCCATAAAAGCACTATATGTTGTTTTAGTGAATGGAAACTTGGATGGCTTTTAATGAGAAGAAAACTAAGGTGATGATTTTTGTTTGGGGTCTCATCAGTGTTTTTTTTTCTTCCTGATAATATATTCAACATGATATTCACTTAAAAACAACTTTACCTAGTGTTTTCGTGTATATTTTTGTCAAGGTTAGAAATCAAAATCTCAAGATAAATACATTTTATAGATAACATTAGAACTATAAATGATGTTATTGTGGCAGCAAAAGAAATAACTGTAATTAGTTGCTTTTCAATAATTAAGCCATTACATCATTTTTATTACCATAAAATTATGATAATATTTTTAATACCATAAAACTGTGGTATATTTACACAAGGTTTTCATATCATTAGAATCTTTAGTCCATGCCTAGTTGACAGTGATGGAGACTTTTGATTTTTAGCAAAGGGAAGCCGGCCAACTTTTACACTGATGTTGTTGAAAAGAAGACGCTGACATGTTGGACGTGTCTTCCTCCTCCTCCTCCTCCTCCGCTCAGCGTCCTTCCTTTTTGCTCTTTCTTCACCTGATACAGGAAGCAGACCCACCCGCTTCATAACAATGCCTCACTGCCCCTGTCCATGCTCTCTCTGTGCTGGAATTGGCAGGAAATCAATCCCTCTCTCATCTTCAGTCACCTCACCACCACCCCTTCCATTTGGTTCCCTCCTTTATGTCTTACTCCCCCTTCTGGCTGTAAAGTGTCTGCTATGGACGCAGCGTGAGCATGGGCACATCACCATGCCTTATCGGAGCAGACACAAAGGCCCACGGGCACGTTGTTCATCGGTATCAGCCAGCTCCAGTTTCAACACACCGTCTGCATCTGCCAAGCCTGTCCCAAACCCCTAAATAAGACGACAGAAAGAAAACTAGAGCGGCAAGTAAATCATTCCAGGGCAAAAATACATCTTTAATTGTAGCGGTTGTTAGTTACAGAAGCTGTAGAGTGGAAAAAGATACAAAGGAGGATACATCACAGCATTATTTAATATGCAAATGTATTCCATTTTAGACACAATTAAGTGATTAGAAAGCTGTCGCTCTGTGCTCTTTCTTCTCATTGTCCTCACTTGTCTTTTTCTTTGCTTTTCACCGTATTACCGTAATGAAGCCATTACTTCTTCAAGTGAATTTTAATGAGTTTTTGAATAACATTTTAATGAGCTATACATTACCATAAAACATGGATTAGGCCAAATTGAATTTAGTGTGTGTGTGTTTCTGTACTGTAACTCGTGTGTTGGAACTGTAAAAGTGCGTAAAGGAAAGAGGTTCATTAAGAGTTAATTGTATTGTTTCGCAGGAGCCACACTGCACATTTTTCCTGACCAGCAGAGTGGCCCACTGTGGTCTTACTGTCATTACTGTTCTGCTCTGGGGCTTGTTAGGCCAAATTAAGGGCGCTGTTTGATAAATGGGCTTTGAACGATACTGCTCTTTAAATAAAGTTGTTTGTTTGGCCTTATCTACTCAATAAGAGATGGAAGCATGGTATGAGCTATGAGTGTGATGGAATGTGTTGCATTTATCTACACTCATCCTCATCAATTCAGCACCTCTGTGCTCCTTGCCACCTCCTTAGTATGACCT
Organism: Crenichthys baileyi; assembly: GCA_036173005.1. NCBI lineage: Eukaryota > Metazoa > Chordata > Actinopteri > Cyprinodontiformes > Goodeidae > Crenichthys > Crenichthys baileyi. The sequence continues at coordinate 255,690 of JAHHUM010000900.1, forward strand.
TGATCAGCCAACGAACTAGCTTCTCCTGTTGTGTTTTAAACAGTGCCTTACAAACGTATTTCAAAACTAACAAACTGTAAAACCATTTTTTTTCATGCAATTCTTTTGGAGTGTCTCCACCAGCTTTGCACACGTGCAGAAAAAAAATGTCATTTTTGTTTACAAAACACCTCAAGCTGAGTCAGACGCAGAGCATCTTTGAGAAGCAATTCTCAAAGTTTCCACAGATTCAGAATTTAATATAGGTTTGTACTTTGACATTCTAAAGCTGCTGTCACACTGTTTCCTGTCTTGCCATAAATGCTGGGATTTTCAAAAACCCACTTAGCTCTAACTTATAACCATCCAGCATCCTGATGTGAGTGATATATCTACACGATGTTTTGTCAGATTAAGTATTGTTAATACTGGGTAATCACAGCAATATGTTAATCTTAATTGCAATGATTTTGTGGGAGTGCTGCACATGTGAAGTAGCCAGGTTATTTGCATGGTGCTGCACTCAATTACACATGTCCAAAAAAATACAAGATCAAAAGGATGCTTTGACCTCAATTATTCCCGTTGGTGCTCCTGCTCCATGTTTCTGGTCATTGTTTTGCTAGAATATAAAGCTCTGTCCCAACCTCAAGTTTTTTTGCAGCCTTTAGCCGGTTTCCTTATTCCCCTCTATCTAACTCCTACCTTCCTATTAACATTGAATGACTTCCCAGTCCCTGCTCAAGAAAAGCATCCACACAACGTGATGCCTCCACTACCATTTTTCACTTGGTAGGTTGTGCGTTCAAAGTGATGTGGAATGTTAGTTTTGTGCAACACATACTGTTTTGTATGTAGGGCAAAAAGCTCAAATTTGGACCTATATGGCAAGAGCACCACATTTTACATATATGTGGTTTCCACATGGCTATAAATAAAACTTCTGATGTCTTTTTTTCGATAATGACTTTCTTCTTGCCACTCTTCCATAAGGCCAAGTTTGTAAGCTGCACAACTAAAACTTGTCAAATGAACAGATTCTCTCACCTGAAGGGGTATGAATACTTTACAAGACACCGTATGTTTACCTCTTCTTTTGCCTCACCAAACACAGAAGCTCTGTCTGAGGTTTTCGCTCCAAGGTGCTATTAAAGATGCACATTTCATATGGTATCACCACCTGCGTTTTTACCCTCCCTCCCTTTTTCCCCAAACACCCACTGTAAAATCAATGCCAGTCGTATGATTCTGTTTACTTTAATATTTTCCATTTTGCCTCTATCTTATCTGTGAAAGTGACAGTGTTATTTACAATCCCTTAGCGCAGGATTTGCAGATACTGAGAATAGTGCTGGAGATGCTATCAGATCTGCTTATGGTCTTTGGAGAATGACTGGGTGTGCACGTGTACGGCTTCATGTGCAGTTGTTGCAGAGAGAGAGCCTTGACAAGCAAGTGGAAGAGGAGAAGGAGGGGGCTTGGGGTGGATGCAATCCGTGGAAAACAATTAAGAAAATAATGGAGAAAAAGGAAAGTCAGGGAATGACCTCCAACGATGGTGAGAATAAGTCAGACATTGAGAGATTGTTATGAGCCGTGCTAATGATGAGGGAATGGAAGCCTCTTCTCAGCTCTCAGTAGAAGTGCAGCCTTGGGCACTGCCAGACAGACATATTTTTGCAGCTGCTTCTCTGCTCTGACCTGCAACCCCCCGAGGAGGAATATAGGAGATATGTGTGAAGCTGGTGCTTGCTTGCCAGCTGAGGGGTAATTTCTGCATCTGGATAAAGGGCAAAGGTTACCTCTGGCCGGTGGGAGGGCAAACAAGCCAGTCGCAGGAAGCAGGAAGAGCTTGCTTCCAGATAAATGGGGCCTATCGGCCATCAGAGCCGTGTATGTGCCGTGGTGTTATCCTTCACCAGCCTTCAGCGTCAAGACTAATGCAAACCATCAATGACACCACATAGAGTAGATTTGGTACATTTTTTCAACTGACATATATATTGCGTCTCTTCTCTCAGGGAGGAACTGAATATAGCGACATCATAATAGCACTCTGCCGGATGAAGCGCAAAGAACACTTGCATGAAAAGATATTATAGCTTGGAGCAACCGCTCTACAGCTCTCTCCTTTTTTGTGTGCATGGTTTATTTTCTAATCAGAGTGTGCAGAGAAGGTGGTGGGTTTGGGTGCTGGGGTTTGGCCCTGGGGCTTGGGCTGTTGTAATATCTCTGTGTGTTTTTTAGCCTTTGACCTGAAATGATACTATAAAAGCACAGAGGGTTATTTTATGTTGTAAATAGTAAAAGAAAAAAAAAGTAATAACCATGCAAACATCTAAAAGCTGTCTTATAAAAAGTATGTACATCCCTTCAACCTTTCCACATTCTCTCACACAACTAAGAACATATATACATTTTAGTTGAATTTTCTGGAATAAACCAATAAAGAGTACAACATATTTGTAAAGTTGGAGGGAAATAATATAGTGGAATAGTTTAGGGCAAAGCATATTCGTGTGTCACAAAGGCCCAGTCAAAGTACAGACCTAAATCCAATTTAGAAACTGTGGTAAGTCTTGGAAATGAATGTACACAGATACTCTTGATCCAATTAGACTGTGCACTAGCTATTTTGCAATCAGGAACAGTGACAAATGTAATGTTTTGATGTGCAAGGCTGGTAGAAACATGCCCTAGCAACTAGCAGCAATTGCTGCAAAAGATGGTTGTGCAAACTATTGGCTCAGGGGGATTATTGCAACCATTTTGTTTGCAAATAATTTGAAAAAAAAAATCCTTCCACTTCTCAAAAATGCCCTGCTTGTTTTTGTCTATCAAATAAAATCCCAAGGAAATACAATGAAGTTTGTGGCTGTATAAATCTATCAAAGGTGATGTGAAAGGTGATGTGAAAGTGAGGCTGATGCATAGAGAGCAACCTTTCTAAGCCTGATGCTCTCCTGTAGGTGAATATGTTTGTCAGCACTTATCTCTTATGCAGGCTGGCTGCTTCATTCAAGGTTTCCCACTAATCTTTCAGACAAGCAGTGTCACCCTCCAGAGAGAAATATCTTGTGTTGGAGGAAAGGGTGGAGACCTATACCAAATGTTATTCCTCATGCTGTCCTTGCTGGCCACCTATGTGCAATGATGCATCTTGTTTGCACTGCAAAACAAGAAGCATCATTGCGTCCAGCAGAATTTTTGAGCACCAAGTTTGTCTTAGGTAAAATCTCCAGTTCACATGCAGTATATTGTAAAAATTTTCACACTTAACAAGTTTGGCATGCATTTGTATTTAACCCCCTTTACTCCGATACTCCTAATTAAAATCCAGCGTAACAAATTGCCTTCAGAAGTCACCTAATGTGACTATAGGGATATTATTATGCATCATGTCCCCGCCACTTCACAGTTATAAGTTACTTTGTGTAGGTCTGTCAAATAAAATACCAATAAAATTCACTGAAGTTTGTGGTTATCCAGTGACATGTCAAAAAGATCAAAGGGTGTTAATATATTGGCAAGGCACTGTAAGAGGTTCCCTAATGGCTGCTGGCAGAAGGCTCCTCTGTAAGTGTAGTACAATCTGAACTAAAAAGTAATTGAACGGGTGTCTCTTTTGTAATTCTGTTTTGGCATAGACTCATAAAGTGCTGAAATAGAGCCAACTGAAGACCTGAAACTTTGCAATGCTTTGCTCCCAGCCTGATGCTCCTTTCACGAGTGAACTCCCATGATACTTTGGAAATAAATAAATAAATTCAAGATGTGAATGCATATTAATATTTTTCAGACAGGGGTTCATTTTTAGCCCACAGCTGGATAGACAGATGTAGCACTCACCAACCAGGGGATTTAAATAAAAAAAAACATAAATATGAATAAGCAAGTAAGCAAGATGGCAGAGTTTGTGGCCTGCTGGAGCTCTGCAGGAGGTAGTATGTTTTCAGTGGAAGAAGAGCTGAATGTTTCAGGGGGATAGAAAGTCAATTACTCCACGTCTGTCGGATGATTTGGGTCTAAATGCCTACAGGGCCTCAGAGTTGGGAGCCACAGTTCATCTTCTGACAGCATATGCACAGACCCACTTAATGATAACCATATCTAATGCCTCTCACGTAGACTAACAACAGAAAAAAAATAAATAAATGAAATGCTTGTGTTATGATGCTAATACAAAAGCATTTGGTTGCCTTATGATTCCTGACAGAGAGCCACACAGGGAGATGCCTTCAGGCAATCATGGTAGTGTAGAGAAGATACCTGCTGATTCTGTTATGGAGAACAGTAGATGTGAATGAGTTTTGAGCATTTGTTCTTTCTGTCGGATGAAGATGGCCTTGTTTAATATATATCTTTAGATGGTGAACTACATTACAGCAATGATCAGAACTATACATACACTGATGACCACAATGAATGTCACATTAATTTTGGGCTTTTAATAATTTATTTGGACTATTCTCTTTAGAGGGTGGAATCATCAGTTTGAATTTATTGTGAATTTTCAGGGTCAGAATTATATGCACAGGCTCAAATGTGTATACATTCGCTGCCACTTACGTTGGTTAAATGTTCCAAAGCAAGTTGTATCTTAAACAGGATGCGCTTGTCATCAAAAAGCTTTTGGCATAATTCTGACTGGATGTTTGGTCACATTTATCCTTAAGAATAGATCATGTTTATTTAACTTTAAAACACAAAACACTACCAACGGAGACTAAAGTAACAAAACAGTAATTGACGGCTACTCTCAGTTGAGAGAAAAAAAAAAGCTCTAATTTTCAAGGATAACCTAGAAACCCCCAAGCCTTAAGCCTGTCATGAACCAGAAGACGTTAGGATACCACTGTTACTGTCCTACTGTCCCCGATTTCACATCAACATGGACAGGAGTCGAAATAAGGCTCTCAAACCTAAGAACAATAAACCAGCTGTCAAGCATGCTGGTGGGAACATCATGCTCAGGGTCTTTCCACAAAGTTAATGGTTGAAACCTGGATATAGTTGGGTGTTACAACAGGACCGTGATCCCAAAAACACATCAAATTGGTTTTGGAACAGATAAATTAGGCTAAAGGTGGGCTTCCAAAATGTCTCCATCCTCAACTGCTTTATAAATTGATGAAAGCAGTCAATCTATTTAAAGGAACTGTCATGTTTTGTATGATAAGAGTAGGGCTAAAGGGCAGACAGGAACTTGGGATGAGCTTGGTGGAGGTTTAATCATTAATTTAGACAACTTACAGAGCTTATTCAAGGAGAACAGGACAAGGAACACGGGCAGAGTAAGTTAGGAACCAGTGAGGAAGAGAGACAACCAGAGAGCAAATATACAGAGGAACGGGTGAAGAATGCTGTTGACTGCAACCAATATGGCAACATGTTTCTAACAATAAGCACAGATAAATGCATTTAAAATGAAAATATCTTTCAAAACAATAATAAAGAACTCAGAAGTGATCAAAACACAAATGAAAACCAACCCCAAACCCCACATGATCATAACATTACCTCGAAAGTCTCTAATTAAATGAGTGGTCAAATTTCTATCTAGAATTATGCCAGATGCTTGTGGATGCCTATGAAAGGCGTGTAAGCTCTTTGCCACTGCTAAGGGACCTTAATATAAATATTTATATATTTCAACATTTATGTAGAATTTTGGTGCTTTATGTATAGTGAAAATCCATCCATCCATCCATCCATCCCTCCATCCATCCCTCCATCCATCCATCCATCCCAGGAAGACACAACTATGTACACACACATGCCTACGTAGGACAGTTTACAGAGACCAATGTTACCTACATGTCATGCTTACCTGGAGAGAGCCCCGACATACACATTGAGAACATGCAAAGTCCACTAACAATAAGCTTAGGGCAGGATTCAAATCCGTGACCTTCTTCCTGCAAGGCAACAGTGTGTCAGCGTGCTGCCTCAGATAGAGTTAATATACAATCAAACTTTTGCAACTAATTATATTTTTTATTAAAGTGCTTTAAAGTTGCAAGCTGTGTGATCACTCCATCCTCAAAAAAAGATTTGTGCTGGCAACAATTGTTTGTAAATTACAAACCAGAACTGCAAAACTCCGCCCCTCATTTGCCTTCAGACCATGCCTGACAGGTGTGGTCAGGTTACCTGCACCGACTCTCAGGGCAACATCTTCTCTCAACAGGTGCACATTTGTGCTGTATGTGTTGGTACTGATTCTTCTTTTGTTACCCATTTTTGTTCTGTTTGTATTTTTTTTTCCTTCAACGTGCTTATGTAGATTTTTGTTCTGTTTTTATTTTTTTTTTCCTTCAACGTGCTTATGTAGATTGCAGGGTAAGAGATACATTTACCGTGACACACTGTGCCACACCAGATCAGATTAGACAGCGATGCATGAGCACCGTAATGAAGCAACTAATGCATGTTTCTTTTGTGACTGTTCTGTTTCAATCCCACAAAATCCCACGGGTGCTATCAGTAGTGAATGAAACAGAGCAATTAAAGCCGACGCGATATTGAAAACAGCAGCCTGTATACGGTCCGCACCAGGCTATGATTTTTAAACTGTGGGACACCTGTTTGTAATGCAAATACGGGGAGCTTAGAGATGGTGGCGTTTACGCCATGTCTGGCTAGGGGGTCCAGCATGCTGGAGTTGGCTAATTACCTTAGGTCTTTAGATTAGAAGGCAGCCCTGCATGAGAGGAATGAACATCTCCATCTCCACCTCCTCTGTATTCTCTTCCATTACCCCTGTGTAAAGGTTTCATTTGAATTCATGTCACACAAAAGTCGTATTCTCTGTGCCCCTGTGCATCCCCAGGATAATTGGGTTGAAAGCATCCTCCCTTCCTCCAATCCCCCGCCCCTTGGTCTAAATAAATAAATAAGGAGACAATAGCCACACCATTTTCTGTAGAGATGGTAAGGAGAGTGAATGAAGAGATGAGAGGCTAGGAGCGCAGGGACCAGTTATTCCCTCTTATAATCCCAGCCATCCCTACCACTGTCTCCTGTGCCACATAGAATTTACATAAGGACCTGTGGTACTGCCCTTAATTTAGCCCTCCTTAAGCACCTTCAAATATCCGCCTAACAGGCCTTGGTCTTTTCATCCATCAGAAAAAATGTGTGGCCTTCTCAGATGCGCTGATGAAATAAAGGTTGACAGTGAAATTCCTGAAGCTCTGAAGGATTAGATTTATGATAGATTAATAAATCAGTTTGAGCCCACACAGGTGAGAAGATGAGAAGGAGCAAGCCTCGTTAATTATGTTTAAACCATTTTTCAGATCATGTGGTTTTATGTTTTTTGCATTGTAAAGGTTGCCTCCTCTTCTAGGCTCTGCTCAGGGTTACATCTCTCATTGGTTTTGTGTCTGTTTGTCCTTTAACATTTGCATTTGTTTGCTCATTGGTGTGTGTTTGTGTGACAGTAGTGCTGAACGCCTGATAATGAGCTGCTGTTGTGTGTTTCTCTGAACACTCTGTGGGGCAAGAGGTTATCTTTCTAATGAAAAGTCTACCTGGGGGGGTGATTAGATACAAGGCCACAGTTGTTCATCAGACCACCCACTGTTTTTTGTGTGCTACCGCTCATTTGGATGTGTGTAAAAGTGTATGTGTACATCAATACCGAAGTGAAGCACCCCTGTCAGCTATCACAAGTGAATGACACCAGGCTTCAGGGCATTCTGCCTTTGTTTGTTCTCCTGCTTCCACTGGGACCTCCAGTAGCTCCAATTAGCTTTCGCTGTGCTTTGCCCAATCAGATGAAGCTGCACATTCCATTTTAAAAGCTTAGATCGCTCTTGCAACATTCAAAGTGCATGGTGCACACTAATGAATACATATAAATATATTTTAAAAGCGCTTTTCCACTCCTGCATTGAAATGTATACTTGCCTGTACCTTCCACAAGTAGTTTCCACAGTTTGTCACTTTACTTAACTATAGAATTTAGTGTATTTATTGGTATTTTACTAGATGGGCCAACACAGAGTAGGGCATAATTTTGAAGTGAATGGAAAAAGAAACAATTTAAATAAAAATATGAGTTTGTAATGCATTGGTATTCCTACCTTTACTCTGATCCCCCTAAATAAAATGCAGTGCAATCAACTCCCTTCAAATTCAAAAATCTTTGTGCTTTTAATGTGACAAAATGTGCAACAATTGAATGCTAGCTACTGCATACATTTCCATGTTATTCTTCCCTAACTGAGTGCCACTTTGTTCACAGTGCTGCGAGATGACTTCAGACAGAATCCTACTGATGTGGTGGTGGCAGCAGGGGAGCCAGCAATACTTGAATGTGTCCCTCCCAGAGGTCATCCTGAACCCACCATCTATTGGAAGAAAGACAAAGTGCGAATCGATGACAAGGACGACAGGATTACTGTGAGTATAGGTGTAAATTAGCTTAATAAATAAAAATAGCAACTGTTTATAAAAGCTTCAGCTTTTTCTGATCAGCTGTTACAACCACAAACTTACAAAAGTATTTTTTATCAGTATTTTATGATAAACCAAGAACAGTGGTGCTAGAAGTGGCATTTTTTTCACAAATAAAAATCTAAACTGGGTGGTGTGCTTTTGTCTTCACCAAAGTCTGGTGCCTCAAATTTCCTTCAGCAGTCACCATTAGTCAATAGAGTAACCCAGATGTTCTGTAAAGACCTCAGAGGTTTGTTAGAGAACTTAATTGAATACACAGCATGATGAAAATCCTGGCAACATGTTGAGGAAATGTTTACAGAAGAGTTAAGTTATAAACCAATATCAAAATCTATGAAAATTACACAACACTGTTCAATCCATCATCTGAAAATGGAACAACACAACTGACACAAATGCAAACTATACCCATCCACCTTAACAGACAGGCCTGGAACGAAGAGCATTAGCCAGAGGAGTAGCCAAGAGCCTAATGGTTACTCTGCAGGAGGTGCAGAGATCCACAGCTTTTGTGGGTGAAACTATCACCAGGCAGCTTTTAGTCATGCTGTTGGTGGTAAAGAGAAAGTCATTGTTGAGAGAAAACTATAAGCCGTCTCGTTAAATTTGCACAACCAAGTATCAGACAAAGCAGACGTGTGTACGCAGGTGCTCTGCTCAGATATATAAGCACAAAACTGCACATCAACCTGAACACACTATCCCCAGGTAAAATTTTCAGAAAACACTAAATTAGAATCTGAAATAGCAATAGTCAAACATGGTTTATTTTCCTTTCACTTCAACAATACACACTACTTTGTGTTTGTCTATCAATAAAATCACAATAAAATAGCTAATGTATCAATGTGTAAAGTTAAAGTTGTATGAATTATTTTGCAAGGTACTGTATGAAACATGATGTTGGTGACATGGATGAGTACTGAATTACTTGTAGTCCTAAATAAATTAACAAGGAAGGACTTCACTGCATTAAAAAAGAAAGTAAGAAAAAATGAAAATGTGAAAATGAAATGTGAAAAAAGTTTATTTGGAAAATGTTTTGTTTTTGTCCTTTAGATTCGAGGAGGGAAGCTTATGATCTCTAACACAAGAAAGAGTGACGCTGGCATGTACGTGTGCGTGGGCACCAACATGGTTGGAGAACGGGACAGTGAGACAGCACAAGTAACAGTGTTTGGTATGCATTATTTCCCAATTCCCTTCAAAACTTGTACCTGCTTTGTGCTGTGGAGGTGTGACACCCATCAGAGTTACTGCATACTTTTGTGAAAATTATGCCTTTGGCCAGGTGATCACAGAATTGGATTGTAAACCCCTGATGCTTAGACTTTTTGACAGACTTGTCCTGCTGGGTTACATTCAGTTCTGAGCAGATTTATAGCTTTTTAATATTTGAAGCTGCTATTATGTTTTGATGATATATAGAGAGTTGGAATGTCATAGATCATAGAGGGTAGTTGGTAGTTTGTTCTCTCCAGTGTTGAGTTCAGGGTACTGTTCCAAAATGTCTCTCTGAATAATGTTTGCTGAAGAACAGAAGAAATAAATTGAAACAAAAATCAGGGATAACTTAAAAAGAAAGCATTACAGGCGATTATCCTTTTAGAGAATGTTAATGTTAGAACTGTATACTGTGAAGAGAAGACAAAAATAGGATGCTTATCTGTCTTTCTGCTCATCTTACAGAGCGACCAACTTTCCTTCGGAGGCCAATCAACCAGGTGGTCCTAGAAGAGGAGATGGTGGAATTTCGGTGCCAGGTACAAGGAGACCCCCAACCAAATGTTCGCTGGAGGAAAGATGACATTGATGTGCCTCGTGGGAGGTATGCTCTTTTAGGAGAATTTTGGTTTTTATTCTGTTTTCAGTTCCGATGTGATAGACTACATTTAATTTGGCAGTGACAGTACCAATTTCAGTTACAAAGTAATACTGCATCTAACACTTCAGGTTTTACTCCTGATGCGGCTGCCAGACTTCATTCATACTCTATACCTCTGTTAGCAGCACTGATTACAAATCATGCGTTCAGGGGAAAATTATAGCACCACCGGTTGGGGTTAAACATTCCATATTTAAAAAACAATTGCACAACGATAAAATGATTTATAAAACGAAAAATAAAGTCACAGAAAGATAGGCAAGAAACCAGACAGACAGAAATGTTGAGGGACTTCAAAAATGTGTGACATAGTTATGTAAGTAAGTAAAATGTTATTTGTATAGCATATTTTGCAGATAACATCACAAAGTACTTCACAAAACACATAAGAAGAGCAAATCAAATACAATCATCACATTAATTAAAAGCCTGTCTGTACAAATACGTTTTTAGCTCCATTTTGAATTGATCAAAGGAATCGACACGGCGAAAAAACAATGTAGGGGAATTCCACAATCGGGCCTGGAACACCCGATCCCCACAGTTCTTAAACCTTGTTGGTTGGACTAACAATAGACACTGATCAGCGGAGCTGAGCTCTGGTTAAGCTGTTAGCGTACCACTATGTTAGCTACCTTGAAATTTACTGAAGTGCATGTACAAATATAGTAAACAAAACTGTTAATCAATTTAATTTAATTAAGGAATAATATTAATCAAAAAAAAACATGCAAAAACCAAGATAATTCTAGACGATATGTCTACAGCTAAAAGGGATGCTTAATGACTCAGAAATTGAAGGTTCAGAATATCATTTAAGCTTAGTAAGGTATTGGCCTTTTCAAATGTTTATTGGTCTCTACTTAGCATAAAGACTTCTTTTCAGCCTAGCCTTCTGAGTTATTATATCTAACGTTAGTCTCAGGAGAAGAGTTTAGGATAGGGAAGACAAGGAGGAATTCAAAGTTTCAGGATCACCTTTGATTAGTCAGCTTCAGACACCAGAACCAGCACAAAAGATCATGAAAACAGGGTCAACTGTGGTCCAGAAATTGGTCTGCGGGCTCACTCACAGAACTAGCTGTTTCACTTAAGGTGTGGGATTCCCACAGTCCTGTCTCTCAGCTCCACTGATGAGGAGTGTAAGTCTGAGAACTCAGCTGCCTTGGGAGCCGTCAGCTTCCAGGAAAGGATTCATCATGAGTCCACATGACAGGTTGCTTAGAGCGGTGTGTCACATATAAAACTGTCCGGTGGAGTCAAGTATACTTCCCGCATATGCCCGACTGTGGGAGCCTTTAGTCTTCTTCAAGCACAACAATTTGGGGTCATAAAAACATTCAGATTTTCAAGAAACAACCTATGTTGGATATGAGTTTGCTGTGGTTAAATCTAAAAGGTCCGTCATGGATATTTTCTTGGTACTTAGAGAAATCTAGTTCCTGTGGGTTAAAGGTCAGATCTTTGTGTTATTTGCACTAAAACAGACATAAACAAAGGCAGAATGATAGGAGGTACAAAGAGGTGACATGACATTCCAGTATCTGTTTACAGCTGCATCTGTTCAGAGGAACACTTGGCACCGTGATCTTAAAAACCTAGAAGATAACCACTACCTTCTATCAACATTTAACCCCATGCAGTCAGTCAGGGTGTAATCACGGACATGACAAATGCTTTCAGTCATGACTGCAAGAACAGAAACAAACCTAAGAGTGAAGCAATGACAGTGTGTAATTTATAGAGAAATGTCTGCACTCTTTCCAGCTGCAGCACATCTCACTTGGCCACTGATCATATAGTGATACTACTGTTGCGTGTGTATGTGAATCAACCTATTCCCTCACTGTGAGTCACGGTTAGCATCGGTGTCATTCTCAGGAGTGGACTTCAAAGAGACCAGCGTTCTGTCTTTAGCCAGCAGGCCGGTCACATTCGGCTTGGATCACCTCATAAAACTTACACTCAAAGGACCTGACATCTCCCAAGGCTAGCTGCAGAGCTGAGCGTAGGCGGTTTGTTTGCGTCCGATAAGGATTTGGTTCACTGGGCAGTGGGATGTGAGCCCTGTGCCAAGGCAAACACATAAAAGTGTTTCACTCGAGTCTTTGATAGGGAGTTGGCTCTTAGAATCACATTCATTTTGTACACTAATTAACAGATTTATTATGGAGTTGGATATGTGTCATGCGCCTGCGTCCTCATTGACTGTAACATCCCTTTGAAGTGTGGCCATGCATTGGAATGATAAACATGAAAAATACAGAGCAAAAATTTTAAAGAGATAAATATTTTATTGCCACTAATTGCAATCTACAGGCAATTTTTTCTGAGCTGTATTTATTTTTGCCAGCTAAGACAAGCATTTAGATGTAGATATTTTAATTCTGACATTTTCTTCCTGCTTTTTTACACCTTATCATCACTTGGCAAACATCAAGGACTGGTGGTTTTTCCCACACAAGAAAAGTTTCCATTTTGACAACTGACAAATGCATTGAAGAAGAACTAGAAAAAGCAATGCAGCCCTTCTGGTATCTCACTTTGTGTTAAAGGGAATAAAAGCCTAGAGAAGATCAAGCAGTTGTCTACACAGTGGGGAGTGGTCTCTGTTTGTTTTTTTCACTTCGAAAGGTTACACTGTCCTTATTATTATGATAAGCTGTAGAAAGAGGCAGAGACTTAGCTGGACTGCTCCTCTTTACCATTGGATTGTTTCAACTTGTCTTTGCTGGTTTCTTTACATGCTTCCAATCTCTCGGTGGGTTTTCTGCATGTCCTGCTTTCATGCTAGGAGGAAAAGGGGGGGATGGAGCCTCAGCTGAGTAAACAGGTTGTTAATGTGCTCAGTGGCTCCAGCTGCTTCACAAGCAAACACATGCACACGCTGGCACATACAGTGCAGATCTAAAGCACCAAGATGGCAGTGCCTTCCATCTCTATGGGACAGAGGAGGAGACAAGAGATGGAAAACAACCAAAGCTTTCAATAAGAGAACAAGACTATTTATTGTTTATATCTGTGTTCTTTTTAAGGTATTTGGGAGAAAAAATAAATTGAAATTACAAAAATTGTATCTTCTATACGAAATCTACCAGCTTGTTTTCATACTGCACTGTGGCAGAAAAATAAGTATTTTTATTACACTGAGAAATCTGAGAGAGGGGTCATTAAAATCATTAAAGTTACAGTCCTACACTATTAATTATTGATACATACAGTGAAGCATTTCTTTGCATACAACTGTAAACTTATAATGACAGCACAGCTGGGTAATGAAGTATGGATTTTCACACTAGGATTTCACAAAATATGTTTTTAAGCTGGAGAAGAAAATACAGCTAATTGTGCTTTGTGTGTATTTGGGTTGTTGACATCACAAGAGGTGCAATAAATAAGCTGATCAACTGTGGTTCAGAAAGATAACACAGGTAAATTGCTCTGAATGTAAAACCAAGAAGATAGAGAGAAAACAACAAGATAAATACGAATAGGTGTACTTACTAATCAGTTAACCTATGTCTTCCATGCCTTCTATGACTTCACAAGAGAAAAGTGAGTATGGAAACTTGTCTACTGGAGGGTTAGATTTGATCTTGATTTAAAAACAATTTTCCTACAAAATAATGATAAAAAAAATAGTACAGCTGAACCAGGAATGTTGTTCTATAGGTGTGGTTCTATATGTGATAAACTATATCCAAAAAGAGTTTGATTGATTGTACAGAAACCTTAGATGTGTACCTTTTAAAATGCCAGGCAACGTCAGATGATCCATGACGATGGAGAATGTCTTTGGTAAACACAAAAATACTTATTTTGGATTGTGAGTCTTCTTTCAGATTTCATAAAGTAGTCTGATGTTGCTATCTTTAATAAAATCATCCAAATATTTGTGTAATTTCAGTTCAGAAAACATCAGTATTATAAATGGTGCACGCAAAAATCCCACATTTGTATCCTGCTATATAGATGTGAAAAATACCAGCTTCTGGTAGGAATGTCAACTTCATAATCATGTTGTCTTTTTTGTCAAATATTAGTCAAACCCTGATTTACAGGAATGCTATCTTATGGTTTGCTAAGGACCCAACTGCAAAAACAGAGTTCATTAATGATCAATGATAATAAACAAAAGGATAACTTACAGGAGAATCACAGGAAGAGCATCACACGGGGCACAGGAAGTAAAATGGACAGGTTAACAGACCAGCAACAGACATTGAAAACAAGAAGCTTAAATATTGAGGCAGGGGTGGAAAATGACAAAGGAACCTGAAGAGCTGATCAGTGGAGATCATGGAAGCATTGGCAGAGTGAAAGCAGGGAAGCTGAGGGAGGGATACTAATTGACACAGAAGGAGCTGAACTAAGACACAAAGAAACTACTAACCAAGGGGAAAAGTCTGATCTAAGGGAATTAAAGTAGAATGCACAGAGAACAGAACACAAGAAATAAAGTAAAAATCTAAACATTAAGGAATTAACTAATATGATAACATCTTATTAACAATAGTAAACACAGAGAAATAAGCTGAATATGGCATGACCTATAGAACATAAATGAAATGATCAAAACACAACCACCTGTGGATTGTGACAGGGGACTGTTCTCTTACACAAGTTGTGTCATAGTTCTTACTGAGAAATTGGAAAAACCCTGAATCTGTGTTGGCAGCTTTACAAAAACTGGAGGTTGAAAATTGTCATAAAAAAATTAGATCAACACATCTCTAATTTTGTGGTACAAGTGGCCTTCATTCATTAGTATATTGACAGGAAGAAGGCCAGACAAAGAGAGGGAAGACATGCAGTAAATGGCCCAATCAAATTTGGAATGGCTGCATTGTTAGTTCTTATATCACAACCTGATGTGAGTTATTAAACTAACATACATAAAATAAACAGGAAAAGGGACATATACAACCACAATAGCCCGGCTTGTACCTATTTTGCATGATTGTTTTTCTTGTCTTGTAACAGGACTAAAAGTTGCCAATAGGTCTGAAAAACATTTTTTCTTTACTTAGCACAGCACCTAAACTGTAAAAGAACCTGCATGTGTGCTAAAAAACATATTTTGGACTTAAAATGAAGCACCACCAAAAATAATTACCTTTTTTGCATCAAAAAAATCATTGACCAGCATATGTAATATTACAATCACCCACCCCCTTGTCTGTTTATTAAGTTAGATCAAGGGCTTCTAAATGTTCACTGGGTAAAATTCTAATGGTGCAACCTTGTGCTTCCCCAAGAAAAATCTTTTATCTTTATCTAAAACATTTTACATTTTGAAAATTACGATATTTTTACTGGTTTGTTACTAAAATTTTCATTGTTCTTATTTGTAATTTTCTGTCCAGTTTTAATTTTTTTATAAATTTGTCTAAATGTATAATACTGTTAGTATCAAATTGATAGTGTTATGTCAGACTGAAGCAGGCACAATGGCTGCAACATCGCAGAGCCAGAAGAACAGTAGAAAACTATATCTTATTACTAAAGAGATTCCACCTCACTCTGAGAACCCCCTGTGAAAAGACCTAAGCTGTGTGCATTGCCAGCTTTATTTGCCTGTGGGCTTAGAGTGCTTTCCATGTCTTTCCTACGTAGGTCTCCTCATTTGCTTTGCACCCTTGTGCCCTCTTCCTGTGCCTTATCAGAGTCTCTAATGTCTTGCAGTCCATATTTATTCAAGACCCTCTGTCCCTGTTGACCTCCATAGCACAGCCCTTGCAACATTCAGCAGAAAAACCTTTTCTTTTTTACTCAATTCCTCTGGGGCGTGTGAATGCTTGTGGCTGTGTGTGTGTGTGTGTCAGTGAGAGAGCTGTATGATAGAGGTGTATGGATGGGTCATTCTATTTGAGTAAGCTGTTAAAGCTAAAGTGACAGAAGTGCCCATGTTATGCTGACTATCTGGTTTCAGTGATTTTTTTTGGCTTCTGCAACTCTGCAAAAGGAAAAGATAACAGGATGTATTTTCTGTCTCTATGACTTCCTTCAATACATTAGGTATTTAGGATACAAGCTTGAGCTGAAATTGTTATAGATGCACTGATTAGAATTTTATGGCTGATTTCCGATCTCCAGTTTTTTTTTATTTCTCTTTGAGAACTATAAGAAGATTTACGTACACCATTCAAAATATTGTTCTAGCCTTGCTGCTGTAAATGGTCAATAGTTATAGCAGAGATGCTTTAGAAAGCAGTTCATGTTAAACAGGGTATTACTATATTTTCAGTGACTAAATTATTGAGATTACATTTTACGCTACCTTTAGCATCTTAGCAATTAGCACAGTTAGTGCAGATGTCATTGTTAAAACAGACGTCTCCATCTGTGTTCCCTGGAGAATGTAATGTAGATCCTTTTCTCTGAGTTGCTGGAAAAGCTGCCCACATTTCAATGCAACATGCTCCATGACAGTCCGAGATTGACAGATGAAAGTGATAAAACACAGCAACTTTGTAGTACTCCATTAAGTAATCCCGAAAGTCTTACTCTTTCTCACTCTCTCGCAGCCTGAAAAAAAGACAGACACGTAATAGTAAACTATTTCCTTTTAAAAACCTTCTTACATCTCTGTGCTTCCTCTGTTACTTAGCATAACTATATTTGAGTTCTCTTTACCCTATAGTAGCATCCAGTAAGCACTTTGTATTGTGCATTAGTTTGGATTTTTGAGTGTCTAAATGGGTGGCCCAGTCAGGGACGATCAAGCTAAAAACTAGTCGGTTCCAGTCACCAACCTATTTCACAGTGCATTTTTTACAAATACTATTCAATAATTTAGGTAATACATTTTTTAGATACCAGGAATATGCACCTTGTCATTTATTTTATGGGTATGGGTTTGAAAACTATCTCCCTCACTCTACTAAGCAAGCACCGATTCCTCAGTGTAAAACAGCTTCTTTTGATGTATGTGTATTTTTATTTCTGCGCCACTCAAAAACAAAATACTCCAAAAAAATGATCAGTGATCTCTATTCTGTGGCTCCATATCTTCATGTTCTTCAAAATCTTCCAGCTACACCATAGTATCTGCAGAAAACCATTTCAATTTAGTAAAAATACACTTTCATTTGCATTGCTTTGGTACAAATATGTCATTTGGAATATATTAGGTAAAGAATTTCCCCCATAACAGCCAAGCATGGAGGTGGAAATTTTGACAAACTATTCTGTGATTAATGCGGACTGATGATGAAAGCCAGTGGGGCTTTTGGCCACAAGACATAGCAGGGACCAGAGGTAGGGCAGCTCTGGCTAAAGGCTGTATTGAAGCCAGATGAGAAGTGATAGCAGGTAATTGATTCTCTTTTACAGCCAACAAGTGCTGGACAGGCAGACTTCTGCTCCTTTGGTCAACTTGAGGGAAATCAGCGGTCAGCTGGTGTGAAACCGGATCAAGCTGGCAGAATGAATTGAAGCAGGAAAGAGGCTTTGTCAGAGCAGCCAGGCAAAGGTTCCGAGCTGGAATTAGACTCCTACTCTATCTTGATTCTGACTTATGCTGAGAGTAGGCACACAGCCTACCACCGGATCTATCAATGTGTATTTAAAGAGGTAATGCAGATAAGATTTTCTCATAAAATCCCTTTGTAGACACATTCATTCAGTTGTTTATACAGTTAGAGATAAAAATCTCTTAATGTGGGTGAATTGGCACAAGAGTGAAGGTCGTACAAGGGTGGTTGTGTTCCTGACAGACACTTTAAAGTCAAATCCTTAAAAATGATCTGGAGGATCTTTGAGATGGATTGCTTTTAAAGCGTGCCCATTAAATGTTCATCTCCACGCAGTGTTCTCATGCTGAAAACACATCAAGCTGACAACCAAGAAAAATGCTGCTTTGTTTTGGCATTTGCTTACATTCCCATCACTCCTCATAAGCCCACAAGTGAAAGACTCTGGATTCAAAATGTGTGTATGTGTTGGATGATGGTCTTCTTCGTGCTGTGTGTGTACAGTATGCCTTCCCTGGTTGATATTCAGGGAGAGTTCAGCGGAACAAACTTGGCGCTCCAATCCTTTCCACAGCCCTTATACATGTGCAATTACATTCCTCCTCTAATAGAGAACAGAGCTCTCACAATAAAGCGCTACTGTTCTCTCGCTGTGTGCACTTACTTGTGTGGCCACAACTGCCTCTTATCCCTGAGAGTATTTCCATTCATCTTGTCATCTAAGCTGATTCCATATGGGAAGTTGATTACAGATTGATTGCACTCATGTCCCTTTAATAAGTCATGAACCAGCCTGAGTTTGTGTTTTGAGAGGTTGCCTCAGACCACACCAATACCAATGAGATTCTTGTTTAATATGTGCATACCTGGCCTCTCCAAAACAAGAACGGTTCAGTCAGGACTGTGGGAAACTGAATAAACACTTGAACTGCTGTTTTTTGTTTTGTTTTTTGAGTGATGATGGGTTGTGTGACTATGATGAAAGTTACAATACAGAGAGAAAGCACTTTTAACCATATTTTATTAGCTGAAGGTGCTACGGTTCAGTTGCTTGTTAAAAAAACAAAACTGTGAATCCCCCAATCACATAACAACAACGTGACAGCAGACATGGTGAAGATGACTAGTTGAAGTTCAAACCGTGCATTAGAATGGGGAAGAAAGTGTATTTGTGTGACTTTGAATGGGTAATGTCTGTTGGTGCATTCTGCGATGAGTATTCCAGAAACTGCTGATCCAAAGGGATTTTCATGCACAACCATCGCTCTGGCTTACAGAGAATGGTCCGAAATAGAAAAAACATCCATTGAGCGGCAGTTCTGTGAATGAAAGTACCCTGTTCATGTCAGAGGTTAGAGGAAATTGCCAGAGGTGATAGAAAGGCAACAGCAGTTCAAATAACCAGTTGTTACAACCAAAGTATGCAGAGCACCATATCAGCAGATGAGTTACATTAGTTTGGTAAATTTTGTTGCTCAGAACCACTTTAAAAAAAGAAAAATACTTTGACAGTAACAATCAGGCTGTGGTGATAATATAATATTTGTAGTCCTGAAGCAACAAACTCCACTCACTTTGGCAACCATTTCAGTACAATATGACTGATAGTACAGATAGTACAGAGCAGATAAATGCTGGTAATGAAAACCAATATATTTTCTTTAGCAGTAGGACTTAAATCAAGACTTTTTTCAGTGACTTTTTTCAGTTTTAACAAAACATAAATAAAAGCATTGGAAACCTCTTGGAATCTAGTTACAATGTAAAAAGATAATTATATGCACAATGATGTTAAGAGATGAAACTGGGTGACATTGGCACAGTAAAAATATCCTATAATATTTTTAAAAGACGTGTTCTAAAGATCCATTTTGCTTCCTGGAGAACATTGATAAGCCACAACCTTTACTGAGTGCCAAAACCGCCCATTTGTACAAGACAAAGTTCTGCAGGGAAAAAAACTACATTCTGACATTCATGTGGATGCTACTTTGACACCTACCTAAACATTTTTAGACCAATTACAGCCCCCACATGGCAGCACCAATTTCCTGAAGAATCAACTCCTTTCGGTGGACAACAGTGGGCACTAATTAAAAATGGCTTAAGTTACAAGTTACAGAGATTTAGGTGTTCTCATGAGCTTAGGAATCACCTGTCCAAAAACAAAGCTGCACTTTTAATCCCCTCAAAAGAAAACACTAGAAAGTCTACTGCTGCTCCAAGTCCTTTCATGACCGATGGAGGTGTTTGTGCAACAAAAAATTACCTTTTAAATGTTCGCTGTGTTGTTACTAGGCATGGGCTATAATAAGTTCTTTAAAAAAAGAAAAAAGGGAAAAATACTACAGTTCTATAGATTAAAATTAAAATATTAAACGCCGGATCAATAAGTTTTCATAGAATATTAAACCTATTTGACCCATCTGCTCTTTATAGAGTAACACTGGCTGTAAGCACAGGGTGGTGAGAGATTCACAATCCCATGGTTTTATAGAATTACCACAATCATTTTAGTTTTGGCTTACTTTAGTTTTTTCACCATTATTATCTGTTTATCTGACATCCAAATTTGTCTTCCTTGAAATAACGGCATTAGTTTAGTCACCTTCTTTTAACCATCTGACCAGCAGTACACAGCAACACGCTTTGTTGCATTACTCCGACTAACTTATTCCAGCCCTTTCTTTGGCATCTCAATAAAAGGACTTTCAACTATAGAAATGGTATAACAGGAAATGTTTCTGTTTTTTAACTGTAACTTTTAAAAGCATTGGTAGTCCGTGATGCCAGCCCACACCTAGTTATCGCTATGAGCATTTGTTAATGATTCACTGTTTTGTCCTAACTTGTTCATGTCACTCTTTTGCTCTTCTTCACCTCCCCCGGTAGTTCACGCCATCCATTGTATCCGGAAGGCAGGATATGAAATGGAACGCTGTCTATTAGGTTGTTTGTTTTTCCTTTGACAGCAGGCTTGTCTGAAATGGTGCCATCTCATTCCTTTGAATGCCAGTCATCTTTTTTTCACAATAAATGCTTTATCCACACCAAGCACTGGTACCTGACCTGTACATCCCCTCTCTCTCTGCAGAACAAAGCATTCAGTCATGACTCAGTGAAATAATCATTATAGTTCTTTAAGTACCAGTGTGGAAAGGTGGAAACCCCAGTCATAGCTGAGGAATGTGGTTCAATAAAACTGCTTTTGACTGCTTTCTCAGGAAATGTCATGACAGCAGGTAAAAAAAAAACAAGACATGGATAGAGGGGATAAATTAGTTTCTCAGCTGCCGGTAGCAAACTGCCATCAGTACACCTGATCATTGAGCAGAGGGGTCTTTCTCACTCTGAATGAAATGGACCATGGAAAACTGTTCCTACAGTCACATCAGGAAGTATTGCTGTGAACGATCATCTGTTATGTTGTCTTGTATTATGTTGTATATAGTAGAATAAAGCTTTTTTACTTTATAGTATCAATAAAGGTTTAAGTAAAAAATATGGCATGCCATTTCAAATAAAAGATCTGTGTAAAAAGGATAAATGTAGCTTTTGTTGAATTATTTTGTACTAAAAATAGAGCCATACAAAAACCCTTACTATTGCATGGGGTCTTTCATGTTTTCAGTAAGGTAAATCCCTCTGGTAAGGTGTAGTTTGTTTGAAAAAAAAATTCTGGAGGCCTTTTCTGGAGGCTTTCTAAAACGACATCAGTGTTGTAATTATGAATATGAATAACATCAGCTTGCTGGGTTCTTGTGTTTTTATTGGTCTTTGGACTGCAGATTGAGCGTTCTCTGGATATACTTTGATACACCCCGAGTTAAAAAGAAAACATACTGTATACTTCCTCTGTTTCTTTTTTTTCAAGCCTGCATTATGATCTAATAGTTGATTACAATGAAAATATTATGAGACAGCATAATTTTGTATAAGATTGGCATTTTTTCTTTAAAGTCCAATTATTTAGGATGTTATGATGTCATTAAGACAGCCTACAACAGGTCTACTAGTTTAAAATGCGGTATTACTACCGGAATATTATCATCCTCTTCTATTACGACTAGGTATGGGCCAGTATGGGAATACCATAATATGACAACCTTGAATAACATAACAGTGTCAGTGCATTATTCTATATACAGAAAACCTTTAAACTATCAGGTATAAAATATTTACTTTGTTTTATTTAGAGCAGAAAAACAATGATAACTTCTCCTTCTGCAAATATATAACATATTGATTATTACAGTGAAAATCATGTTGTCTATTTATTCATTATTTTGATTTAGTTACGTAGAGTTAGGCCAAAACTTAGATTAAATAACTACTAAATATAAAAAGGCTTTACAGGCATGCCGCTTGCAGCTTGCCAACTGTAGTTACAAAACTGTTACCTTAAAAAGAGGCATGGGGGGTCTCTTCATGCCTTCTTTGTTTCTTTGTGACAGGAAATATTACCAAAATGCCTTTGTTTCTATGCAAGTAAGGTAAAAGTGTTCTAGTCTTCTTTTAGGCAGCTGATCCGCAGAACCCAGCAATAAGTGGGAAAAGGGTACATTATTCTATGTGCTATGCAGCAACTATCACTTGTGTGTTGGTGTATTTACTAAGAATCAACCTGAAAGCACATCTCTGGGCATTCTGTAGGCTCACAGTGTTGGAGCTGTCTTTCTGCCAGCTGAACAGCAGTGTTCAGCAACATGTGGGGAGGGGCAGCGCTGAGTTACGCTGTGTTGCTCCACAAAAGTGGAGAAGGCATCCCAGTAAACTGTAGGAAGAAAATCTTTCTTTCAAGAAAACATTTTAATACCTTGTTATACCTTGACACCAGTTACCAGCTCATTTTTATTTACTGCTGAGTACAAAGCCAGAGCAAAACAGCTGTACGAATTATCTTAAGCCGGTCTCCAAACAAACATTCAGTTCAGTTTTTATTTATTTGGCCCTAAACTGTAAGAAATGCCATATTGGTCAATTTGGAAGACTAACAGGTCCAATTCATTTGCAGCTGTATCGGTGCAAATTTAAATTAAATAAATCAAATCCATTCCATTAAAACCCAATTATACAATCACATTCAGTTTCATCTGGGTACAGTCCAATACAATCCTAGCTTTAGTATTGTATAATTAAAGTCAGCTGATCTTATTATGCCAGTTGGTAAAAAAAATACATATTTTTGAGGAAGCCCAGAAGTCACTAATTGAGAAGAATAAATATATTATTAGTGAACATATAAAGAGAAACTTAAGCTGATGCATCAGTGTTGTTTTATGCTTGCTCACAGGTATGACATCAGGTACGATAAGGACGACTATGTGCTAAGAGTGAAGAAAGCTTCCATTAGTGATGAGGGCACATTCACCTGTGTGGCAGAAAACCGTGTGGGCAAGCTGGAGGCTTCAGCCACTCTCACAGTCAGAGGTAAAACACTTTTGTTGATTTTTCTTTCGACAAACTGAGCACACAGCAGCACATATAGCAGTCATGGACCACTGGGGTTCTCGCTGTTATGCCAATATGAGGTTTAAATTTGCAGTTTTCTCTGCAGGGATTTCTTTATGCAAATGAAGATGCAGCACACAGACATCTATATCCAACAAAGATGTTTACAGTCTATGAATCAGTTTAATTATTTATATTTGCATCAGCGACACACTTCGTTCCCCCCCTCATTCTAGCGGACTATTGCCCCCTGCTAACGTCCATACTGTGACCACCCAGTCAGCAAGGCCATTTCACAGATTACTGGTGCTCACCATCTGTACAACACCTAGGGTTTGTAAGGTTAATAAAATAATTCTAAGTATAATTTTTCTTACTCGCACCAGTCTTCTTTCGATTAAACCAAAGTATTTGCAGTCTCTCTGGAGTGCTTTAGGGCCTAGAAAGCTAGAGGAGTTGAATAAGTATTCACTGCATAAGTATTCATAAACCATGTTCATGTTACAACTACAAGCTTCATTGTTTTTCTCAGGATTTTGTGTGATAAACCAACAGAAAATACCGTGATAGATGGGTTTCAACATTTTTACAAAAAGAAAACTTAGTAGTTGGGTATTCGTCTGTATTCCCTCTAAGTGTTTTGAGGTTTTTTTTCTACCAGCTTTAAACAATCTAAATACTCATTTTTTGCAAAGTGTTTTTTCTAAAAAAAAAAACACTGGGCATTAGTATATGATGAAAGTTACAACAAAGGGAACAATACATATATAAGTCTTGCCACAGATTCTCAGTTAAAGTTAGGTCTAGACGAGTCTTTTGTAGCTTTTAACAGGTTTTATTCCAGGCTTGCCCTGTTTTAAGCTCCATCCCTCTACCTATGAACTCTGACCAGCTTTGCTGACCCTGCTGAAGGAAAAAATCCACACAACATTATGCTGCCATCTTTGTGTTTCACCGCAGAGAGTTCAGGGTGTTAATCCCTTCCTGGCCTTTAAATTTCTCAACAGCTATATTAACCTGAGGCTAAATTACAGTCTAGCGGACTGCTTTGTCAGTTGCATTGAATTTTATCTTGATATATCAGATTAAAAGGGGCTTCATTCAGATTTTTATTTATAAAAGATTTTAAAACCATGTACCCTTTTCTTCTACTTCTCTTCCACAACTATGAATAAACTTTTTATTGGTCTATCACAAAAAAGTCTGTGGTCGTAGCATACAGAAAAGTTCAAATTGTTAGAGTAGCAAAATATAGCGCAAGGTACCACTTGTGTATATATTTTTTTTCCGGGTTTCTTTCTGCATATGGAGATTTCATAGTATGCTGTTTGAAGATGTTACCATCATACTGAGTTTTGAATGTTTGTTCATATATTAGTATCTTTTCATGCTTTATTTCCTGCTTTATCCATCAACAGCTATAAAAAAAACACATTTGCATTGCTATTGCAAACATCACCTATGGAAAATTAGATTTAGATTTTAGATTTATGAAGATAGAGAAGGTCCAGATCTATATTTGTCCCTAAAAAGCAAAAATTCTTCACCAAATTACAATCTGAATACCAGTCACACGTGGGTGTTTTCAACAGATTTATAGATTAGAGAAACGGATGTTTCCATCTCACCAACAGACTGTACAGTGGACAGCCCCTTTTGGATCTTCTCTGTCATATTTTCACTATGCTAGAAGTGTGTTAGCCCTGCCTCAACATGCCATTTATTCTGATTTTTGAGTTATTTTTGCCTTACTTTATTGTTTTTGTTTTGTTCCTTTTCTGTTGTTTTACCCGTTTGTGCGTCTGTGTCTTACTTTGTTTCTTTTGTGTATCCACTCCACCTTTGTTGTGTCTCCAGCTCGCCCAGTTGGTAAGTACCCATCAATCTGGCTTGATCCCATCTTGCATGCCTTGCCACTTATCAGTTTAAAATTGCAGGCTTTAAATGCTTGAAAATCTATTACTGATGTTTCTGTATTTGACTAATGCAAGGATTTCATTAAGATGCCTATTCCAAACATTTTCTTATTATATGAAATTATTATAAAAATAAAAAAGACTTTGCATACCTTTGCAAGGTATTTTATCAAAGGAAGTCTACACAGTTTCATCAGCAGGCTAAATTATTTGCAATCTGTCACTGAGAGCAAGCATCTGGTGACAGTGGAGAGGAACCACTTTTTAACAAAACAAAATCCCCAGAAGAACTAGGCTCAGTATGAACAACTGGGTCATTGGTGGTTTTGATGGAAACAAAAAAGAAAACTAGAAATAGTTGGCAACAGTAGCTTCGCTAATAAATCCATCCA
The DNA here is from genome assembly GCA_036173005.1 of Crenichthys baileyi. NCBI lineage: Eukaryota > Metazoa > Chordata > Actinopteri > Cyprinodontiformes > Goodeidae > Crenichthys > Crenichthys baileyi. Next base: position 281,254 of record JAHHUM010000900.1, read on the forward strand.
TGAGAGACACACTGATAAAAACACTGGGTGAGAAGTACGTTCTGTGAAAGAAACAACACATAAATAATCTCAGCAGTTACTCTGCTTGTATTTCACTGTAGTAGTACTCTAGTCTAAAATATATACACACAAACACACACACCCTCACACACACACACACACATACATATATACATATATGTATATATATATATTATATATATATATATATATATATATATATATAAAAACAAATTAGAAAGTTTTTTTTTTTTTTATATCAGCCGCTTGTATCCGGGATCTCATTCTTTCGGTCATGACCCAAAGTTCATGGCCATAGGTGAGGGTAGGAATGTAGACCGACCGGTAAATTGAGAGCTTCGCTTTTCGGCTCAGCTCTCTCTTCACCACAACGGGACCGGCACAGCGCCCCCATTACTGCGGCAGCCGCACCGATCCGTCTGTCGATCTCCCGCTCTATTCTTCCCTCACTCGTGAACAAGACCCTGAGATACTTGAACTCCTCCACTTGAGGCAAAAAATCCCCCCCAAACCTGAAGAGGACAAGCCACCCTTTTTTCCGGTTGAGTACCATGGCCTCTGACTTGGAGGAGCTATTTTCACCCAGCCGTTTCACACTCGCGGGAAACCACCCAGCGCATCTGTAGGTTTTGGCTAGGGGGGGCCAGCGGGGACCACGTCATCTGCAAAAAGAAGAGACGAAACCCATGGCCCCCAAACCAGACCCCCCCCGGCTTTTGGCTTTTTTTCTAGAAATCTGTCCATAAAATTTAGAACAGGACCGGGGGAAAAGGGGCAGCCCTGTCGGAGCCAACATGCCCCGGAACAGGTCTGACTTAGTCCCGGGAAAATGCGGACCAAAAACCCTGCTCCGCTGCGGGGACCGGATGGCCCTAAAAAACCCCCCCCGATTCCATACCCCTGGAGCACCCCCCCACAAGGCATCACGGGGGGCCACAGTCGAATGCCTTCTCCAGGTCCCCAAAAAACACATGAAAACCGGGTTGGGCAAACTCCCATGAGCCCTCGAGTACCCTGTAGAGGGTATGAGAGCTGGTCCAGTGTTCCCACGGCCCGGGGACGAAAACCACACTGCTCCTCCTGAAGCGGGGTTTCGACTATCGGCCAGACTCTCCTCTCCAATACCCTGGCATAGGCCTTACCAGGGGACTGAGGAGTGTGATCCCCTGTAGTTGGAACACACCCCCGGCCCCCCTTCTTATGAAGGGGGACCACCACCCCCGGTCTGCCAGTCCAGAGGCACTGTCCCTGACCGCCATGCAATTTTGAACAGGGTGTCAACCATGACAGCCCCCAAAAACATCCAGAGATTGAGGTACTCAGGCGGATCTCATCCACCCAAAAGCCTTGCCACGCGGAGCTTTTTAACCACCTCGGTGACTTCCCCCCCTGGGTATGAAAGACCCCAACCCCGAGTCCCCAGCCTCTGTTTCCACCAGGGAATGCGTGATGGCAGGATTGAGGAGATCCTCGAAGTACTCCTTCCACTGCCCGATAATGTCCCCCGTCGAGGGCAGCAGCCTCCCCCCCCACATAAAAAAATGTTGGCGAAGCACTGCTTCTCCCTCCTGAGGGCGGGCGGTTTCCAAATCGTTCGAGGGCGACCGGTAGTCCTTCTCCTGGGCCCCACAACTCCTCCCAGGCCCGATTTTTGCCTCTGCCACAGCCCGGGCCGCAGCACCTTTGGGCCCCCGGTACCGTCAGCCGCCCTCAGGAGTCCACAAGCCAACACAGCCGATAGGACTCCTTCTTCAGCTTGACAGCATCCCTTACTGCCATTGTTAACCACCGGGTTTGGGATTGGGGCCCCCGCGACAGGCACCGCAGACCCTTTGCCGCAGCTACGGGCGCCTCGACAATAGATGCGGAGAACATGGTCCACTCGGACTCTATGTCTCCAACTCCCCCGGAATCTGGGCAAAACCCCCGGAGTGGGGGTTGAATACATCCCCGGCCGAGGGGCCCCCAGGCTTTCCAGCAGACCCTCACTTGCGCTTGGGCCTGCCAAGTCTGTCCGGCTTTTTCCTCCTCCAGCGGATCCAACTCACCACCAGGTGGTGATCAGTGGACAGCTCAGCCCCCCTCTTTTACCCGAGTGCCAAAAAAGCGGCCGAAGGTCTGATGATACGACAGCAAAGTCGATCATTGACCTCTTGCCTAGGGTGTCCTCAGGCCAAGTGCACTGATGGACACCCTTATGCTTGAACATGGTGTTCATTATGGACAATCCGTGACTAGCACAGAAGCCAATAACAAAACACCACTCGGATTCAGATCGGGGGGGCCCATTCCTCCCGATCACGCCTCTCCAGGTGTCACTGTCGTTTCCCCACGTGGGCTTTTGAAGTCCCCCAGCAGAAAAATGGAGCCCCCGGGGGGGGCACTATCCAGCCCCCCCAAAGGGGACACCAAGGGCCGGGTACTTCGCACCCCGCTCGCCCCATGGGGCCGAAACGACAGTCAGAGACCTATCCCCGACCCGAAGGCGCAGGGATGCGACCCTCTCATCCACCGGGGTAAACCCCAACACGAGATGGCTGAGCTGGGGGGCAACAAGCAAACCCACCCCAGCCCGCCGCCTCAGTTTTAAACTCAGTTTTAACAAATGTTATCCATATTTCTCTAAACTGTTGGTACTTCAGATTCTAGACTGTCCATTGACAATGGCTCAGTGGGCTGGCATTATAATAGTCTCAGACATTGTCATCTGAAATGTTCCAGGGCGTGTTTAAGTTTAAGTCTTGACGCCATCTGTGAATTGTTGGAACACTGAACTGAGATCTATTTGTGTTGGACAAGATGCTTTTTCTGATGCCTGCGTTTCTGAGTTGGCAAGCCCAGTTCATTTTATTTCAGACAGAGATCAAGAGCACACTAAGCTTAAAGCACTTGCAGTTTTAGATGGAGCAGGCATTTTGAGAAGAACCGTCTTTATGAGCAGAAACAAGTAAAAAACTGAAACAATAAAGGTGCAGCAGGAAAATAATGGAGAGGGAAAGAATGAAAGAAGTGTGTTTTGCGGCAGGCTTGACTGGTGTAAGAAAAAGAAGAAGAAAAAAAAAATTCTGCCTCAGTGGCAAGACTTCAGTTGCCAAAACAGCAGTAGCTGTTCATTGATTGTCAAACTGTCAGCTTCTTGAAAATGGAGGAAATTACACATTCAACAAGCCTGTGGGAAGAGACAGTAATTGCTGTCAACTTTTGAATAAAATATGATTGAACGTGGGATTTTAAAAGAGGAGGAAATGTTGGTGACTGTGAGCACTGAAAGGATCTGTCTCATTGTCCATTTGTTCTTTTCACCCTGACTGCTGTTATATGCTGAGCCCTCTCCAAACCAGGCAGATGTGGCTTGTCATGAATTAAATATGCCCCCCCTGATCTTGTGTTTCTTTAGGAGTGGGCAGGAAAGAGCTTCTCATATGTCAATAAGCGTCTCTGAATCGAAGCATAGAAAGTATGAGTTCTTCCAGTTCCAGGCTATATAACTATCAAACTCTGACCATATTTATTTGAATTTGTGATCCATACATTTCCTGTAGGCCTTCGTGTGCATTTTTTTTCATTTTTCCTAATCACACAAACCCATATGTAAGTTAATTTTGAAAGGCTGCTACAAGCCAACAGGGTGATCTGGTTAGATGAGTCCAAAATGTAACCTTTTTGGCCTTCATGCAAAACGTGCAAACTATGGTGGTGTCATCGTACTTTACTTCAGCAGTTCCCTGCAGCTACAGAAACAATGGAAAGGTGCAGATCAAAGCTTTTTCATGTGTTAGAATGACCCAGTCAAAGTCTAGATCTAAATCCTATTGAGAATATGTAGCAAAACTGGAAGATTGATGCTCAGAGATGCTCCCTGTCCAATCTAAATAACCTTAACCCTCTACATGTACAAAGCTAGTGGAGACATGTTCCAAAAGCCTTGATGCTATAAGTGCAGCAAAAAGTAGTTCTACAAGGTATTTACTCAGCGGGGCTAAATACATATGAACACCACACTTTTCAGATGTTTTTTTTTCTCACAAACTGTGTATAATTTGACCTACTGTTTGCTACTTGATGCTAGTCCTTTACAGAAATATCCCTGCCCCATCAAAAAAGCTTGGTTGGTATAGTATAAAAAAGAATGTTAAATTTCAAGTTCTATGAAAATTTGCAAGTCACTATAGATGTTTTTTTTTATTTAACTTTACTGCAATTTGTGCACAACATTTGCTTGTTTAGAAGCAAAAGGGCGAACTAAGGAAAAAGATGAACAAAGCTTTACAGCACAGTATAAGGGCCGGCTGTATAACATTTGAAACTATATTTTTAGTGAGTACTTAGTAATGCAGGATATAGGATGGAACAGAGTAGAGGATGAAGAGAGAGAGAACAATGTCCTTGCCAGAGCATGATTTAGGAGCTGTGTATCAGGCCCCGCATTATGAGAGCCACAAGATATCCAAGCACCAGAAGGCCAAATGGGAAGGCAGTAAATCTGTTACCATCTGTACCAGTCCCAACTGTGTGTGTCTTTGACAAATACACACCCCCCAGGAAGGGATTACATGAAGAAACCAGCCAAATGGGAAGAGACTAGCCTTACCAAAACCAGCTGGCTTATTAGAAGAAAGACTTACATGGAAACCAAAAGAAACAGAGAGGATGCAAGATGTTGCACTGCAACAATTCAGACTTTGTGTCATTGAATTTCTAACTGTCTGTACCAATCTCAACCTGTTTAGTCTGCACTTATGAGACTTTAGTCTATGTAGACTTTATTTTATTTCTGAAATCTTGTACTCTCCTGAAAGTGATGTGTTGTTTATGACTTATAGTGCTTTATGTATTTTTCAACATGGGTTGAAAAATACAGCAATAAAATACAATATAATACAGCATTTCAATTTGGATCAGTCTGTAGTTGCTATCAATTAATTAGCCTGACCCAGAAAAAGACAGAAATTTATTTTGGAGTAAGGGAATTAACCACCAATATCTAAACAGACTTTGCTTTCAAGATGATTTGAAAGAAGCAATTTACACTGTAAACCTTTTGTGTAATTGTTCACTGAGGTAATAAATCAAAAGAGATTTTGGCCTATTGTCCTACTGACTTCTATACGGCAGCTTTTTTGCAAACAAATGAGTTTTTTTCCTGCTGACTGTCAGAAAACAAACAAGTTCACATTAGAGAATCAAATGCAACAATCAGCTTTGTACACAGCCTATTGTTCATACATATTCAGAAAAAGAAGGAGCATATTCATTTAAGATTAGAAAATGGTAACAATTCCCAAGCCTATGTTATTCAGTATATATAATCTATGTAGGTTATATATACTGAATAACATAGATTATATATACTGAATAACATAGGCTTGGGAATTGTTATTCAGTATATATAATCTATGTAGGTTAGTTGCAGTTGATGAATTGATTAAATGAGTTTGAAAAAGTCAGTAAAGCTCAAAACTCATTTTAGCAACTTTTGTCATACACACAACACAGTCTATTCCAAATGAAATGTGAAGACATAGTTATCAAATGAATTGTATGTGTGTAGAAGAGAGGGAAGAAGGGAATTTTAGGCTGGTCAAAATAGCAGTGTTTGCATTTTCAGAAGCAACATGTTTGTTGACACCCCACAACTTCATGGTTCACTGTCTTCACTGTGTACTATGACTTATATTTAGTGTTTGGGGTGTCGTCTGATAAACTGCAATAGCCTTAATAGAACAGTCTTCGTTTTGCTACTCTATATAATGTTTTGCCATCGCTCTGTAGGCCCATCAATATTAAGCCAGTTGTAATCTATTTTGCAATTGTAACTTTTCTTCAAAAATTAGGCTTTGCAAGGGACCTATCTGAAGCCAAAACGTTGACTTCAGATAGGCATCTTCTAATTGTTACTGTAATCCAAACTAACTATAAGCCTTATTTGATTACCCTGTTCATTGGATGAACTGTCATTGCCATTTTGGCCATTTCTTTGATCCACTGGAATGGTAGTTTTATATTATCTTCAGCGTAATTCTGATATGGTTTTAGCTGAGCAGCCTATCATTTTCTGCCTTTTTTACGAGTTTTCTCTGCACCAATTATTATTTTTAAGGTATGCTTTTTTTAAGGTATGCTTTTTTTAAGGTATGCTGTTCTTTTTTAACAATATCTGGTACAACCCCTTTCACTGGGAGAAGAATACTCTATAAAAAGCATGTTTAACATTTTTTGTCCTTAAACAAGGTCCAACTGTCTGATCCTTGTTTTTTTTCACAGAATCTCACTGATTCAACTCCAAGCTATTATTTGGAAAACACCCCCTTTCAGTTTAAAATACAATTACATAGAATTAGGATCATGCATGTCATCACTGTTGGGTCTGGTGGTTTTCTATTACTTTACAAGATCTACTAGCAAATTATTTGCCATGTAGAAATTTTATTTCTACCAGAAACAGTCATTGATCTGGTTAGTGATTTTGGACTCCTTTATTTTTTAACACAGCAGTAAAAGAAATAAGGAAAGCTGTGTAGATTTCCCAGGATTTAGATATATTTGGAGTTCACATTAAAAACTGAATTTCACTAATCACTAAAATCATAAAATAGTTTTTTTCTGTATTGTTCACACAATGCTCCACTAATGAAAAATACAAAAACTCACATATTATCCTAATTCTGCTTGACTAAGATTATAATTAAATTTTACAATGAGGGAATGAAAATTCAATATGTTATGTAAATTGATTAAAGTAGGACATCAAAAGCTTATCAGACTCTTACAAGCCTGAAAAAAGGAGTTTTACAGCCTGAGTTTATATTTTACTGTATTATATACTATATTATATACTGTAATTTGAGAGGAGTTGGAAAAGGGGGGAGGTAATTGAAAGTCTTGGAGATGTTTGTGGGCACTACACAACTGTTGGCACTTGTACATAAATTATCACCTCTAAAATAATAATAATACTAATTTACCTAGCTGTGATGTTATGATGGACAAGTAACCAGAGGAAAAGAAAACAAAAGCTCATGTGTTATTTTTGTATTAAGCTCCTCTTTCTTTATTTAACTGCATCGGTGCAGAAATATTTAATTTATCCTGAAACCAAGCGATACAACTGCTCTGGCTGCTGATAGTGCTTACTTTGAAAACCTTGTTATTTCAAAGGATTTAAGCCTCTTTTTGATGGGGAGGTGTTATATTGAAGTGTGATGAACACAGAAATAGTCCTTTTTGTCACTTCCTGTTGATAAACCTTCAGTTTTAGGTTTGATCCAACTACTTCACATATTGAAGTTCATACTACATATAGTATAAGGCTGAATCATTCCTACATATGGGAAGTCAGACACAAATAACCCTGGATGTTTTCAAGGCATGGCTGTGCCTATGTGTTGTCCCAGATTTAAATGTCATTGTGACTGAGACACTTCGTTGTGTGAATGCCGCTGTGACTGTCATTCATTCAGCTTTAGTCTCACCTGAATGAATGACCAACCTGGTTACCATGGCAGTATTAGCCACCAGTGTTCTTCTCCATTCAGCACAACAAAGATGAATTTGCATGGAAGCTCTGAACGGTAGCCTTGTTTTGATTTCTGCACTATTGCTTGTTTTTGCTCGAAGTTCTTCAGCTCTGATACTTTCTTGCCCTGATGTTTTCCTCCAGAGTCTACCAATCACCTTCTGAAACTGTCACTTTGGTCCTTTGACTTTAGCTCCACCGCAGTTTGTCATCCGTCCACGGGATCAGATTGTGTCACAAGGCCGCACTGCCACCTTTCCGTGTGAAGCCAAAGGAAATCCCCAGCCGGCAGTTTTCTGGCAGAAGGAGGGGAGTCAGGTAAGAGCAAACACTCTTAGCTCGTGAAAAAAAAAAGCTGTTTCATCTCTTTTTTCAGGAATATTGTAGCACTATTCACTACATACACAGTGCCTTTCAAGAGTATTCATAACACTATTAATCTTTTTACATTTTTTCATGTTATAATTCTATGCTTCAGTGCATTTTGTTTTTTATTTGTTATTTTATTTAATAGACCAACACAGTGTGAAGTGAAAAGAAAAAGGTGTTCTGTGCATTTCTATTCAACCTCCTTTACTACGATACTCCTAAAGTAAATCCAGGTAACTGGTTGTTGCCTTCAGTAATTCAAAGTTTCTCCATAACCCATCTGTGAGACACAGCAAAAATGCTGATGAAGGTGTTCTAATTAGAAAAGACCATAACTGATCCTTGTCCTTCCCTCACCTTCAAGCACAACAAGTACATTAAACATACAGCCAGGGTTACAATGGAATAGCTAAAACAACCCCCACCCCCACCCCCACCCCACCCCACACACACACACACACAGCAGTTGAAATTGTACTATCTCTAATCAGTATCTGTATTAAAGATACAAAGTCATACCTTTGTTCTCAGGAGCTGCCGAATGACAGTAAGCCTGGCAGAGCTCTAATCGGTTGTCTGTGAACTAGAACTGATAAGAGCGATCCGATCCCTCACTCGACCAGATAAGCTGATTCAGATACCTGGATGTCCTTACAACGGTCAACCACGGTGCCAATTAGGAGCGTGTTTGGGCTTGTAGGTGAGCCAGAGATATGAATCAGCTCTGGCTAAGGTTGAAACACACACGATGCAGTCATTCATAGCCTGGAGGCCAACAATTATAAAACTGTTATTTTGTAAGGATGAACGCAGTTGCAAGTTCACACAAAGATTGAGAATGAAACTCAAGCACTTACAGGTGACCTAAAGCATCACAAGTCACTGAAGCTGATGCGTCACTCTGTCATTAAAGCTGAAATTAAACTGAACGCACCACAAACAGTTTTAGACATGCAGATGCACATCTTTGCCATGCGTTTATCAACACGTCCTTTACCTCAGTGCTGAGATACAAAGGTATCTATTCAGAGAGCAAATTAAAGGTAATTAAATGCAGCATTTTCAGCACACTCCAGGATAATAGAGTTCACAAGTGCTTAAGATGGAGACAGCTAATTTGAACAAACAACATAATTTGTTACAATAGTGTGATTAGGTATAATTAAATCTAGTTTAAATGGGTACCAATAAGGTCTTACAAATTTTCCTGTTTAACGTTTGCAGAATTAAGTAATTAATTATATTGTATTTACAACCCTGACTGAGCAAACCGTGCAAGTAATAAAAATGTTTTTTTTCAAGAAAGTCAATGACCAAAAAAAAAACGGTACTATTCATAATTCAAATTAAAATCTGTGCTGGAAGTAAAAAAAAAAAGCCTCAATCCTGCAAGTCTCATCTGTCAGTTGCTCTGTGAAAAAGCTGGAACCTGATTGATGAAGAATATTGTTTTCATTAGGGAGGTCCATGCTTCAGAGAATTCAAGCTGTTGTAAAACCCAAAGAGCTGCAGCAAGTTGGTTTTTTTTTGGGGGGGGGTTGTTTTTTTGTTTTCTGTTTTTTTGCCATGAGTTACAATCTAGTTAAAGCACTGAGTCACAAAGCCATCAAACACAAATATCCTTTCCCAACTTATCTAAAAAACATATCATGAAGTGTCTACACGTTTTGCAGTTTCAGGTTGGTTGGCCAAGGGAGAGATGAAATTGCTCATACTGTAGCTGTAACACTTTAATCGCTTTGTTTGTAAGTGTGCACAATTTCCCTGTGTTTGCTCGTCTCTTGTGGATGGATGGTTTTGTAATTTGTCTGAGGTGCACCGTGTTCATGTTCTCTCTAATTGACTGTTCACCTTCCTTCAGATTCTGCTGTTTCCCAACCAACCGCAGCAGCCCAACAGTCGCTTTTCAGTGTCACCCAGCGGAGAGCTCACCATTTCATCTGTGCAGCGAGCAGATGCTGGCTTCTACATTTGCCAGGCTCTGACCGTCGCAGGCAGCATCCTCGCTAAGGCACAACTGGAGGTCACAGATGGTGAGCGGAAAATACTTAAGGGTGACTTTTTCCCTGTCCAGTATCAACACATGCTGTAGACAACCAGATGATGTTTACTTGATTCTGAGGAAAATCTTTCCCACTTTATCAGCTTTTCTAGAGATTTGACCTCAAACACAGTTGAAAGTATGCAGCACAAGCACAAACAGAGTTTTGGCTATTGTTGATCTAAAAATAAATAAGAAAAATGATCAAATTTAATTAAAATCATTGGCCTTGAGTTCCTTTGAGCTCCATGTTCACTATTTGTGCGAGGCAGAAATATGTGTATGAGGGAGGTAGCAAGAGACAACGAGACAGAGAGATTTATTGAGTGAATGACAAAAGCTTTCCATGGAACGAATTATGTGGGCCTTGCCTAGCGTGGGAGCTCAACTGCTGTGATGGCAAGACAGACGAGTGTCCATGTGCCTGCTGAAGTACCTGCTAGCAGAAAGATTACATACAGATCAAGAACTCTTTATTAAATGTTTTGTCGTGAGTTATAGGTTTGTCTTTAAAATAATTCCAATAGTACAATATTGTATTTAGGATCACTTTTATAAGATTATCTAAAGTTAAATTTCATAGATCAGAAAAATTTTAAATTGTTCTTACAGTACCAGTATAACCATTTTAACCAGTTTAGATATTTTTATTTATTTGCTTTTTTATGCGTCCTGTCGCAGCACTTCTGCCGTACCATATGGTAAATATGGTTGCCTACATGTGCCAGGGCAGATTTGCTCTACAAAAAGGATATTTCAAGATGTAGTCCTAATTGCTTGATTTACTTTATTAAATCAAGACTGCATTGAGCATCAAAAGGTAGGCCACAGTGCTGTAATAGTAACCTGTGTTTGGATGACCATGAGCCACATGGATTATTTCTGTGTCAGTGCGTTGGTGTGTATGTGGGTGGGTGAGTGAGCAAATGAGTAGAAATACGTGTGTTTGTGTTAAGTTTGTGTATGTGAGTGAGTTTGTCACTAGGAGGTGCATAGTTACTAGAGTGGCGAGAACAGTAGAAAGCCTGCAACATTCAGCACCCTAAAGCACCCACAGAACTTTGGGGGAATGGCTGCTGCAGCCTTCAGGAGCAGCGCCAGGCAGACAGACACAAGGCATCTCCCCCAACACCACTGAGTGATGTTTTTAATAACTGGAGACCAAACTAATTTGATTTCCTTAATTAGTTTTTTTCTTACAAGCAGACATTCTCCCCTTAAATCTAATAACAAATTTTTTAAATAAATAATATTTAAGCACATTTTAGTAAGTCTGTGGCTTCTATTTGTTTCCAAATCCGCTTTTGTGATATCACCAAGAAGGCAAAGTGAGAGGCAGGCTGGGACTGTGTACTCTACCAGTGAAAAGTTTGGACACGCCTTCTCATTCAAAAAATTTTTATCGTTATTAATGGTAAAGATTTTATTTTATTTTAGTAATAAAAGTAAGAATTCTTTTGCTAAAAAATTTAAATAGTTTTGTATTTTAATTAGCTATAAAAGTACATAAATTAATTTAATTTTTTCATGAAATATTTTATTTAGCTAGATTTTTTTATTCAAGGTAAATATTGTGTTTTTTTTTCTATAATCAAAAAGAAAAATTATGACGAGGCAGGTCTAAGATAAAATGAGAGAAAGGAGGACAGACTAGAAAAAGGCCAGGGTAAGGTCACGGCCACACCTGCCGCAGTCTTTGTGTGATTTACTGCCCTGAGACCCGCCAGCAGTCTGCGGAGTTCAAGGATATCTGTAATGAGAAATTCCTGATCCAGAGACCCAAGGCCAAGTTGAGCTTTGCCTCCTCCTTTTGTCTCCCCTGCATGCCATCAACACTAAAGTCGGATGTATCACATTTCCTGACAAAGCATGGCTGTCTGTTTTTAGATTTGCTTCTGTTAAAACAATGTAACTGTAGCTTACCATCTTCACTCATTTTAGTTATACACCAGAGTCATGAAACTAACATTCTGTAAGAAAATGCGGAATGTTTAGCAGACAAAGAAAAAGGTTTAGTTATGCATGTGAAAACAAACAGATCTTTGTTGCTTTAGGAAACTCCTTTGTGTTTTAGAAATAATTCAAAGAACAAGACAGTGGCTATTATAATGTGTTTACATTTGCACTGCTGCTTCTAATTCATTTAATTATATTTGCCCTTAAAACAAATATCTGAAATTAATGTCGTACATTTGGCTTGTGGTGGATAATCTATCTAGCTTCTGCACATTTTTTCTCCCTAATGTCTTAGGTGACCCAAAGCGAGGAGCTGACTATAACAGCTCAAATGTGAATTACCTTGAATCACTTCCTTTTGTCAGGTGGAAGTGTGAAAGAGAAAATAGGGTTTGGTAGTGAGGGTGTGATAATGTGTTGAAAGGTTACTGAAGTAGACTTGGTAATTAGCCCCTGCAGGTCTGACATCATTAATCCATACTTTCTAATTAATGTAGGTTTCGTGATGCCACAGGGACTCCACATTATTCAAGTCTAAATTATAAACCTCTGTGCTTTCGTGCAAATTCTTTTGGAGATCTCCACTATTTCATCCAAGTGACCCAAAGGCTTTTTTATCACATTTTAGCTAATGAAATTGCTTGTATAAATAGAGTTCAAAGCATTAGCTTTTAACTAAAATGAAGATGGAACAAAAAAAAATGTAAAAAAGGATTTCATTCATTTTATCTGGTACAGATGCATACAAGGTCCTGAAAAGTGTTTATTTTATGTGACAGACAATGACAAAGTAGTGCTTAACTATAAAGTGAAAGGAAATGCACACATAGATTTTAATTTTATTGTACAAATATAAACCAGAAATGTATGGTGTGCCTTTAGATTTAGCCGCCTTTGCTCTCATACCCACTATATAAGATCCACTGTAACCCACTCATCTACAGCTCAGGGTATATAATTCATTGACAAGACAGCTGTTGCTATAGGTGTGCACTATGCAAATCTAGTCTTTATGGAAGAGAGCCAAGAAGAAAACAACAGTTGAAAAAAAGCCATAGGATTTCCTATTTGCAGTTTTCCCCGAGCCATGAAGGGGACACAGTAAAATGTGGAAGAAGGTGCTCTGCTAAGATTTAATCTACAATTGAACTATTTGCCCTACATGAAGAAGCCTATGAATACACCATTTCCATGGTGAAACATGGTGGTGGTAGAATCATGCTTTGGTGATACTATTTTTCAGCAGGATTATTGAAGCTGGTAGGGGGTTTAGGGGAAGATGGATAAAGGGTTGGCCTCCAAGTGGTGAGAGCATCATGCTGCACGGATGATTTTCTTCAGCAACCCAAGACGTGAAAGCTGATGTTCACTTATGCACACTGCTAATCTGATTGTGCTGGATTGATTGGGCAACTATTGGTCAACAATTTCAGTTGAGAGACAAAGCCAAAAGGTGGCTGTAAAATGTTTTAACTACAGAGAGTTTGAATACAAATGCATGCCAGATTTTACATCTTTTCATTTATAAAAAAAGTTAAAACCAAGTATCTTTTCCTTTCACTTCACAATTATGCACTACTTTGTTTTGATCTGACACAAGAAAACCAATAACATGTAAGTTTATGATGGAACATTTAGTATTTAAAACTCCTCTTTTTTCGTGCCCCACTTTACACATAATGAAGTCTTTAACTGAACCACACTGAGTCAATAAGGCGAGTCCCACCGCCCAAGTGTACCACAGAGTCTAGGGTAGTGTATAACACTAAGACTATCCAGGGAGTAAGTGGAAACGGATACCATTGCTCTGCCACATCAATAAACTTAGAAAATCTTACTCAGCTGTTTTTTCCACTATTCTTGGAAATATAGGATATGCTCATTGTTTTGTGGCACAAAAAAAACACATTTAGTCTATTTTATGACAAATACCCAAATGCTCCGGAGTGTGTTTCTTGAAAAATACTGTGGATCAGCTCATTTTATACATAGTTTAGCCATCTTACGTGAAAACCATTGCACCATTATCTCTAAAGTCATGAGATATTCATGTTTTCTTTGTTTTTCCTATTGTCTAGTACTCACAGACAGACCCCCACCTATTATCCGGCAAGGACCATCCAATAAGACCCTTGGGGTGGACAGTGTTGCGCTGCTGAAGTGCCAGGCATCGGGAGACCCCATCCCCTCCGTCAGCTGGCTGAAGGACGGGGTCAGTCTGCTGGGAAAGGACTCCCGCATGTCGCTGCAGGAGCTGGGCAGCCTGCAGATCAAAAACATAAAGGTAACAGAATTAAGCTACTCTGCTTTTTCTGTAGCATAATGTGCCTTGCAAATACATTCATATGCCTAGATGTTTTCCACATTTTGTAACATTCAGAAATCTGAAACTGCACTGTAATGTGTTGGTGGTATAGGAGAAATACTAACACAAAGTAGCACATAATGTGCTACTTTGCACATAATCTGAAGTGAAAGCAAAATGATGAATGGTTTTCTATTAATTTCACAAATAAAAATATAATATAAAAAGTATGGCTTGCATCTGTATTCACCCCTTCCTCATAAACACAGTCCATTGCAACCACCTGCAACCTGTAGATCTCAACATAAATACAGCTGTCCTGAGACCCTCAGAAGCATGTTAGAAGACATTAGTGAACAGCTTCATGAAGACCGAGAAACACAGCTGAAGGTCAGGGACATATTTGTGGAGAGGTTTAAAGTTTCGAACAAACAGAACACAGCAAAGTAGTAAAAGAAAAAGCTCCTGTCTCCAGTTTTTTGGGGGAAACCTAACACTGTACATTACCCTGTTCACACTATCCATGTGAAAACTAGTAGAGACATACCACAAAAGGCTTGCAATTTACCTGTAGATGTAAATCTTAAATAAGGCTATTCTTTTTAGTGCTGACTGAGAGAATTAGATATTTATCTGTGGTTTTCCTTTCTCTTTACAAATATGCACTAATTGTTGTTAGCTTGTTACATAAAATCCCAATGAAACACATGGACATTTGTGGTTGTAGCAAAAATACAAGGGATATGAATACTTTAGAATGCATATCCTCTGACATTTGTCATTATTTAGCATGTTTTATATAATGTGTTCCTACTTGCAGGTTAGAGCAAAAACATTCAATATGATGCCTTAAAAAGATGAATAGCCTGCACTGATTTTTTTAAAGTGTTAGATAGCATCACTTAGAGGTGTGGACGCTTCCACTGGGCTCAGCTGTGAATGAATGGATGGATGGGTGGACTCCAGCTGTTTGAGAGAATATATATTCACTTACTGATGTATACACACATGTGTACAGACGTCCACATTTATACTAGATTAAATTTAAGAGGCTCACATCTTCCTTTACCCACTCAGAGGCCACAGCGGAATACCTATTACGCTTGACAAAGCTGCAGACCACTGACATGTTATTTAATAAATGGAGGTAAGGCACCCGGAAAAAAACCAACAAACAACCAAACTTCCTAGGAGGGATGGAGAGACATGCCAGCTGTCATCGGTCCAGGGGATCCAGCAGCACACCCTAAATTAATTAGCCCGGCTTTCTTGTGGTTGGGGGGTTTGGGGAGAGACAGTGGGGAAATAAGGAGGAGAGGGTGGGAAAGCGATGGAAGGGTGGTGAGCAGAAAATGGAATTCATTAGGAAATTAACGTCAGCACTTTGAGCTACTCAAAAATGACGGTCAGTTTGTCCAGCAGAGGGCTAGCATATGTAGCCTTTCCATCATGTTTTATTTTCTTCAGTAAAGGTGTTACAGAAGGGAAGACCTTTTACTCAGGGTGTTAGAAAGATCTGTGTTTTAGTCTGCCAATATGCTTATTCTGATTCATGCTTTCATGTCAGCTTTCAGACTCGGGGATCTACACATGTGTGGCTACCAGCTCAAGTGGTGAAACATCATGGAGTGCTTTCTTGGAAGTGAAAGGTAAATCAAACGGTGCATGGCATGGTAGTTGCAAACAATTGTTGTACAGTGCCCGCCTTAGTCTTTGTAACTTCTGGTGAAGAGCCTTGAAATGAGTGAAAAGTCTCAAAGTGAAATCATCTTTCACAGCAGTTGCAAAATCTCACACTGAAACGTGCTGAAGTTCTCTAACACCGAGGTAGAACTTTTATTTTTTTACATCCCTTCCAATCTTTTTCACAGTGCATTATGGGAAAAATAACTTAGAGAGTATTGCAGCCATTTATATCACAGTTCCAGTTGTTTTAAACTTTAAAATTATTGCTCTAATTGTAATTCCGTTAGATATTTCCTAATTTAGGATCATCAGCACCCATCTGCCTTACCTAAATGCTAAGTTCTCTTGTTTTTCCCATTTTGATAGGGGCTAGTAGAAATGTGCTTCTGTGTCACTTCATATTTATATCTCACAAAACCAGGACGACATTGATTCTATGTTAAAAATGTAAAAGTAAACCTTTAAAAGTAAACTATACATTTTAAAAAATGCTTCAGTGTGTATTTCATAGAAATTATTGGAATTACCAATAAGTGTGACCCCCATGAGTTTATTCAAAAAAAAATAATTTTTCACATTTTCTCCCCTTGAATGGAAGTGTTTTTAAAATTTTCAGTGTGAAATAATGCTACTGCAGTAAAATACAAATGTTTTTTAGAGCTTTGAATACTCTACCAGGGTCTCAATACATTTGGAGGGTGGTGTAATGTCTCAGCTATAACTTGAAAAGCATCTACATTTTGTCTCCCCTAAACAGAATCAACTGCAGTGATAGTTACAAAGAACTATGATGAGAACGAGCTTCCAGGTCCACCATCTAAACCCCAGGTCACCGATGTTACCAAGAACAGCGTGTCCTTATCTTGGCAGCCTGGGATGACTGGAGCATCTCCCGTCTCTTCCTTCGTCATCGAAGCATTCAGGTCTGTTTACTCTCGTAAAGAAATGCAACAATCAGAAACCTGTGGCTGATTCTGAATCTCGACCTGAAGCTGATCTTAGTCATTTCTGATTGATCCTGTAAACCTGTAGCCTAACAACATATAAGAACAGTATTGAATATATGTTCTTCTCTTTTTTAATATTTATAGAATTGCTAAAAAAGCTTTTCTGTGTGTATGTGCTGGAGGATGAAGACACTTACCTTTACTCTGAAATTTCCAAAAAAGCCAACATTTCCAAATCTAGGTCAAAAAGACAAAAAGAGCAACTGTTTCCTGGAATATGTTCAGCCTTCCTGTTAATCTGTAAAACGTTTCACTCTCTCTCTTGCGCAGGCTGAATGATTGAGACAGACTGGCATGTCTTGACAAGTCATAGAAAATACGTTTTCCTGTTAAATAATTTTGTACGTCTGTCCTTTCATTGACTTAATTTTTAAGCACCTTACTGATATTAAAGATAGCAAGCTTTTAGTATTTCTCCCTCAGTAACGTCCACGTTGACGAGTGTTGCTGCAGTGTGGTAGCACGTAGTTATGTTGTACTCAGAGATCTGTTTTTTACGTTTCTGACAGGCTGGTCACCAGTCAGGAACAGTCAAGCTGAAAACTGTTTGATCCCTGTCAACAGAATCTCTCTGTGCATTTCTACCATTTTACTCAATCCTGACAGTTGCATGTACAGATCTAGAGCACCATAAGGAGACTACACTGAAAAACCATGTGAACGCACTTTTTCTCTTCTGTTACAGTCAGTCTGTAAGCAACAGTTGGCAAACAGTGGCAGACCATGTCAAGGCCACCCAGTTTACAGTCAAAGGTCTTCGTCCTAACACCATCTACCTGTTCATGGTACGAGCAGTCAACAGCCAAGGCTTGAGTGATCCAAGTCCAATGTCAGATCCTGTTAGAACACAAGGTATTTCACATAAGCACAAAAGAACTGTTTATTGATAATACACTGACTGAAGTTGTAATGGTCACTTTTATTATGTTTTTTCTCTTTTTTCCTGAGTATAATTGCTTTTTCTATTACATGGTATGGTTAACTTTTCCTTTCTAAAGTGCGATCCTTATCATCCTCTCTCAGCAATTTGTGGCAGATAGCTCTGCCGAAGCACTGCAGAATGTTCCAGAGGTCAAATTCTTCGGCCAAGCTCAGCTCATTAAGGCTACACTTAAGCAATTATGTAAAATAAGCATGTCTACTTTTGAAAAGCCTAACAGCATTAGCTACTTCCATGCTTTGATAATCTTTATAGCAGCGGAAAATGACCATCTCCAAAGCTAGAGAGGATTTGATTACGTCCAGAGCAGACCACAGAATTCGGTGTGCAGTAATAGAAAAAGTTTCCATGAAAAAAAACCGGAAAAAGATAATAAAAACAGGCTTTAGCCACACTCTGTCAAACAAAAGCCAACAGCACCAAACATATGTGAATCTGAATTTCAGCAAATCTCGCTCATGCACAGCTGACATTTTTGAGGTGATATGTGGCTCGAAAATGACATGTTGATTGATTTTCTTTTTCTCTTTTAACTCTTCCTATTAGTGAGGCCAGTGATTCAGAACTGTGTTGCATTTTCTGAAGGTTTTTATTTTTAAAATACAATTTTCTACTGTGAGTTTTTTTCTCTGTACTTACAGTAAAAACTCAAACTGTGGGTCACTTTTACCACTCTCATGATCTCATATAATAAAGTTTTTATTTCTTTTAACTCAAAACACATGTGGGGAGGAAATGGGCTGGAAAAGAGTGTCATAGTGTCCATTAATCTTCCATCTAATACGTCTGAGGGTCACGAAATCTGAGTTCATTTATTGCTGCGGTTGTTCAGTCAGACCAGAGGAGGTGCAGAGAAGTCCCAAATAAACATTTGGAGCCTTTTTTCACTCATGATAAAACGCTGCTTAATTTTACTCCCTTTTATTATCTATTTTTTATTAATTCTTTACACTTTTACAGATATAAGTCCTCCAGCTCAGGGAGTGGACCACAGGCATGTGCAGAAGGAGCTTGGAGAGGTCATAGTTCGGTTGCATAACCCTGTTGTCCTGAGTCCCACCACCATTCAAGTTACATGGACAGTAAGTGATTGATGATTAAAATTACGTTTAATTGTTGTTACACTTTTACAACCTGCAACCTGTTCATTTGCTCAAGGATTGTAGTAAAGGTTTTAAAACTACTGGTGCTGACATATATAAAGCCTCACAATAAATTCATCTTTTATTGAAGTAGCAGTTATCCCAGAAAAATTTAAAAACTCAAAATTTTCTTTTGAGTAATTTTTTTCAGTGAAAAAAACATCACAGTTTTTAACTGAAAAGTTGCACACTTATTGCGACGTATTTTGCTAATAGGGCAGGTTCTGGCTTTCTCCTTTAACATTTCACAAGGTTGCTGAGAATATCTCATATGTTAAATCTTTCCAACATTTTAATTCAGTCACATTACATTAAAATAGTCTACAGCTCATTTTTTGTTACCTTTTAGTGTAGCAGATTTTAGAGGGGACATATCTTGCTTTTAAATCCTTCCTTTTCACACTTAAATCATCCAGTTGTGGTCTATATAAAGTGGAAGTGCAATGCTTTGGTCTGAACTCCTTGTTATTCTAGCTCCACAGGCCCCTCTTTTACCTCTTTTCTGAGGTACGTCTGAGAGCAACTTGTTTTGGTGCGGTCTCTTTAAATGTTACTGAGGCACTTCACACCTCGCCCCCCTACAGGTATAGGTGCACTCCACTTTAACCCGTTTGCCCATTTTTGTAGTTTGATAACAATTATCTAGCACAACAAGACAAAAACTGCAAAAACAATGCAAAACGGTTTATGTAATAATAATAATCAAAACATGCACGATTATGTCCCCAAGGAGGTAAAAGCAGCACACAGCACTACCATAAGCAGAAGGCACCATGCTACTGCTATCAAAACATTGACTAGGATGTCATATCAACACACAATAAATTCATGTCTGAAGTAAAGTTTGTTGTTATTTTAGCGTTATTTCTAGCTTAGCGCTTTGGTGTGTCTGTTGGTTCCAGAGATAGAAAGAGACCTCTAAATCAGATGAAATCTTTCTGCAAATCCTTCTTGATACTGGTGGAGGTTGCTGAAGAACATTTCCATGAAAAAAAAAATTAATTAACCAGGCACTTGAAGAGTTTCCGATGCTGGGGGATGGTGTAATGTATTGGTTTTGGTTAATACACCCAACAACCAAACCAAACTTATCCTCTTTCAGCATAGGCAGTCTTAGGCTTGGACTACAAAATAGCAGCGAGAAATAAATATGGTGGATACGCGAAATTGATCAGCCAGAAGTCTGTTAGCTGTTCCGCAGAAAATACTGTGACGTAACAGTTGGACCAACATAACAGATGATAGAGAAAACTGAACAGACTTAAAAATATGATCCAAACAGAATATAAAGATATATCCGCAACACCGGGAGAGACTAAATTCAACTTTTTTGCACTCCTACAGACTCCAAGTACACAACAAAATGTATTTAAAGGCTAAAAAAGTGGATTTTGCATGATATGTCCCCTTTAAATCATCAGTGTCTGATAAATAAAAGGAGAAGCACAGATTCGTATGAGACGAGGTACTGATCCAGCTGCTGTGTGTGTGTGCTTTCTCAAGGTTTATTTATAAAATGTTTGTGAATTCTACAATTTTTTGATTTTGAAGTTATTATAATAGAGTTACACAATTCAAATGATGTATGATGATTGAAAGTTTATCGCTAGAACACAGAGTTTTAGTCCCAACCAGAGCTGTCACTCTTCTTGTTTCCCTTATTTTGACTAGAAATGCAAGAGAACGTGAAGGTCGGTGTTCCTTAAAATATTTATAAAGATGCACATCTCCATGAAGTTTGTATTGACTCTGTAAGTTATAAAGTGAAGCTGCCTATTATCTTTTGAGTGTGTGATGTAAGCATCAGACTGATGAGACACTGCAGCACTGGGAGGAGTTCAGCTTAGCCTCTGCTGATGTAAGTGGAAATACTCACAAAAAACAGCCAGAGTAAATCAAAGTTCAGGGAAAAAAACTTTCTGGGTCAGGAAGATTAAAGGTTCTCATTTCTCAGGAAGAGAAAGAAGCCCACAACATCACAGAATCTCCAACATACGTAACAATGGGTATGAAGTGCTTCCACATACTTATACTATAGCCACATGGAATGGGTGTTACTGAAACTCAGTTTTATTCTCACTTGACCAAAGAGCATGGTTTCAGTTAAAATCGCAGAGTTTAGCAACAATCTATTACATGTTTATATTTGTGATGTTAGGACAGAAGATGCTTTAATGGCTTGCAGCCAGAACAACCTCTGAGCATGAAGATAACATCATATGATGATTTTGGAGATAGGTAAACCCAAGTGCCCACTTCTTGCTGAAGTTATACAACAGTTTTACCTCCCTAACCATTAATAATCATGGGTCCTTATTCAGCCTAGTTACACTGCCTGGCCAAAAAAAGGTCACACACTAATATTTCGGTGGACCACCTTTAGCTTTCATTACAGCACGCATTCGCTGTGGCATTGTTTCGATTAGCTTCTGCAATGTCGCAAGATTTATTTCCACCCAGTGTCTCATTAATTTCTCACCAAGATCTTGAATTGATGGTGGTAGAGTTTGACCGCTGCGCAAAGCCTTCTCCAGCACATCCCAAAGATTCTCAGTGGGGTCAAGGTCTGGACACTGTGGTGGCCAATCCATGTGTGAGAATGATGTCTCATGCTCCCTAAACCACTCTTTCACAAGAGGAGCCCGATGAATCCTGGCATTGTCATCTTGGAATATGCCCGTGCCATCAGGGAAGAAAAAATCTAATTCTTTTAATGGAATAACCTGGTCATTCAGTATTTTCAGGTAGCCAGCTGACCTCATCCTTTGGACACATACTGTTGCTGAACCCAGACCTGACCAACTGCAGCAACCCCAGATCATAGCACTGCCCCCACCGGCTTGTACAGTAGGCACAAGGCATGATGGGTGCATCACTTCACCTGCATCTCTTCTTACCCTGATGCACCCATCACTCTGGAACAGGGTAAATCTGGACTCGTCAGACAATATGACCTTCTTCAATTGCTTCAGAGTCCAATCTTTATGCTCCCTAGCAAACTGAAGTCCTTTTTTTTCAAGTTAGCCTCACTGATTAGTGGTTTTCTTAAGGCAACAACTGTTCAGTCCCAATCCCTTGAGTCCCCTTCGCATTGTGCGTGTGGAAATGCTCTTACTTTCACCCTTAAACATTTCTTCGAAGTTCCAATAAACTTCATACAAACTTTAAGCAAACTAAAGAATGAATTTAAAGAATTGCCTCTTTTATATGTATTTTGTCCATTTGGAATGATTTCTTGCCTTTAATATTTCGAAGTGTGGCTAAGGGTGTGATGTCATATTTATACTCAAGGAAAACAGGAAGTTGTGGAACTTAAATAAACATCTGTAGGTGCTTTGAATTAACTCAAAAGCATAAACATTCAGAAACACATTAGTTACAACAGTTGTGCCACAAGTGACTTTGTTTTTTCTCCACAATATTTTCCCCTATTTAATAATTGTACTCATATTAGAGGTTGGAATTTTCTTATTTTTTTCTGTAAGACTGTGCTTCTGCAGTAAAAAAATAATTTATTCTGAAGCTTTTCACACAACTTTCAAAGAGGTGCCAATGACTTCCTTATCTATTTTTATTGTTTCTCCATCTTTGGTTCTGCAAATGCCAGTCATAAAGTGAAGATAGTTGACATAAAAGATCCATCTTTGAAGCTTCTGCTGGAGGCGACCATTTGTTTTATGTCGGTGGAATTTCTTTTGTCAGCCTGTTCCTTCCAACTACAGCTTTTGAAATTTTGTAATTGGTGACTTTAAAGTAACCAAACATCAAATGGATGTAAAATGGGTTCTTTACCACAGCAAGAATAAAAGGAAATGTCAGAGACACCTGGATATTCATCAATCTTCCATCTTCCCTTCAGCTGCTTCCTTCCTAAAACAAAGGCTGCACTGATAGAACTAAATTAAAATATTGCTACTGTTGGTGAAATCAAGTTTTCCTTTTGCTGCAGAAGTAATGCATTTACCTTCCTATATCCAAGCATTGCGTATGTATGTGCTATGGGGGTTTGAGGGAATAAAAAGAGCAGCTCCTTCCTAGATGCAAGTGTTTTATATCTTAATTGCATGGTAATGAGAACAAAAATACTGCTCAGATTCTTTGAGGCTGAGGTGTTCATTCATTATATGTGGTATTTCATTTCAAGTATGGTGCTATAAATCACTCAGTTGCAGGTATTTGCCTCACATCACTTAACAGATGGGGTGGTGGTTTTCATTTTTCAATCAACATTAGCAGTTTTCCCACTGACATGTTTATTGACCCCTGCAGTAGGTCTCTGCAACCCACCCCCCCTTAAGACCTGACCGCTGAATTAATGCTAAACCCTTTGGTTTATGATTGTAATGTGAAGTCAACACAAAACTGCCCCAGCCTAAATAAATCAGAAGTCTTTTCCGTAAACAGAGGAGCCGCTTTTGTATTTCCAAATCATCTCATTAATAAAAGTCCAACACCAACAAGGGGGGATCCATTCTGCTGATTTACTCAGTCTGTGCCGGTGAAAAACAGCTGCTTAATATCCCACTTGAAAGCAGCGCTCACTTCCTCTACTGTTAACAAGCCATTACAGTGAGTTATGCGCCTACTCCTCCTCTGCATAAATTCAGCTTTTTCTGTTTAACTAAGTAGCCAGAGTTTAAAGGGAAGTCCTCTTTCAAGCTTTTTTATCATAAACACCCCCTCTTTGTGTTTTTTGGGGAAAATGTCTGCATTCCCATGTGTATATGTATTTGAGGCTGCATAGCATTCTTATAGTTGCAGCCCATCTTAGATGCAGAGAGGCGTGCTTTAAGAGGTGTCACTGTGTTGTATTTATTGCACATATGGGACATGCATTTGTCCTTTAAGGTGGAGCTGTTAGCATGAGGTAATATCCTGGTGTTATAATTGAGCAGAGTGTGGCAAGGCTGGTGATAAAAGCCCCATTAAACAAGTAACAGCCTCTAAAGTGTCATGCATGCAATCTTGGAAAGCACACTGCAGGAAAACACCAATGTGTGGTATTCACCTAATCGCTTCCACATGCTTTCCTTCCAGTGATAACCCTGCCTTTATTGCTTCCCCAGGTGGACCGTCAGTCCCAGTTCATCCAGGGTTACAGGGTTCTGTACAGGCAGACATCAGGGCTTCCTTCACCAGGACCATGGCAGACCCAGGATGTGAAGGTGCCCTCTGAGCGCAGCGTCATCCTATCGTCGCTCAAGAAGGGTATTGTTTACGAGATCAAGGTTCGGCCTTATTTTAACGAATTTCAAGGCATTGACAGCGAATCCAAGACAGCACGGACCACTGAGGAGGGTGAGAAGTGAAAGAATTTATGTGTTTATAGAGATTACCCTTTAGGCTACTTTTATGTGCTCTTCTGTTGTTTTATTGCCATTTCAATGTAAAGTTTAAAAGTTTCATGCCAATATACAGTGCCTTGCAAATGTATTTATAGGCTTTGAATTTTTTTTTTACATTGTCATGTTATAACCACAAACCTGAACGTGTTTTTTTGAGATTTTAAGTCATAGATCAACACAAACTAACATATAGTTATGTAGTATGGGGAAGATGATAGATATTTTCAAATTTGTTTTACACATAATCTACAAAGTGTGGCATTCATTTGTATGTTACCCCCTTTACTTTGACACCTATAGATAAAATCCAGTGCTTTCAATTACCATCAGAACTCACCTAATTAATAAAGAGAGTCTATTTGTGTAATTTAATCTCAGTATAAATGCAACTGTTGTTTGAAGGCCATAGAGGTTTGCTGGAGAACATTATGGAACAGACCAAGAAATACATCGGGCAGGTGAGGGACATGGTTGATAGAGGTTTAAACAGAGTTAGGTTATGAAACAATATCCCAAACTTTGAACATGAAGAGTATGATTTAACTCCCAACCCAACTGACAGGCCTAGCAAGGAGAGTATGAATCAAAGATGCAGCTAAGAGGCCCATGGTAACTCTGGGGGAACTGCAGAGACAAGTATTAGTTGTGGACACCACAAATCAGACCTTTATGAAAGAGTGGGAAGAGGAAATCATTGTATTACCACAAGCCATGTAGGAAACATAGCAATCAAATGAAAAAAGGTGCTCTGGTCATCTGAGGTCATAGTTGAACCGTGTTTCTTTCTTTTATATTAAATGATTGCCTGTGATGTTGCTACCCTTCTTCTAATCCATCACTCAGCATCCACAGACTGTCCAAAGACAGTTTAGGACTGACTTAAACTGTGATTGGAAACTTTATACACCTCCTTCCACAAAGATTATCTGTCACCCAAAGCTTGATATATAGAGCCTCTGACAAGGCCAGAGTGCAGTGTTGTACAAAATTACTCACAAGGATACACACTGGGTTTTTGTTTGGATAAACTTACTATTTTGACCATTGCTGGGGAAAAAAAACTGCATACATCAGTACCACACCCGCCTTTGGGTTTAATGACTTGAGTTAGCTAGTGTGGTAAAGGCTTATAATATGTCCTCTCAACAACACAAAAAGAAACAATGCAGACACTTTAGTCTGGAGGTGAAGCCTATCTTGCCCCAGCATGTCCAGGCCTGCATGTATTGGAGACAGTTCACATCCTGTTGCGTTGACAGGCTCATTTATTTCCCTTTTCTCAAGGGGACCATATCTCCTGTGGCCACCGTGTACATGCACTGCTCACACTGACTGGCCACAGGAGTGGAACTGCCACCACATCACGGCTTTCCCTAACACACACAAAAAGGAACACACACACAAACATGAGGCAAACACACATGCCAGCTTACCTACGTATCTCCCATAGACCTCAGAAGCTACATGTCCCAGCTATTACCTGTGCTGTTAGTATCCCCTGTCTGTCCTCTATCCACACCCCAGTCCCCCAGATTTTCGGCGAATATCTATTTATGTCATAACCCTGTTGCTGTGCCTGTTCATAACTAATACACAGTGAAACACTTTGCTCTAGGCTATTCAGGCTGCATTGGATGACTAATAGGGCTAGCTAAATGAGGAAGAAAATCTAGTTCAAGAGGTGATTAAAACTTAGGTTGTCCATTAGCTAACACAATTACAGAACCCCCAGAGAAGGTTAGGGCAACTGCAACCAATTCAATTCACTACGTTTACTTCATTATCCATATAAATATTTACAATGGCTTAAAATCTTTTGAAAGCCCTTGAACTTTTACAATTTTTTGCATTGCAACCACTAACTTCAATTATTTATTATGAGTTTTTGTGATGGGCCATGAAAAAGTAGCACATACTTGGAAGGAAGGTACCTCATGGTTTAATTTCTTTACAAAAACACAGAAATTAGATTTTTTTTCGGTTCATCCCCCTTTTCTTTGATACCACTAATTACAATCTAGTGTCAAGGGTTGCCTTCAGATGTAATTTAATGATCAAAGAGTCCATCTTTGTGAAATGTAATTTAAGTATAAATACAGGTGAGGGCTTTAGTGGTCTGTTCTATCACATTATTTAACGGCAGGAACACATCAGATGTTCAAAGCAGGATTAGGTTATTAAACAGTGTCTCAACTTTTCAACAAGTACTATTTAATTAACCATACAAAACACTGCACATCACCATCCAAACATGGTGGTGGCAGCATTTTGCTGTGGGGATGCATTTCTGCAGTTAATCAGACAGGATGGATTGAGGTGATCCTGTAAGAAAATGGTGAAGCCCGACCTTTTTGGCAGTCTATAAAACTAGGTAAAACTCCACCTGCTGGTCACTGTACACCGGCTGCTAGCTTGCGTTCTACTCCGTTAGCTTCCAGTTATGTTTGAAACTGTACATTTTGATGATACACAGGGTAAATGTCATACCCAAAGTCTATGTCATATGCAGAAGGACTCCTACAATGGAAATCAGCACTTTTATTTGACCAGATTCCCTTTTATTTCCTTTTCATGAGGTGAAAAACGCATTTGAGAAAGTTTTGGCACCCTATGCCTGACTACCATTTCCGCCTGGCACATTGCCGTCTAAAACTTTTGTGGAAAATAAATGCTTCAAGTTATTCAGTCCAAATTTGCTCCAGTTATTGTGAAGATGTGGATGAATGCAACCTGGGGCTTCTAGGAATTCCAAAGGATTTCCATAGTGTTTTGTAATGTTCATTTTGAAAAAACATTTGGCGAGGCTCAAAAATGTTCATTTTTTCTTTGTTTAATCACAAATTAAACAGACATAGTAACAGTTAAAATAGTGCTTCCACTGGAAAAATATTCTTTTATGTCTTATCTTTACACAGGTACCAAAAGTTTCCATGTAGGCATTATAACGGTGGAGCTATACTTGATATATTGTAGGTATGTTATTTTATGCGGAAATTGCTCTAAAACCCCTTAGGGCTCAACAGGTTAAAGGCTACAGTAGACCAAGCCAGAGGTTCACCTTCCAGGAGGACAACACCTTTAAACATAAAGCCAGAGCTACAATTTGATGGCTTAGATCAAAGCATATTCATTTGTTGGATTGGTCTAGTCAAAGCCCAGACCTGAATCTAATTCAGAATGTGTGGCAAGACTTTAAAATTGTTATTAATAGTTACTCTCCACCCAGTCTGAGTGAGCTAAAGATATTATAGAAGAAAGAATGGGCAACACATTTAGTTTCAACATAAGCTAAAGTGGTAGTGGCATTCCTCAAAAGACTTATTACAGCTAAGGAGTTATTACAAACAAGTGGGATCTACTATTTAAGGTCATCAGATTAGGAGGAACTGGTTCTAAATGCACATCACATTTTTCAAGTTTTTATTCATAAAAATATTTGAAAACCATGGATTGTTAGACTTCCACTTCACAATTATGCACCCCAATGTTGTTGATCAATCATATAAATCCTATTTAAAGATAAACAAACCAAGCATGTGGTTATAAGGTGACAGAATGTGAAATGTTTAAGGGGCAGGCATGCTTTGGCAAGAGTCTGTATATCTTGGCTGACAAATTAACTCTGGCTTTCATCCTGTTCCATCTGAGAAACTAACCTGAGACATAACTGAGGATGAACATATTTTAGGCAGCATAAAGCTAATTCAGGAAGAAAAAAAACACTTTTGTTTGTGTAAAAGCTAATTTTCTACATTGCTCTCTAGGGACATCCCACAACACCCACGACTTGTCATTAACTATTGGTTACTTTTTAGTATTAGTAATGATATTATCTGCTTGTATACCCCCCCCCCCCAATCACTCAGCACAGCATGGTGTGCACATGCAGTACAGGGGGTCACATTCCTGCCTGCCATACATCACTCTGCTAATGGCCCTATTAGCACAGCCTCCAAGGACTCTAATGAAAAATGTGTATTGTTTAGCACAAATATGCATGATAATCAGCTGCTAAATCATTCATAACATTAACTTTGAACGACATTGTCTCTGATGGCTTGCACGGACAAGCCGGGCACTTCATCACCTGAACGTAATGCAGCACCGCAGAGCGAGATGCTTGATCAGATGCTCGCTTGGTAGATTGTTTCTAATCTGGCCAAGGTGTTGAGTTCATCATTGGAACCATTCATCTTCCACCATGCCAGGACCTCCTGGCTCTCTGGGGGCCAGTGTGGCCAATTGCACTGAGGGATGAGCACAGATTTACAGGGTGACACGTGCCATTTTGGATGGAGGTGAGGTGAGGGAGAGGCAGCCCAGGAGTAATTGACCTGTCAGTATTCTGCTGCGGTGCCGCTACCCTGCCAGCCTGTGCGGAAATGAGAAAACATTATTTTTAAAGCGTTATTTCCAGTTGGGCCAACTGTTATTTATTTTTCCTCTTACGCCTTGTGGGGTCAGAAGATTGTTGCCATCGGAATAACAATTGAGGTTATGAAAGCTTGGACTGCTCTTGTTTCTATCCTCCCTGCCTGTCTGCTTGTGGATGGAGCCAATGCTTTCCCAGGAACCTCTTTCTAATGTGCTTCTCCATCCTCACCTACTGGCTTTAGTTTCATCTGGCTGATCGATAAGCGTCTGTCGATATGTTTACTGAGACATTGTTTCCTCCTCCTAAACACTTTTTGCTTTTTCATATTTCTTTTGCGTCTTCGCTTCATCCCAATAAGCTTGTTGATCCTTGTGCCAAACTGGTCAGGGATGAAGTCTTCGCGTGACTGAGAAGCCTTGCCTGACTCTGCCAGGCCATCATTGCACAAATCAATACCAGCATCCTCTGTGCAAATCCACCAGACTAGAGCAGAGCAGAGCCTGATATATTAAATCACAATGAAATGTTAAAGACAGCCGATAGCCATGTCAGATCTGACCTGATCTTATCCTGACAAACTGAAGTCAACTGTGCCTTCCATACAAAATATTTTTCATTTTAAGGGATGTACATTGGTGTCAATGTTTTTGTTTTTTCTTTCTTTCCCTTTCTTTTTTCTCTAGTGAAATGGTAGAATAATTTGCAGAGATACAATAACCACAAAATGTAATGTATTTTAGCGAGATCTTATGTAATGGATTAACACGAATGAATAAACCAAACATTATGCACAATTTTTAACTAAAAAATCAGAAAATTGTAGTGGGCATATGTCTTAAGCCTGCTTTACTCTGACACCCCTTGAAAATATATTGCAAACAACTGACTTCAGAAGTCGCTTCATTAGTAAATAAATTCTTTATTTAGGTTTGTTGGAGAACATTAATGAACAAACACCATCATGAAGACCAAAAAACATACCAGACATATCAGGGATGATGCCGTGTTGGGTTATAGTACTTCCTAAGCTTTAAACAATAAAATATTTTATTTGTAATACACTTTTACATTTCCAACTAAATCTCAAAGAGCTACAGTGAATAGAAAGAGAAAAACAACTAATAAAAAAAGACATTTCATGGAAGACTTCCAGCAAGTAAATTAAAGCTTGTGGCTGTAATGTGAGAAATTGCAGAAAAGTTCATGGGTTTGAAAACATTAGCAATTAGCAACATTAGCTATTCATAAATAGTTCTAGAGCTGCAGAATTGTGTATTTGACTGCTGATCTGTCTTCCCTTTCAGCTCCCAGTGCTCCTCCTCAGCAGGTAACAGTCCTGACAGTGGGAAACCAGAACAGCACTTCCATCAGCATCTCCTGGGACCCCCCTCCACCAGACCATCAGAACGGCATCATCCAGGAGTACAAGGTTGGCTTAAGGAAGTCATGATCGACTCTCACATCACTCTTACGTAACAAAATAAGGACATGTTACTATTTATTTTTCTTCAGATTTGGTGCCTGGGGAATGAGACACGTTTCCATGTAAATAAGACGGTGGACGCAGCCATACGCTCCGTGGTGGTGGGCGGGCTGCAGGTGGGGGTGCTGTATAATGTGGAAGTCGCTGCCAGTACAAGTGCAGGAGTGGGAGTCAAGAGTGAACCTCAGCCTATAATCATCGGTAAGATAAATTGATAGAAAGCCATCGCAGCCTTTCAGCATTGAGTTTTGAAAGACTGATGTAAGGGAGGGCAAAGGGAGTGGTTAAAAAAAAGAAACCAAATTGATTATATTGTTGAAACAGTGACGTTTTGAAATGTGGTCCGACTGTATGTGATTTATGTGAAGCTCTGGCAGATTTTCTCTGATTTGACCCATAACTGATGACTTGGCCTGCAGCGTGTTCTTATTTCCCCAGTGTCACTCACATAATCCATCTCTGAGAGCAAAACACTGAGCTTGCACATATAATATATTTTTGTTTGTCTTTAGATGTGCTTGTGCTAAGATTATTTTTACAGAACAATGTGGATCAGCGGCTTTGTCGCACGAGCGTTTGCGAATAATTCACATATTTGTTACCATTGGAATTTATAAGCACTGATCAGTGTTACTTTGAGGTGCTTTGTGGTTTCAGTTCTGCTTTGCTGCAAGAAATGTTGTCAAGCAGGCTACCAGGAGTGATGTGGGATTGGGGATCAATAGAGACCATGGCTCTCTGCTCTCATTTCATGTGGTGTGTTGTACTGGCAGTGGAGTGAATTAGAGGCTGAACAAAGCAAACAGCCTGATCACCTGGGGCTTTGTTATGAGCTTTTAGACTTTGTCTTTTTCAGTCTGCACATTGTGTTTCTCCTCACATCCTTTAGATCTGTGTCTGGCTTTGATGGCTAGTATCCCCTCTAAAACTTAACAAAACATCAGACGAAGTGAAGAGTCCTCTAAAGAGAATGCAAAACCTAGAATATAATGAAACGCAACAAAACCGAAAGGTATTACAAACTTACACTGCCTTGCAAATGTATTCACACCTTTTGAATTAACTTTGAACTTTTAGAGGTGCAGAAGAAGCGTACCCACAGCATGACGCTGTCACCCCCATCATGTTTCAAGGGGAAGACGGTGTGCTCAGGGTGATGTACAGCTGTCTCGGTGCACAATGTGTTTTAACCTCACATCCTTTGGATATGTGTCCTACTTTGATGGTTTTTATGCCCACTAGCAAGAAAAAAAAACTTAGATTAGCTAACAGTACAAAACACTACAAAGTAGGAAGGTATTACAAACTTACAGCTTCTTGCAGAAGTACTCATACCTCTAGAACTTTTAAGCCGAAAGCACTCCTCTAGTGTAATACTGGACTATAATTTTTTATGTCGAAGATGGTATGTTCAGGGTGATGTACGATGGTGTTCCCCTGAGGTTTGGATCTTTGCACCTTTGTCCTTTTTAATCTGTGATCTGTGTCCTGCATCCCAACTAAACATTAACAAGTACAGTACAGTGCTTTCTAAAAGTATTCGTGCCTGTTCGACACTTAGATTTACAAAATAAAACCATTCCCAGAGCATGACGCAGCCACCACCAACATATTTTTCTGTGAAGATGGTATAAGAAGATGTGCAGTGTCAGTTTTCTGCTACACATACCATTTTTCCACCTGAGCTATGTTTCTCTGCAGCTTTGTCTTATTCAGTCTGCTCATCGTGTTTCACTGCACATCATTGTAGATGTGTGTATTGTTTTAATGGCCTGCATCCCAGCTAAAAATAAACGAAACCTCGGATTAAGTGACCAGTTGCCTTAAGCAAAAGATACAAAGTGTAAATTGCTATTAAACATAACAAAATAGTCTAGGCTTGGGGATCAATAGAATAATAAACTGAACTTGACTGCATTTATAGAAAATAAAGGAATGTATGTAATTGACTTGGAATCTTGGAATTGACTTTTTTTGTTGTAAAGTGCCTTGAGACGACATGCATTTTGAATCTACGCTTTATAAATAAACTGAATTGAATTGATTTGTTGCAAACGTAATTGTGTCAAACTTTTAGATGTGCTGAAGTACAGCCACTGTGAAGATGGTGTGTTCAGGATGATGTGCATTATTAGTTTTCTGCCAAACATAGCATTTTTCTACACTTTTATTTGCCAGGGACTTCTGGTAGGAATTAACAAGACTTGCTTCACTTGAGCTCAGTTTCCAACAATGCCATTTTTTATTTATAGCTGTAAATAAATTTAATATTTCAAAGCCACTTGGTGCTTCATAGATGGCCGAAGTTTCCTGTTGAAGATTAAAGGGACACATAACACCACTGATGTTTCCTGTTTCCTTTCACCTCTCCACCCAGCTCCATATTAATCTTGTCTGCTTGTTTTTGTGCCCTCAGGAAAAGAGTTTCGGGACGTGATCATACACGGAAACCGGAACAACAGCATCACAGAACAGATAACTGATGTGGTGAAGCAGCCTGCTTTCATTGCTGGTATTGGAGGTGCTTGTTGGGTC
The DNA here is from genome assembly GCA_036173005.1 of Crenichthys baileyi. Taxonomy (NCBI): domain Eukaryota; kingdom Metazoa; phylum Chordata; class Actinopteri; order Cyprinodontiformes; family Goodeidae; genus Crenichthys; species Crenichthys baileyi. Next base: position 313,975 of record JAHHUM010000900.1, read on the forward strand.
ATCCTCATGGGCTTCAGCATCTGGCTCTACTGGAGGAGAAAGAAGAGAAAGGGTCTGAGCAACTATGCAGGTTAGCAGCGCTTGAATGCTCAGGTGCCTTAGCAAAAACAATGAAAGATTCTTCCACTTCCCTCAACTCATTTTTTTCTTCTTTCATAGCTTGAATGTTTTATCATTAGATCATTATCCTTCAATATCATAGACGCTGCTTGCGATATTATCAAGATGGATGGTCTGTTACAGCTCCATGGGGAGACAGATGTTAGCTCGGATCATTTCCGAGGGCTGCTGTTTTTGACAAATCCACCCACAGAGTTATTAGCCCAGGGTGATGGAGCCGAGTTTCCAGAATGGACTATGGAGCCGGAGTTAGTCCAGCTCAACACCCACACACTGACCCTCACATATTTGTGAATAACCGTTGGTTGATATTACCAAGCAAGTCTGCTTGCATTGCCGAGTCCACCCGATTTCATTAAAAACTTAAATATATGGAATTTAACTATTTTCTTTTTGTCTTTTTCGTTGCATCTTTAATAAGCAGATATTAAGAACCGCACATTTATCAGAATATCTTTTGCTCACTTCTCTGGAAAAGCAGTGGCAGTGACTTTTCACCTTCATGTACTACATATATATGTTTGCGTTTTATTGCTCTGTCCCTCAATGGCCTCTGAGCTGGCTGCTTTTCTGGCTGTAGCTCTGCAGACTTCACACTGGTTGTTTTTCTCTGACCCTCGCTGCATCTCAGCTCAACTCTGTCCCGAGTGTGCAGAGACCACATTCCCACATACACACCCCTCTCAAAGCTCTGCTTTGCTCTGCAGGCTTTTTAACACACAACTTTTTCTGTCTTCTTGTTTTGCAGTTCAGTCCTTCACCTTCACCCCTGCAGGTACTGTTCATTTGTCCCGTCTCCTCACACCCCCCAACCAGAGCGCAGATTCATCCTCCTGCCCTCTTTTAGTTTCCATGCTCAGACTGCCAAATGTTTGATCATGGCTAATGAAAAATTGAAACCTCATAAGGGTGAAAACAGTTTAACCTACCAGACAAGAACATTTGCAAGTCAATTTTGCTATTAGCCATGACTTTTAACCCTGCATACTGAAACTCTTCTCCCTGCCAAGCCTACAGGCCTTTTTACATCCTGTATAGTTTTTTATGTCTGTTGTAGCTGTCGTTATCTGAGCTAGGTTTCATTCTGTCCATCTTGCTTCTCCTGCTAAAATGATCCTCCTTTTATTTTATTTTCAATATCCAAATTACGCTGTGCTTTACCTATCCACATTCCTCTAGTGTTATTCAGATAGCTGGGTGCTGCATTCCCTTTTCTGTAAAATGGTTGTTGTGTTCTTTATTTGTAACAACTTCCCACACAGCTTTGGCTTTACCTTTTCAGATTCCCTGGCTAAAATCTGATCTTAAACTAAACATCTTGAAGGTTTTGATAGTTTATTGTCTGCACTTTACTGATTTTAACACAAAAGATATTGCCATGCACAAATAAGTGTCATTAGATGGAGGACTATATTAAGCTAACTGTAGTGTAAAGAGAAAGTTCTGAACTACAGTACAGACCAAAAGTTTGGACACACCTTCTCATTCAAAGAGTTTTCTTTATTTTCATGACTATGAATATTGTAGCTTCACACTGAAGGCATCAAAACTATGAATTAACACATGTGGAATTATATACTAAACAAAAAAGTGTGAAACAACTGAAAATATGTCCTATATTCTAGGTTATTCAAAGTAGCCACCTTTTGCTTTGATTTCTGCTACACACACTCTTGGCATTCTGTTGATGAGCTTCAAGAGGTAGTCACCTGAAATGGTTTTCCAACAGTCTTGAAGGAGTTCCCAGAGATGCTTAGTACTTGTTGGCCCTTTTGCCTTCACTCTGCGGTCCAGCTCACCCCAAACCATCTTGATTGGGTTCAGATCCGGTGACTGTGGAAGCCAGGTCATCTGGCGCAGCACCCATCACTCTCCTTCTTGGTCAAATAGCCCTTACACAGCCTGGAGGTGTGTTTGGGGTTATTGTCCTGTTGAAAAATAAATGATGGTCCAACTAAACGCAAACCGGATGGAATAGCAAGCCGCTGCAAGATGCTGTGGTAGCTATGTTGGTTCAGTATGCCTTCAATTTTGAATAAATCCCCAACAGTGTCACCAGCAAAGCACCCCCACACCATCACACCTCCTCCTCCATGCTTCATGGTGGGAACCAGGCATGTAGAGTCCATCCGTTCACCTCTTCTGCGCCGCATAAAGACACGGTATTTGGAACCAAAGATCTCAAACTTGGACTCATCAGACCAAAGCACGGATTTCCACTGGTCTAATGTCCATTCCTTGTGTTCTTTAGCCCAAACAAATCTCTTCTGCTTGTTGCTTGTCCTCAGCAGTGGTTTCCTAGCAGCTATTTTACCATGAAGGCCTGATTCACACAGTCTCCTCTTAACAGTTGTTCTAGAGATGTGTCTGATGCTAGAACTCTGTGTGGCATTGACCTGTTCTCTAATCTGAGCTGCTTTTAACCTGCGATTTCTGAGGCTGGTGACTCGGATGAACTTATCGTCCGCAGCAGAGGTGACTCTTGGTCTTCCTTTCCTGGGGCGGTCCTCATGTGAGCCAGTTTCTTTGTAGCGCTCGATGGTTTTTGCGACTGCACTTGGGGACACTTTCAAAGTTTTCCCAATTGTTCAGACTGATTGACCTTCATTTCTTAAAGTAATGATGGCCACTCGTTTTTCTTTACTTAGCTGCTTTTTTCTTGCCATAATACAAATTCTAACAGTCTATTCAGTAGGACTATCAGCTGTGTACTGTATCCACCTCCTGCACAACACAACTGATGGTCCCAACCCCATTTATAAGGCTTGAAATCCCACTTATTAAACCTGACAGGGCACACCTGTGAAGTGAAAACCATTTCAGGTGACTACCTCTTGAAGCTCATCAACAGAATGCCAAGAGTATGCGGAGCAGTAATCAAAGCAAAAGGTGGCTACTTTGAAGAACCTAGAATATAAGACATATTTTCAGTTGTTTCACACTTTTTTGTTCAGTATATAATTCCACATGTGTTAATTCATAGTTTCAATGCCTTCAGTGTGAAGCTACAATATTCATAGTCATGAAAATAAGGACAACTCTTTGAATGAGAAGGTGTGTCCAAACTTTTGGTCTGTGCTGTATATGATCATAAGAAATGAAACCGAAAAGGGCGGTATTTCAAACTTACAGTGCTTTGGAAAAGTATTAATAATGCTTAAAGTTGTCCACTTTTAATCACATTACAACCTTAAGTTTGAAACAGCAAATGATGTGGACGTGTAAAATTATACATTGTCTGAAAAATGTGGTGTTCATTTATATTCAGTCACTTTGTATCAATTTTACTTGAATATTTCTGGTATATCTCTACCAGCTTTGCACATTTACAGACTGAACATTATTCCCATTCTTTGTAAAACAGCCAGTTTTGTCAGATTGGATGGAAAGCATCTCTAAACAACAAATTGAAGTCTTTCTAGAGAATACCAATTGGGATTTAGGTTTGGGCTTTGACTGGGCCATACTAAAACATGAATTTGCTTTGATATGAATCATTCCACTGTAGCCCTAGACTTTTGTTTAGCTCTGTTGTTCTAGAGGAAGGCCTTAGCCTTTAGGTTTTTTGGTGGTTCTCCAACAGGTTTCCTTTCTGCAAAAGAACAACAACCTTAAGATCAGCCACTGTCACTTTCAGTAGTCCAATGTTCAAAGCTTTGGATATAGTTTTATAACATAATTCTGCTTTAAACTTTGTCATAACTTTATACCTGAACTGCTTAGGGTTTTCCTTGTTCTTCGTGATGCTGTTTGTTCATTAATGTTCTTTAATAATCCTCTGAGGCCTTCACCTTAATTTATACTTAGATTAAATTAAACACAGGTAAACTCTATATAATAATTAAAGTGATTTCTGAAATAGTTGCACATGATTTTTAAGGGGTATCAGAGTAAAAGAGGCTAAATACAAATGAATGCCACACATTAGATTTGTTTTGTTAAATTCTTTGAAAACCATTAATTCTTTTGCTTCCATTTTGCATTATTCACTATTTTGTGCTGGTGAATCATATAAAATCTCAATAAAATACAGTGATGTTTGTAGTTGTATGTGACAAAATGAAAACGGGGATATGAATACTTTTGCAAACCATTGTATATGAAAACCACCTGTGCCTAACCCCATCAGAGGTCAGCACTGGGGACCTTTCACTTTCCTGTATTAACCTTAAATAGTAACAGTTTTGCCAAAATATGCATGAATTTGAATGTGACCCCTGCTTAGGCTAAAGTAGTACTTTGGTCTGGTCTTTAAAAAGCAACTGTAACAACATATTATGGAAGATGTGAATAATGTCAGTAAAACTTGTTGGGTTTTGAATAGGTCTTCTGAAACGCCAAAGAGGAAGCAGGTTATTTCACAAAGTACTTTTTACTGGCAAGCACAATTTAATGTTCAGTTCAACATATATTATATGGTGAGACTAGGGTAATATTTGGAACATGAATCAGAATGTGATTGAGGAGTTTAACAGTACTGCTTTCTTTTATTGACAATTAGCTGATGTATCGAGTGTCCTGTCTCAGCAAAGTAAAGCTGTCAGTACACGAGAGGTAAATCACAACACTGTCGTGGCACATAGCCAGCAAGAATTAGATTTGATGGAAATTTTATATGCTGATTACGCTTTGTCAGCCCCCTCCCCACCACCGATGCTTATTAAAGGGGATTAATTTGTATTCATATTGGAGAAAGTGCTTATCTCAGAGACCGAGGCGAGAAGCCCAGCCCAGTCGTGTCACTCTGGCTAACATTAAAGTATTCCTAAGCAGCCCAGAAATGTGCCTGCACTCAGATAGAGACTTCAGAGGCCTTCATGCAGCACAGCATTCCCAGCCATCTCCTGTCAATCCACACTCAGACAGCAGTTTTCTCGAACACAACTTTTGCCAGTTGGGGAAAAATAGATTGGGGGTTTGGCTCTGGCTGAATAAAGAAGACTGAGTCTGTCTGCCTTTCTCAAAAGTAAAATTCTTATCCAGACAAAGCTGCTCGAAGTAAACACTTAAATGCTAAATATAGTACCTTGCATAACTATTCATACCTATTTAATTTTTTCACATTAATTCACATTCTAACCTCAAACGTCAATGTATCTTATGTAAGTGGTACATCATTAGGAAAATGAAGGAAACCTTTTTACACCTAAACATATGAAAACTTCATTATTATTCAGGCTTCCTGAATTAATAGTTTTTCATACCATCTTTAACTACGATCTCAGCGATAAATCTTTTAGTGTATGTGTTTACTCGCTTTGCATGTCTAGATACTGCATGTTCTGCCCATTCTTCTTTGCAGAATAGCTTCCTACTCAGTCAGATTGGTCAGATTGGATGAAGAGAAGACGTCTTGCCTAACATTTTCAGTTGGATTTTATTGTAGCTCTATCTGTATGTTTATGGTCATTGTCTTGCTGGATGTGAACCTCTGTCCTAATCTCAACTATTTTGCAGCCACTAACAGGTTTACTTCTATAACTGTCCTGTGTTAATCTCTATACATATTCCCATGTACTCTGGCCAGCTTCTCTGTGTTTGCTGAAAAAAAGAATTACCACGATCCATGATCGAGATGATGGTGTGTTAAGGGTTAAATGCAATCTTTGTATTTCACCAAACAGAGAGTTTTGCATATAGGCCAAAAAGTTGAATGTTAGTTATCTGACCAGATCACCTTCTTCCACATATTTGCTATATCCCCCACATGGCTTTTGGCAGACAACAAATGGCTTTCTTTTTGGCTCTCTTCCATAGATGACAAATTCTCCACCTGAGCTCTGGATCTCTCTCTCTCTAACAAACCTAAGGTGTTCACAGAACAGATGTGTTTATGCGAAGATTTAGATGTTTACAAATTAGTTTATTCAGATTTTTTATTTAGGGGTTTTAAATTAACCAGGGTGGTGAATGGACACACCACATTTTTCAGATATTTATTTGTAAAGCATTTTGAAAAACGTATCAGTTTCTTTCACTTTCATAATTATATTCTAATCTTCGTCGGTCTTTTACATAAAATGTCCAAAAATACATTGAAGTCTACTACATTCGTAAGGCAATGTATACACTGCTCAAAAAAATAAAGGGAACACTCAGATAACACATCCTAGATCTGAATGAATGAAATATTCATATTGAATACTTTGTTCTGTACAAAGTTGAATGTTCTGACAACAAAATCACACAAAATTCATCAATGGAAATCAAATTTATTAACCAACGGAGGCCTGGATTTGGAGTCACACACAAAATTAAGTGGAAAAACACACTACAGGCTGATCCAACTTTGATGTAATGTCCTTAAAACAAGTCAAAATGAGGCTCAGTATTGTGTGTGGCCTCCACGTGCTGGTATGACCTCCCTACAACGCCTAGGCATTCTCCTGATGAGACGGCGGATGGTCTCCTGAGGGATCTCCTCCCAGACCTGGGCTAAAGCATCCGCCAACTCCTGGACGGTCTGTGGTGCAACTTGACGTTGGTGGATGGAGCGAGACATGATGTCCCAGATGTGCTCAATCGGATTCAGGTCTGGGGAACGGGCGGGCCAGTCCATAGCTTCAATGTCTTCATCTTGCAGGAACTGCTGACACAATCCAGCCACATGAGGTCTAGCGTTGTCCTGCATTAGGAGGAACCCAGGGCCAACCACACCATCATATGGTCTCACAAGGGGTCTGAGGATCTCATCTCAGTACCTAATGGCAGTCAGGCTACCTCGCTACCTTTGGAGGGCCGCACGGCCCTCCAAAGAAATGCCACCCCACACCATTACTGACTCACTGCCAAACTGGTCATACTGAAGGATGTTGCAGGCAGCAGATCACTCTCCACGGTGTCTCCAGACTCTGTCATGTCTGTCACATGTGCTCAGAGTGAACCTGCTTTCATCTGTGAAGAGCACAGGGCGCCACTGGCGAATTTGCCAATCCTGGTGTTCTCTGGCAAATGGCAAGCGTCCTGCACGGTCTTGGGCTGTGAGCACAACCCCCATTTGTGGATGTTGGGCCCTCATACCATCCTCATGGAGTCGGTTTGTAACCGTTTGTGCAGACACATGCACATTTGTGGCCTGCTGGAGGTCATTTTACAGGGCTCTGGCAGTGCTCCTGTTCCTCCTTGCACAAAGGCGGAGGTACCGGTCATGCCGCTGGGTTGTTGCCCTCCTACTGCCTCCTCCACCTCTCCTGGTGTACTGGCCTGTCTCCTGGTAGCGCCTCCAGGCTCTGGACACTACGCTGACAGAAACAGCAAACCTTCTTGTCACAGCTCGCATTAATGTGCCAACCTGGATGAGCTGCACTACCTGAGCCACTTGTGTGGGTTGTAGAGTCTGTCTCATGCTACCACGAGTGTGAAAGCACCACCAACATTCAAAAGTGACCAAAACATCAGCCAGGAAGCATAGGTACTGAGAAGTGGTCTGTGGTCCCCACCTGCAGAACCACTCCTTTATTGAGTGTGTCTTGCTAATCGCTTAAGATTTCCCCCTGTTGTCTTTTCCATTTGCACAACAGCATGTGAAATTGATTGTCAATCAGTGTTGCTTCCTAAGTGGACAGTTTGATTTCACAGAAGTTTGATTTACTTTCCGTATTTTTTTAGCAGTATATATATTTAAGATAAAATATACATTTGTATTTATCTCATAGCCAAAGAAGACTAAAGAAGTTCATCTTAAATTATGATCAAGAGATTCAACAGAGCAGCGAGTCCTGTCAGCAGAGTTCTCATCTGTTTTGGGAGTTTCTTCTGGCCCTCGTCTGTTTCTGCGTCACTCTCAGAAAAGCCCCATCACTTGCCCGAGCTTGATCTGGAATCAACTTGAATGAAACTGGGAAAAAAAAGGAAGAATGTTGAGTCTTCCTCTCTCTTTAATCTCCATCTGTCGAGCAAATGAGCCAAATTACTAACAGCTTTCCTTCCCCTCTCTGTCTAGTAAAGCAGTTCTCTTATATTTTCCCTCTTTTTCCTTTCGTCTCATTGGAATGAGGTGAATTCCAAAACTCTATGGTTTTTGCTTCTTCCCCGCAATCCATTGAAGTTCTTACAAGCTTAGAACTTTCCCTGCTGCTTTGTCATCATGACTGCAGTGATGATGCCTCAATTTAGGAGTTTTACAAGCCAGAGAAAGTGGGCCTCCCTTTATCTCTGCATCCTTTTCATGGATCAGACCACATGCATGGCTTCTGGGGATTCCTGCTAGTCACATGACCAGTATCTCTGATAAAAAACTCAAAGTGATTAATGAGTTGTCTGCCTTTTCTAATCATTTTTGTTGGAGTTTAATCACAAATCTGATAGTGACTCTTCAGCAAAATCAAAGAGATGAAATGAGGTTTGCTTCTCATCTAGCACCTTGTCCTTGAAGAACACGTCATCTTGATTTATGTAAATCGAAGCAGTGTACAAGCTTTAAAAAAGGAACCAAAGACATTGCCTGCAGAGGGACAACTGAAGCCCATGGTGAATCCATTAAACTAGTGGTGTAATAAAAAACAAAACGGATGAGCACGTAGCTACTAAAGCACAATGGCAAACTGGAAAATACCGAAGACATTGTCTTTTTATTAGTAGTATGTGGGGCTTTTTAAAAGTACTAAAACCCCTTGAACCTTTTCAGATTTCTTAATGTTATAAACACAAACTTTATTATCTCCTAGGTTCTTTGTGACAGATCAACACAAAGTAACATTAGTAATGAAGTAGAAGGAAAATTACACATTACTTTTACCAGTTATTACAAATAATTTTTATAGCATGGAGAGCATTGACATTCCGACCCCTTTATTTCAATAAAAGTAAATAAAAATCAGCGCAACCAATTCCATTGAAAAGTAACATAATTAGTAAATAGATTGCAGTTTTGTGTTATTGGACCTTGAAACAAACGCTCTCCATCCAATCTGACTGAGTTTGCGTTATATTGCAAAACTGATTGGGCAGCAATTTCAGTCTCTTGATATGAAAGGCTGCTTAGAAACAAACGACTGCTTGTAGGTGTAGTTGTGGAGGAAGGTGTTTCTACACAACTACACCAGTTCGGGGTATGTTTGTAGGTGTAGTTGTGGAGAAAGGTATTTCTGCAAAGTATTGACTCGAAGGGGCTGGATACAAAATGCATTCTGCACCTTTAGAGTTTTATTTGTCAAAAAAAAATTTTAACTATCGTTTTACTTCCACTTAACATTTCCATGCTATTTTGTGTTGGTCTGTTTTCTTAAATCCTGATAAAATGGATTTGAAGTTTTTTACTCTAACGTGATAAGGTAAAAGATATCTAAGGGTAGGTTATTATGTATTTAAAACCAGGTTGTATCTTACATAAACATAATGCTTTTCTTTTTGTCTTTCTTTCTTTTTTCCTGCCTTTAGTGACATTCCAAAGAGTTGATGGCGGTCTGATGGGCAATGGAAGGTGAGTACTGCCACCAAAATAAAAGCGTGTCATCGCTGTTTTTAAATTCTCTGGCCTCTGGTTTACTCAACCTTTCCGCCAGAGTCACGCATGAGGTCCACATCAACCGCTCCTGATTCTAACATTGATAAATGACTGATGGGTTTAAAAGATTACCAATACCTGTTTTAATGGCTACCATACAGGCCTGCCACCCAAATATACATTTCTACCACATCTCCATTTATGCATTGATAGATATACTCATAAATCTCCTCAACAGAATTAACAGAAACAATTTAAGCAGAGAGAGCTTTTATTTTGTCATTTATCTTCCGCCTGCTTGGTACGGGTAACCCCAAAGCCCTCTTGAGTGATAAATTTCCCTGTCACCTTACGTAGGCGGCTGGGATCTGAGCACATGTAATAATGTAAAAATAATTACCCAGGGGAGAGGTGTGAGAGTGTGTGTGGGTGTGGGTGTCTGTGTGTGTGAACATCTCCATACAGCCTGCTCCGTTTCAGTGCATGTTAGTGAAATGAGACGGACTACAGTGAATAGGGCAATGCTCAATGGCACCACTCATCCTTTGTAGGGATTCAGGGGACTCCCTTGAGAATCCCAGGTTTCTGTCTATCTGCTGCTTATCACATCTGACTTGGTAAAAACCAGCACATCTCCAATGCTCACAAAAAAACTGTGACTAAATCTGACCCCGTAAGTCTTTCGGCTGATGATGGGGGGGTTGTATCCCATAGTCCCATAGTCCCATATCCCATAGTCCTGTATCAGCATTTGTATATCTGTGGCTTTTCTCCAACATTTCTTTTGTCATGCGTAAATGCAGCAATGGGCGATTTCCACTGAATCATTCTGTGAGCTGCCAGCAATCTCTTAATGAATTAGCTACACCACTTGCTTGCTATTCCCTTCCTCATCTACTTTCTGCGGTTGTATTTTTCTTTCAATTTTCCACTTAAGTGGTTCCAATTCTCACTCCATGTCTGTAATTTCTTTGGGCTGCTTTTCAAATCTTTTGTCAGCACCTCTGAATGCCACATTTTTCTAGAGATGCGGCAATCAATCGAGCAGAAACTTTGAGTTGCACAATTTTCCCTTGATTGGGTCTGATCTATGATCAGCAGGTCCAACACTGAAAATTCAGTTCTCCCCCTTTTCAATAAATACTAAAATCTCCCACTATTTTCCATCTGTAAATGGATCAATCAACAGCATGTACATTGATGCGCTAGTTTGAGCTTATTAGAAGTCAGATAAAGGTCTTATTCAGGTACATTTCAATGAATTACAATAACTTCCAAGAGGTCATTACACACAGAGTGACATATTGAAAGCATTTGTTTTTGTTCATTTTGATGGCTATGACTTACAGCTTGTGGACACAAAATCTATATCAATACCAATAAAAAGACTGGCCACACCGGATACTCTGGCTTCCTCCCACAGTCCAAAAATTTGATTGTTAGATGAATAGGTCTCTCTCAATTGCCCTTAGGTGTGAATGGGTGTGTGCATGTTTATCTCTGTGTTGTGCGGCAATGGACTGGCGACCTGTCCAGGGTGTATCCCGTCACTCACCCGAAAAACTGCTGGAGATAGGCATCAGCTTTTCCATGACCCTGTAAGGAAGACGCGGGTATAGAAAATGGATAAATTAATGTTTAACATGGAATGTTGGCCGTCTGAAGGTATTATACAGTATATTTCCGCAGTACGTGGTCAGGGGCTCCTTTTTTGGGAAATTGGGGGTTTTACTGCTGAGGTATTAAATTTAATATGTGATTGCTTTTTTTAGTTTTTCCTGGGGCCGCTTGTGCAAATTTATTGGACACCCATTTTTCTTTCCACCTCAACTTTTTGGTCAATTGTGTTTTAGAAAACGCCCACTTTGAACCCAGCTGCTTTATTTAATAAGGATTATTTGTTTTTAAAAATTTTTTTTTATTTACGTTTTATGTAATATTATGTCCTTTTTTATTTTGAAGGGGAATTTCTGTTTTTATTAAAATCCACTTCTACTTTATTGTGTAAATGAAGATAATTTTGTAATTCCATCATTTTGATTTGGATTAAAAACTACTACTACTACAAAATTTTAATAACCTCCAGCACATTTTTTTTTTTTTTTTGCATTATATTCCGTTGGAAAAAACAACTTTAATCTGTCATTATCTAAATTGGATATTGAGACTAACCCTAACCAAAGGGTGCTGGAAATCAGTATTGGCCTGGAAAAGCCAGATCAGTGCATCTCTCTGTATTTCCAAAATAGGAACATAATGCATCTTGGGCCGCTAAATTGAGCCTTTGGTCTGTTACCGTTAGCCACAGTAATGCCATCATATCCCAGATGTTACAACTTTCCCATCTGCCCTGAAACAGGAAATGTGAAGCAGAGGATATCTGAAAAAAATATGATAATTTGTTTCATGAAATGTTTATATTAATTAGACAATGCCAAATGAAGCCACATCTGTTTCCATTTTCTCGTTGGCTTGTGCCAAATTGCTCTGACTGAACCTTTATACTTAATCGATCACAAAATAAGTGATTCATGGAAGATGAATTGGCTGCAGATTGTAGAGACCTGAACGACTTTGCTTTTACTGCTCAATTGAAATTGATAAAAAGCTGATAAGGGTTCATTTCTTAACCCCATGCCAATAGGGAGATAGTAATTAGGAGGTAGTAATAACTTCCTATCTCCACACTGATCAATGTTTTAGCAGAACAGATTCACTCCTTTTGGCAGAGCAAATGTACTGAGGGAACAGGTTTTAATAAATCCGTTGCTATAGAGATTCCTTTCCATCCCAGGATCTCAATCCTAAATGAGATCATCTTCTCCGAGGGTTAATCCATGGAGTAATCTGTGTTTTTCCCTTTTGTTTAAATAAACATTTATGGCCTTTTAAACCAAGGTTTTAATCAACTAGTTTTTCCTTGACCCATAAACAACAGATTTATGCAGTTAGTTTGGAATGAATCTTCCTTACTTTGCTTATTTATAGGAAGCTCTGTGTCAGGCAGGTTAGCACTATTTATGGATTCATTCTTGCTCATCACAAGTTCCTGAAATGTTTAAAAGGAAGAAGGATGTTGCTCCAAGTCAGATCTCATCTCCCAAGGTGGCCATCTATCCTCGGTTATACAGGGAATAAATGTTATAGGCATCAACTTTTCAGCAGACAGATGTCCCCGAAACGTTTTCCATTACCCCTATATAAGAAGCACACACCTTTAACAAATATCCTTGGTAGAGATCAGTCTTATTTTAATTATGGTTTGCTGAACACTGCTAACATGATAAATGCAAGGACAATACAGCAATTTCCACTGTCTGCTCTTTCCTTTTCAAACGGTACTTAGAAGAAAGAACAATGTCTTTGTTCTCAGCTTTTTTGCAGCATGAAAGATTTTAAATATAAATAAGACGGGGTGGATGTGGAGCTGTGTAGTGGAAAAATGAAGGAAAATGGGGTTAGGAAAATATGGTATGGTAAGAAAGAATGATGGCAGCAGTGGAACATGGCAGCCAGAAACAGAGGTAGATGTACAGGGAGAGATGTATTACCCTATAAAAGTGGATGTGTCTGATGCACAACCATCAATTTGAATGACTTGTCTCCCCTGAGGGCCTGCTTTGGCATTCAGGAGCCACAGCGAGGGCTCTTAGCTCACCGCCAGGACTGTAGTTCATTTGGACTCCTCCCTTTGCTGAACAGCTTTTCTCATTAGAACCGGTAGCTGAGACGGAGAGCAACTGCAGCACACCCATTACCTGCCCTTGTCCTCGTGGTTTGACTCTCTCCTAGTTCCTCAGTGCCAACCCATCACCCTGCTGGAGCTCAGACAATAAGCCCCATCAGACTGCTAGGTAGGAAGCTATTTTGTTGCAAAGCTTCTCAGGGTGCACATTCTATAATTGACTTCAAATAAAACTATGAGTGCAGAAGTAAGCTGATTATATTTTAAATATTTTGTATAGGAGCCTTCTGTTTGCTAAAAAGCCATTTTTTCTTTCACAAAGTATCATATGCCATGAACGTTTTCACACTGTTGCGATACAACCACAAAACTGAACGTGTTTTATTAGGTTTCTGTGACAAGCTTACTGGATACCTGTAATGTGGAAGAAAAATGATACAGGTTGGATGGAGAGCACATGAACATCAGCTTTGAAGTCTTACTGCTGATTATCAGTCAGCTTTAGTCTGGACTTTGACTTTTTTCACTATTCTAACACACATGTTTTGATCTAAACCATTTCATTGTAGCTTTGACAGTCTGTTTAGTATCTTTTTGCTGCTGGAATGTGAACTTTCCCTGTCCAAACTGAAAAAAATCCATAATTCTTCAACTTCGCATTAACTATGGCCCATTTGTCTGCCTCTGCTAAAGAAAGACATCCCTTTTTGTCACTGTTCCATAAAGGACAGATTTGTGGACCTCAACATTTATAGTGGTCCTGTCCACAGCTTTTACCACCTGAGCTGGGGATCTCTACGGCTCCTCCAGAATAACCATTTGTCTCTTGACCTTTTCTGTTTAATGTTCTCTTTGCCCATCTTGCAGTTCTGGTACACTCTTTTCACATAATGTTCTATAATAAACCTCTAAATCTTTCACAGCTGTATCTGAACTGAAATTAAAGTGAGGTCCATTAAATAATCAGGTGACTTCTGAAGGCAATTGATTACAATTGATTTTATTTAGGAGTAAAGAGGGTTGCACAACTACACAGCACACATATTTCCATGAGTACAAAATGCTGAAAACCATGCATTGTATTTTTCTTCCACTTGACAATTATGCAGTACATTGTGTTGATCTATCAGATGAAATCCTATTAAAACACTGAAGTTTGCGGTTTTGCACATGTTGGCCTACTCAACATGCCTACATGAACAGGCATTTAGCTGCCTCTACTCATTCAGCCCGACCCGAGTGCTTCCCACCAGTGACCCGTGAAAAGGTAAAATCTTAAAGGCTGCTTTTACAGTTCACGATCCCTGGGGAGACACACACCACCCATTACGTAGAACTGGCCACTCCTATGAGCAGGAATCCCACCTCAACACCATGATGTTATCAGTTCTAAAGCTTGAGTCCCCACCAAATATGTGGATTGTGTGGACATCTCCACAAGGGGTTAATGAGAAAACACAACAAATTGTTCATGGTATTAATGAGTTAGATATATGATACACAGAACTGCTATTATCTGCTCCTCCACATGTGTTTAGAAGGCAAAAGCAGGCATTAGTGTCTCCATAGTGTGCTTTTGCATAAATAGCTGAATGAATGTGACAAAGGCACAGCAGGAGGAAAAGGGAAATAAACAGCTGTGTTTGCCTGAAGGAATTCTAACTTTTTAAAACAAGAAGTGTATCTGTGTGCTATTTCTCCCTTTTTCAGAAGTGTTTAATTTGGTTCAGAAGCTTATCTCTTATAAACACACACTATTGTGCAGAAAGTAATGTTTAAAATTATGTTTGATGTGCTTTATTTTACATTTCTAAATGCAGAAAAATTCGGAATTAAATCATATCTAATGAAAGTCTTGTCATTAAAAAAACACACACAACCTCTTATTTAAATTTTGTGTTTCAACCTGTGTTTTTCTTCAGCCGACCGGGCCTGTTGAATGCCAGTGACCCGGGCTACCCCTGGTTAGCCGACTCCTGGCCAGCGACCAGCCTGCCTGTCAACAGCAGCTCCGGGGGACCAAACGACCTGACTAATTTTGGTCGAGGAGGTGAGCGCTCTGGTGCTCCAGCTACTTCAAGATTGAGACCATAAGAGATGAAAATCGGCCTTCCTGCCTTCCTTTGTGTTCAAACAGAGCCCCCGTTGTTTGTCATGCACATATATGCATAGAAATGGGCACATTCAAGCATATTTTGTATGTGTTTAGACATATTTATTTTTTACACCAGAAGGCAGCTCGATCATTAACAGCAGGGGGACTCTGCTGTCACCAGGTTGAGTGATGGCAGATAGTCCAGCTTGGTGTCATTGCCCATACTTCAGAGTAGGAGAATGTGAAGGGGAAAGGCAGGCACCGGAGATGTAGGGGGGTGGATGGATGTTTGAAAGGATGGTCTTGAGCAGCGAGTCGTGAAGGACAGGCACAGCTTGACTGCTGCAGATGTGGACACTTCCGCCATGGCTTTACATCATCTCCCCTTCACTGGGCATGCAAACCGTGTGGTATGAGGAGAGCCTGGTTTCTGTTTCACTTACTTTCTCTCCGTCTGGTACATGTAGACAGATGCAAAACATGTACATTATGCTCATGTATAGGAACAGAAAAGATAGGGTATCAAGATATCTGGAAGGTGTAGTATGTGGGGGTACAATAAACCTCTTCACCCTAAGGGCAAAGAATTGGAGGAAGTTACAGACGGCTTTATTTTTTTAAACTGAAATTTTGTCTGTCAGTCATAAGCAGCTAGATGTGTATTTCTTATTAGGGTTGTAATGATACAACCAGACCAGGAGATGAAGCACGGTAATGCGTTCACAAGAATGAATGAAGTAAGCAATATTTTTTAGCAATGTAAGAATTGTCCTTTGTTTGTCTTTGCAAATACATGTTTCCAAACAGTGCTTTAAAGAATCTGTAATCAGTTTAAGATAATTCAGTTAAAGTCCAAATATCTGGTTTTATGTGTCTCTACTTTAAAGGTGGATCTAATGCCAAAAAAACATGAAAAACAGAAAGATAAAAGCATAGTTCAGAGCTTTACTAATCTGTGTATTTTACATTTAAAACTTGAGATACTAAAATGTTGTTAAAAACTGACTAAATAACCCTGAAATACCCTTTTGTTTAGTTAGCTAACAGGCAGTGCACAACAACAGGTGAGGGAGGGGGAGAGATAAGGTACTAGTTAAATGCAATGACCAAAATCACATTTTTTCAAAGCAGGTAATAATCTATTTTTAGCATTTGTGACTTATAACTGGTGAGTTTTGATGATCAAACAGTATTTTATCTCCATAATGTTTCATGAGAAAATTAGGCACCATGTCAAAATTTGAGATTGGTGTTGGAGCTATGGTTGAGAAGCTGGGGACATGCGTCTCATGTGGATTATCCTACCTAATAAAATGAGAACAAAAGAAAAATCATTTTACTCTACATTAATAGTTTCTGTACTTCCATAAAAAGATTTAATAGTTTGATATTCATCTTTATCTACTTAAAAATATAATTCTGATTTGCAAATAAGTTAACCCTGAATTTGCTTACATATAGGTTCTCTCTCCTGTTCAGATCTTCCCACTGGACAAGGAGATAAAACAGGCACGATGATGTCTGATGGAGCCATCTACAGCAGTATAGACTTCACCACCAAGGCTAGCTACAACAGTCCCGGTCAGACATCCCAAGCAACTCCTTATGCAACCACTCAGATCCTCCACTCCAGCAGCATCCACGAGCTGGCCGTGGACCTGCCCGATGCTCAGTGGAAGGCCTCACTCCAAGCTAAGCAGGAAATGGCAAACCTGGGCTACTCCTTGCCTGACAAGAACTCCTGCAACAACAGTAAGACAAAGATTACACTAGGAGCTAGTTAAATGATGTGTTGTACGTGTGTTTAGGAGGCTAATTTCTTATAAAGTCTCAAAATCCAGTCTAACTTCACTGTAGTGCAAAGTGGGTGTCTTAAAAGTTTATTTGTCGTTATTTTCTAGCAGTCGTCATATTGGTTGCTCTGGTTGACGTTGAATAAACTCCCGTGAAAGAGATACACAGTAGAGCCATCCATTATTTCCAGCTAAGTTTTCATTGCGAGCCTCCTCCTCCCTTAGATTTACCATAATTGCCAGTCTGTTTTATCTTTCCTAATATTGAAGAAAATCATCTAAGATCATTACCAAGGGATTTTTTAAAGTTTCATACTTTAATAGCTGTATTCTTATACATATTTATGATCTAATTTTCCAACACTCCAAAAGCAATTCATTTTATTCTATTTTTTCTACTTTGTCCCCTTTTTAATGAATCTTTCAAAACGTGATAAAATGTGATTATATCTTTCGAAACGGGGACGAACATTGAAGGCTAATCTCCACTGCTGACTCTCTGATCCTATTCCAAGAATTGAGAACAGTCAGGGGAGAAGATTACAACCACATTTTTCAAATCATATAAAAAAAGGAAAACTCATTTGCCTCATGAATGTGTTCTCTATTACTCACAAGACACTGAGAAATATGTGCTGAGTCTGTGTTTCCTGAATTTATCCCGCTTTCTTTTTGCTCTAACTGCATGTTTTGCATGTGCTTGTGCTAACTGCCAATCACCTGATGCCACTGTGATTTTTGCCCTCTAACCTCCACTGTAGCCCTCCTTTTCATTCCTGACTACCGATTGGCCGATGGATTGTCTAGTAGAATACCACACAACCAATCACAAGATTTCAGCACCACCAGCTCTCACAACAGCTCAGAGCGAAGCGGCAGTCTCTCAGGTTGGTTTACGCAGCAGAGAATAAAGCAGGCTGGGACACTATGCACCCCAGCCCATCTTTATGATTGACGATTTCTTAATTCCTTTAGTGACCTGGTATTTGCATGTGCAGACGCCATTCTCAAAAACGTATCCCCTTCTCCACTCACTGAAGATGCTTTGCTCAATCAGTTGCCTCCCTTGTTTCCAGCTACCTGTGCTCTTTCGGAACTAGTCTTTTATTGTTTTTTTTTTTTTTATTATTGCTATTTTTTTTTTCAAAGCATAAGGATTTCTTGGGTATACAAGTGCATTTTAACAAATTAGGATATCTCTGAAAAGTTAAGCTATTTTAGTAAATCAATTCAAAAAGTAAAAGACAATTAAAAAAATAAACAGTGCAATACATCTGGTCAATTTACATATTACTACATACAGCTAATTACACTCAAGACAGTTTCTCTGAATTTTTTTATACATCATAAGATACAAAACACATTTTTAATAGAGAAATATTGACCCAGAAAAAACATAGAAAAGACTGGGGGTAGGAGAAAAGGCCATTGCTAAAGAAACTACTTGTTGACAGAGTGCTACGTTCCAATATATTATTGGAAAGTTAAGTGAAAGTAATAAAAACGTGGTAGGAAAAATTAGTAGAGAGCCACATAATACAGAATCACAATTTCTTGATCTCAGGTGTGAAGTTTCCGCAGTCAGTGATCATTTAGGGAGCCACTCATTTGCTGGTGCTTATCCACTGTGTTTTATCATGTCCAAAGTCAGTGCAGCTGTCAAACTGGAAAGTTTAGAATACTTTATTTCCAGGGCTGCACGGTGGCGCAGTTGGTAGCACTGTTGCCTTGCAGCAAGAAGGTCCTGGGTTCAATTCCTGGCCGGGGGTCTTTCTGCATGGAGTTTGCATGTTCTCCCCGTGCATCCGGGTACTCCGGCTTCCTCCCACAGTCCAAAGACATGCCTGTTAGGTTAATTGGTCACTCTAAATTGCCCTTAGGTGTATGAATGAGTGTGTGCATGGTTGTTTGTGTGTTGCCCTGTGATGGACTGGTGACCTGTCCAGGGTGTACCCCGCCTCTTTCCCATAGACCGCTGGAGATAGGCACCAGTTCCCCCGTGACCCACTATGGTATTAGCGGTATAGAAGATTAATGAATGAATGAACATTTTATTAAACAAAAAAAAAACAGACAATTAGGATTTTAACTTGCCCTAGCATACACTTCAATATTCAGTTTCTCATTCAATTTATTTAGCAGCAGCCTAAAAAACAGTATGGAGATGTGGCCCCTTTCCATGCTGACAAAAGTACCTGGTCTCATGGCTGTGCCTGATTCTAACCCCCTAATCTAACCCCATAGGGTGGGGGTTTGAGCCAGGGTTTAGGTCAGAGGTTGGGGCTTGAAGGAAGATGAGAAACTCCTGTCCAACTAAGACAGACGAGCTGAAGGCCAATATTAAAGCAACCAGTGCTTGCTTAACACTTGTTGATTGCCTCCAGGCTGTTGATGCAGTAATTCAATCAAAAGGAGCCCTGACCAAGTACTGAGTGCATATACCATACTGTTAAATATATATATATATATATATATATATATATATATATATATATATATTATATATATATATATCAAAGTTCAAATTTATATATCACATTTTCTGAGAAACCGAATTAGGGCTTTTAATGAGGTGTATGCCACAATAGTCAAAATGAACAGAATTCAAATATTTTAAGTATATCACTTTGTCTGTAATGCGCCCGAATAATATATGAGTGTCGTTTTCTATTTGAATTATTAAATCATTATAAATGAACTTTTCTTCTAATTTACTGAGTTGTACATGAAGTTTAGTGATAGAAAAATGGCAGTGGGATACCTCTATGAGTCCTAGGGCTGGGGTTCTGCCACAACTGCAGATCTTTTTGATGGCTTTGTCTCTTACTGTTTGAGTGAGCAGACAGGAGTAGAGGCAGAGGGAGTTTTCAGACAGAGTGGACTTTATCCACCTGCACACACACAGACACCATTAGATGCTTGGCTGGCTAAAGTGGCACGAAAACCTCCCTTTTCCCTCATCCCTTAATGGTGGCCGACTACACTAAAATCCATGTTCAGAGAATTACAATGTCATTTATAGGACACCCAGGCAGCCCTTATGCCGGCCTCCCTTCCACTCTCCTCTTTTATCTAGTTACAAGCCACTGCCTTAACTGGTCTCTAATTCAATGCTCTGCACACAGTGGGAGTAAAGGATCTGAAGTGGCCATGCCTTACAGGCAGATTCTTCCTATAGACGCGTTTTGGGGGGCTCCGGTCAGGCTCTGGACCATATTATAATTAAATTTGAAAAGCAAATATCACAAATATACCACAAATATTTTTGATTTAATTTTCTTTTCATTAAAGGTAAAATGTAAAGTATTCCTACGAATATTTTAAAACAAAAAGCCATTAGTTGTGTTCTTATCCATACTTTTTTAATAAATTAGATGCTAGTGTTGGGGCCCCAGCTAAACGACTGCTGATATTTTTTAAATGGATGCATTTCATCTTTGCATGGCAAAGCTCACGTTGTCTGTGACTGCTCTACGTTAATTATTAACCTATTTATTTTACTTTTAAAGATTAATAAAAATTGAGTGAGGACAAAGAAAAACATCTTCATTATTGTTGTGGTTTCTAGCTAGTATTGCCCAATTCTTCTTTCACCATTTTGCATGTTTGTAGTTTTGTTGCTTCGTACTCAACTATTTGGGTAAAAATGTAGCCGCTTGCCACTGGATTTGTAGTTTTGATAATTTCCCTCCCAATTTTTTTGGGGGTGCAATCATCAGAACCAGAAAGCCTATGGCAGGTTTGGGTAGGAATTGTTGCCCTCCTTCACAAGACGTTTTGAAACGTGGCAATGTGTTGCTTTAAAATGGGAGTATGAATTGGCAATAAGACGAACTGACTTCAGACATTTTTTTGACAGAGTGATAGTGGGCATGCACAAAGGCTCTTTTTACCTTTATTTTTAATAAATTGTAAATATACAGTTTATATGTGTATTCCACAAAAAAATAACCAATTCACAGTTTTAAGAATATAATTTTTTCTCAGTAAAAATTCAGAAATAACTGAAAATACAGCATAAAATCTAGGTTTTGCAGAATTTCTGTTTTAGTGTGGAAAGGGGTTCATGCAAAAAAAAAAAAATAAATAAATTTTTATTTTATTGATGTGTTAATTTTCAAACTCAGCAAATAAATAAAAAAATGATACAGCATGGTAATTAGTGGGCTTTAGAGGTGCTGGCAGAATTTAATACCCAGAAACAACATATTTTGTAATGTTTTCGGCATTTACTATTAAATTGAATCCTGAAGGTTATTGTTAACAAAAGCAGACTCCAGCATTTTTCTGGTGAATAGCTGTATTTCCTAAATTTGTTCAGCTTCTTCTTCAAAATGCCTCAAGATATAAAGGATTAGAGCATAAATATGAACTAACACTGTTGCCCAGTGTTTTAATTATTAGCTTTTGTACTCTTAAGCGGAAGACTTCATCACCTTCAACATCATGGTGTCAGGGTTGTGATATTGTACTGACAATATATTATCCTGAAAATACAGATATAAGAATACATTTAAATGGACCATATGCTAGCAAGCCAAAAGTAAATTAAGTCAGTATATAATGTGTGGTAACTTGCAACAGCGATCGGAATTTGAATCAGTACAAGTGAAGCTTTGATATAGATTTCCACCAAAGTAAAGTCAGCATTTGAAGGAGGAAGGGGGGAGTGTAAGCTATAGTGCTTTGCTCCCCCTCCAAGGAGATGGAAGGAATAATGAATGTCAGGTCTGAAGGAGGAAAGGATGAAATGGAACAGAAATAGAGCAGCTTTCATGACAGCATGGCTCTCCACTGGGGACAGGAATCTGCTCATTAAAACCTTTCTTAGTGTAGGGGAGAAGAGGTAACTGGTGTTTTCTGTACCAGTCAGAGACCCTGAAGACTCTCTGCTGACCAACACTCTAACCCAGCCTGCCTCTGGAGCTACAGTCCACGTTCATGTGAAGACCATGGTTATGTTGGAAGCTGTTGAGCTCAGGCACTTGTTTAATATATGGCACTCTTCCTTATTAGTTACCATGCAATTTATCAAAGCTGGTACATATATATCTGCCAAATACCCGAAAGATTTTCTGGCATTGCTGGTAAAGGCCTTCAGTATGCTTTAAAATAACATGAGTTTATATTGGAGTAACTTAATTTCAAATTGAAAATGTTAAAAAAGTTCATCCTTTAATTAACAATTAGAACATTTTGAAAGACTGGAGCCTTCACAGATAGAGATCTGACTATGCCTTAGAAGACAAGCAGGCCCAAAGCATCACAGATGTTCCACCATACTGAACAGTGCAACTAGCGTGCGTTTCCAGATTTTCAAACCCATCTTGAGTGTTTGTTTCCTGAAAAGCTCAGTCCTGGTCTCATCTGAACAAAGAGCACAGTTCCAGCTGAAGCAAACTATATTAAAAAAAATGGGCCACTGTGTCATATCATATTTGTACCTTAAGGAACCTGAGGTCAAATATCACTAAATGCAAGTTCCTAAAAAATGCTGATCAAGTCGAAAAAAAAAAATCAAAGCATTTTTTAAACAGATTGACATTATGCTGATACTGCAAAGAAGACACATTTATTTTAAGACACATTTTTATCAGGGGTACCAACAAATTTGTCTGTTTCTGTAGATCTTTGTGTCTGTGAAGTCTTTGGTGAATCTTCATTCTGTGGCTTTTTGCCTAAGCACTGAGGCACACTGAAAACATTGCTTAAGTCTAAGCAGCCCTGCAGTTAAAGCCCTGGAGTGCCCAAACCTTGGGATTTAAATACCCAAAATACCCAAAGCTGGGTCTATGTTTAGCATCAGTGCCCCTTTGAAGAAAGACACATTTTTTTTAAAAGACACGAGTTTGCAGTGTAATTCATGTATAGCTCCTGGCCACAGTGGGTATATTTCATATAAGGATAAGCTGTTGTAATTTCAGTGCCAGACCATCTTTCCCTGGAAGAGGCTCATTTACAATATTGATGGCCGGTCTTGTGTAGAGGGACTGAGGATGATTGAACAATCACGTCAGCTTACTATTTACTGGGAAAAGTCAAGCACAGCCCAGAGGCGCGATTAGAAAACCCAATTACTTTCAGACTATACTTATGCTGTAGTGCCACCTGCCTTGGGCTTACAGTTGTTTCTTTTATTACTTCCTTTCTGTATTAATCTTATTGTGACACAACTTCTGTCTTTCATGCTAGAATTTTCTCTTTTGCATCAGGCTTTTTACTGTCTACATTTACAAGTCTTTTATTTTTGTCTGAAAAGAAAAATAGAAACATTTTTAACAGCAACTTGTATTCTTTTTGAACTCGACTCAAAGTGTACACTGCTTCTTATTTCTCTGCCATCCAGCTTTTTTTAAACCGATGTATAACCATAGATAACTCACTTTCACAACATGCAACATTACAGCTTTTTCGGGGACTGCAAAACACAAAGCAAAGGCTAAGTCAACACATGTCAAATGCCCAACAGAGATTCCCAACAATAGCTTAATGTGACTTGCCTCTATAGATTTAGGTTTATACACTGTGTGCCATTATTATGGTTGGAATTGTTCACACGGTCCACAGTTTGTTTTGCTTCACTATTTTTTTATTGTGTGTTCATGCTTATTGATTCAGTTAGGTATTTAGATTTTACTACTTTGTCAATGCATCAGACACAAAAAAGGTTAGCATTAAAAGTAGAAAATAGGAGAGAAAGCCATTTAAATCTTTAGTTGCTTTAGAAAAGTATGTGTTGTTTACCCCCTGTTTTATTTCATTTTTACATGCAAATATTGACAAAAACCACAATCAAACTAGCGTCATGCACTGTGTTACATATTCTGGGTTGTTAGAGTTCCAGCATGCTGATGAGCAGTCAGTGACTGTATTAGTAACCTGAGGGGTCCGTCAAATTTGGTTCTTAGTGGGGAGCGCAGCACGTGGCGTAGCAGTAGAGCTCACAAACCATTAATGGAGGCCTCAGTCCTCCACGCAGCCTTTTTGGGTTTGAGTCCTGACACCGGAGACCTTGGCTGCATGTCTCCCCCTCTCTCCACCGCACCTACTGTCTGCCCACTTTGGAAAATTATGAAAAATAAAGGCCACTAGTGCCACAAAGAAAACAAAAAAAACTTGGTTCTTGGATACTAATTTCTTAAGCTCTGACTTTAGATTTAAATGGATATGATTCCTCAAATTAGTTGCTAGTAACCGTTTACACTGCCTGGTTTAATATTCGTCACTCCCTCTTAGCATTTGAGGCAAACAGGTTTTCAACTGTTCGCCTCATAAAACATGAAAGAGTCTGTCCAGTCTAATTGTGCTTACATGCAATCAGTTGTATCTACTATAAATGTTTGCATGACATAATAAAACTTGGAAATTGTCCTTAATTTCTTTTGTGTTATATTCCTCATGCAAAATAGTTCAGTGCCACACGTGCTGTGTGTAGCACCATGACAACCAGGTGTTCAAATTGGGTCACTCAAATAGGATAAAAAAGACATTATTTACCCAGACGATCCACCACTGTCTTACCTCCAAAAATCCCAAATTATTCCACTCGGCAGACTGAAACAATGCTATTGCTGCTGTACCTTATAACTCTGGGCCTGGAAGCCACACTGTGCCCATTTACTGACGCAAGGCTTTTATTTCCCACATGCGTTGAACGGAACACTAAACACATGTCCTCAGCTGAAACAAGTGAACCAAATAGTTCAGATTCTTTTCATTTCAATACCAGACAAAGATAGCCTGAGTAAACACCGAAAGGATTTTTCAGATGTCTTCCTTTAAAAAGGTCTTTATGGAAAAAATAATAACCTCCTTTGTTAAATCATGGACATAGGTGACTCCAAGTTTCCTAACCAAACCTAGGCCTGACTACTGTCAGACCTGTAGAATTGGACCTGTTTGACAACATGATATAGGCTAAAAGATCCAAAAAACAAAGTATCACACATTAATTTGAAGGAACTCAAAAATGGATCACAAATAAAGTCAGTGACATCTAATTGTCTGGTAATGATGACAAAGCCTTTCCTAAGGCTATGAAGCACTATTCAACCACAGTGAGAGCGATTATCCAAAAAATGGAGAAAACATGGAACAGTGAAGAACCTTCCCAGGAGTCGACTACCAGCCAAAATTACTTTATAATAACTATGATTATAAAACATGTTGGTGGTAGTGTAATGGTCTGGGGTTGTTTTGCTGCTTCAGGACCATTTGAAAACTGCTTTTTGCATTAGCTCTGGTTATTATTGATGTAATTTTTTTCAATATCTGATACAGGCAAGTGTGAAAAAACAGCAAAGATAGAGGAAATCTGTAAGCGGCAATACACTATTTACATAACACAAAGTGTAGAGTTTAATTTTTCAAGCTGATGCTTGAGGAAAACATTTCCTGTAGTCACACTAGGTGACATACAAAGATGCTTTTACCTATTTGTCTGCATAGTATTTGCATGCACACTAACTAGTATTAGATTTATCTATCTAACAGATAAATCTATTATATAATTTTAATATTTTAGACCCAATGTTTAAAATACTCCATAATGTTACACAAAGTGATATTAATAAAACACATAGAACTGAGGCACACTAGGTTTGTTGGTTTTCTTAGAAGGTGCCTTTTATAAAAGGGAGTTGAATCTATTTTTGTATAACTGGAACCATATATGGAAAATCTAACAGCATACAAAAATTTCTAAAAATTGTAACATGGTATGATGTTATCAATAAGTAAATTATCCCCAGTAGAGTTTAGCCTTTAGTATTCATTTTGTACTGTATTTTTGTGAGGCTAAAACCAAATTCAAGATTGAAGACCAATATCTTCTAAAGAAAATAAAAGCATTTCTTGCGATGTGACCAAATCATATAAAACTTAGTATTGACCTGGCTGGCAGATTTATAAAGATGGATGTGACAGTGGAGATTTGGTGTTGGAGGGTTATGAGTGGAAATAGATGGGGTTAGCAGCTCTCCAGTGTAATAAAAGAAATGAAAGTAGTAATAGACTCTCAGTGAATTCCATTAGGGACACACTGACACTACACAAACCATTCATTATAATGATGCTGTGAAGTGAGATATTTCATTGTGGGGACCCAAAGCCTGGTGTTAAAGGGGAGACTGAGGGATGGGTGGAGCGCAAAGGTCTGCCTCTGCCGCATTAACTGCCGTTCTGTTCTGTTTCTATGGAGATTTGAGGCTTTTCAGCCAATCAATCAATAGGAGCATGCTTTTCATCCTTCATCAGGCAGCCTTGAGCTTTTGTATATAAGCGGAGACAGGCAAAGAGCCCATTGAAATCTTGTGTTTGAAATTGTGTATGAATTTCCAGTGGTATGCCAAAAGTGAGTGCAAATGGATTTGTAATCTAAGCAGCATGTTTTCACCAAATTGAGTTTTGTTTTTTTTATAATGCACATTTGTCACATGGCAAAAGCATCTACTGTTATTTACAATGCTTCCCCACTTGCATATCAGATTTTAATGGATTTTCTAATAAAATCTAATTTTCAGTGACTATGTCTCTTAAATGAATTATCTCCTTTTTACAGGCGGAAAGGGAGGGAAGAAGAAAAAAACCAAGGCTAGCTCTAAACCTCCCAAATCCAATGGGTCCAACTGGGCCAATGTTCCCCTGCCCCCTCCCCCTATTCACCCTCTACCTGGCACAGAGATGGACCTGTATCCCAATGAGCACCATGAAGGAGGGTAAGTCTGCGAATGATGTTGGTAGATACAGAGAATATGTTCTGAATTTAACAAAAAAATGTATGTAAACCTGTTTCTGTAGCATCACTGTTTTTTAGGCTGCTGCTAAATAAATTTAATGAGAAACTGAATATTGAAGTGTATGCTAGGGCAAGTTAAAATCCAAATTGTCTGTTTTTTTTGTTTAATAAAATGTTCATTCATTCATTAATCTTCTATACCGCTAATTCCATAGTGGGTCACGGGGGAACTAGTGCCTATCTCCAGCAGTCTACAGGCGAGAGGCAGGGTACACCCTGGACAGGTCGCCAATCCATAGCAGGCATAATTTTTATGATAATTTTATGGGAAGTACAAATATACAGAAAAATTAACAGACTTGCAAACAACTGAGCATAGAAATTGAAAAAAAAATATATAAAAATCAACAAAACAACAAAGCACATCACTTTTTCAGATTCTTATAATTTTTTTTATTATTATTATTTAAGGATTAACTGAGCACATGGGAATTTTATCATTCTACTTGTTGCCCCAAATATTGTAGCTAGATTAATCAGAAGTGGCAGGATTTTTGGGCATGCCCAAGAACTCAGTTGAGCCTGGATTAGCTGGTGAACAAAGTGTGTTAAATACTAGTAAGCTGATGCAAGAATGTTATTTTCATATGCCCTCTTCGTCACTCAAACGAAAGGCAGATATTATTCCACGCTATTTCCATTCAGTTTGCTTCTGATACCATTTTGGTCCAGTTGACTCTTATGAAATATGACAGATTGTATCCCATGATCAATCCATAAGAAGTATAAACAACCACATGCTTATCAGATTAACCCCATTTACTTACAGTGGGCTATGAGCAGATTATGGAAAATAACATAAAACCTTTTTTTGTCAAAGGGGGTTCCACCAGGGTCTCTCTGGTGGGCAGGAATTGATGAAATATGGGTACGAAACATTGTGTGGCTGTCATTTCATAACTGAAAAAGTTGAGTATGAAATGGCCAAAGCTATTACCTAGAACCTATAATTCTTTTGGTTTTTTCTCTGCCTGTATTTAGTTTTATGAAACAGATGCCGATTTTAATATACATAGCAACCTTAATGTATTCTGACAATACCTCTCAGAAATTAAAACAGATCTCTGTGCAATATGTTTCCTCCATTCTTGAGTGTCTGAGAGGCAGATTTCATCTTTTGTTGGCTAGAAAACAATACAGTGCTCTCATGACCAACACCGTGCATTCCTGTGGCAAATCCATTTTTTATGTTCACTTTCTGCTTTATTTTTTGCAGAAAAGTGATGTATCTCCAGAGGCAATCAGTTACACACCCACACTCATTCAGATAATTGGAGTGTGGGTGTCATATGAAAAGTCTTATATAAATGGGAGTATATAAACCCTCTGCCAGTTTTGGTTTTATTTTGGGGGCAGATTTCTTGACTGGGCCTGCATGGTATAGCAGTGGTTAGCGCTGTTGCCTTGCAACAAGAAGATCCCAGGCTCTTTCTGCATGATGTTTGCTTGTTCTCCCTGTGTATGTGTGGGTGCTCTCTGGGTACTCTGGGTTCCTCCCACAGTCCAAAAACATAACCGTCAGGTGAAGTGATTACTTTAAGTTGCTCTTAGGTATGAATGGGTGCATGCATGGTTGTTTGTCCTATGTGTCTCAGTGTTACCCTGTTATGGACTGATGAACTGTCTAGGGTGTACCGCGCCTCTCGCTCAGTGACTGCTGGAGATAAGCTGTAGACCCCATGCAACCCTGCATGGACAAGTGGGTATAACCAATAGATGGAAGTGTTTTGAGTAGTATTGTGTTCTATATGGTTTTATAGTTATCTTTTGGCTCATATCGAAAAAATAAAGTCCTGTCAACATTGTGCCATGAATATAAAAAGAATAGGACAGATAGTTGAAGGAAGCTGTTGCTTTTAAGCATTTAAATTATTTGTGATTAAGTGTGTCCAAGCACCTCAAACACATATGACATTAAACTAACAGAAGCTCATTTAAGTGATTCGGAGTGTCCCTCTCTTTGGTGCAAGAGGTGCGACGTCCTCTCACCTCCATTTCCTATCTGGGAGACTCTTCTGATTTAATAGGCTATCTGGCAAATGAAGAGTCTCCTGCACTGTAAATCTAAGGCTGCTTTTAATGGCAGCAGATTAAAACCGTTATGTCCTTTGGAGTGTGCGCCGACAAATTTCTTTAATTAACATTTTCTTTATGGCTTGTATTATTTCAGCATGTATAAGCATAGCTATGAGGAAGTGAAGCTTGACAAGCACAGTAATTTTACTCAGTCCGGTCGTATAACAAACCCTTCGTGAAGGTCAGAAAGGTCTATTTTGTGCAGAGGATGTTCTCTTTTGATCAAAAACTTTTGGATTAATTTACAGATCTAATCAAATCTAATCACAGTATGATTTGCATTCTTTGAACTCTTTCCACAGGTATGAGATTGACAACTGGGGCCCACCCATGCCTGTACAGACATACCTTCATCAAGGCATGGAAGATGAGCTGGAAGAAGAGGAGGAAAGGGTTCCCACGCCACCCATCCGAGGAATCGCCTCTTCGCCAGCTGCAGTCTCCTTTGGACAGCAGTCCACAGCTACCCTTACCCCCTCTCCTCGGGATGAGATGCAGCCCATGCTTCAGGCCCATTTGGATGAGCTAACTAGAGCATACCAACTGGACATGGCTAAACAGACATGGTAAATTTGCGTACATTGACAGTACAGTGTAGAGTTGTTAAACCACCCCTAGTTTATGTTATCAATTGTTTTCTAGACTTTCTAAATGTCTTTCTAAAGGTATTCCGAAGCTGCTCTTTATACTTACTTACTAATTTTCCATCCCATTCTTATACCTGACCATATACCTGATTTGACACCATATTACCATACCAGTGTCTTCTTAAAACGTTGGGAGTGGGCAAGTCCTATTACGCTAGATAAGTCATCAAGATGTAATTTGTCTGTAAATAAGTTTATACATTATCCAGAAATAAGTAATTTATATTGTTGTCGAAGAAGTGAGAAGTCTGACTTCTTTTTTAGCAAGATTGGTACATGTGATCAGAATTAGTTGGCTAACTAGCTAAAAAATGTATGTAGATAACTAGATTACAGTTGATATAAAATCTATTTTCAAAACGCATTGTGCAGATTCTGAGTGCTTGTTGTTGCAAGTTTTGTTTTGTTTTTTCCTGAAGTTTTTCTCATGTCAACTGTGTGCTGTGATAACCCCATTAATCATTCAACTTTAATAGGCCCATGCTACCAATTTAAGCGAGTACTATATTTTGCTTACTCCAACCAACACAATTTCATGCTCATGGTTGTTTACTTCCCCTACATACATACATTCTGCGTTGCATTGTTGTGCTCATGCAAGTCAGATGAAGGCCATACTTCATTCTGTCATCTACGCAGAGAATGAGAGACTGGCATTCATTCATAATCGTGAAGTGGGCTGCAGTGGGGGAGGCAAGGATGCCTTGTCAGGAAGGAGATGTCATGTTACCCAGTAATGACTATGTTGGTTAGAGAGCATCTCTGACAACTCCAGAGGGCCAGTAATTACAACCAATTCCCACTGCAAACCGCGTCAAAGACTTTGCACTTCCTCTAACAAATGCGGCTGTCGGCAAATCAGGCTGCCACTAAGGTGACAGTCATGTGTTGACAGGCCTAGAGAAGGACCTCTTTGTAGCATCTGCAGATGCAATTAGCAGGTCATTGTGCTAGTATGCAAGCTGACCTTTAGAATTAGTTTATTTGTCTAATGTTATTTAACCATTTATGTTGCACAGACCACATTATTAACTTTGTATTCCAACATATGTCGTTGCTTCAGCACCAGAAACAGAATGCTTTTGTTCTCCAACATATTCATCTCACCTTTGAACTTTTATTTCCCAGGCACATGCAGGGAGTCTCTCTTCCTCCCCAGGCTCCAGCTCCTCCAGTAGGCTATGTGTCAAGCACAATGGTTTCCGACCTGGAGACTGACTTGCAAGATGAGGAGGAGGAAGAGGAGGATGAGGAAGAGGATGAAGGCTACGGAGCCAGGCATCCCCGTGGTATCGAGCACACACCAGGGTCTAGCATAGACAACCTGGACAGCTCTTTAACAGGTAAGGTGGTTGGTTACAATTTCCTCTGTTATTGTAATTTATGACAAAGTGTTGTTTTTATTGAACCCACATTATAAAGACTGTTTACAGCTTGTTTTACAGTCGTGCTGTTAAAGACATGTTTTTTCACATTTCTGTGTCATTTTTACATGAATTTGCTTACTAGTGTAGCTCAGTCAAATTTTTAAGTACTTTTGGCAGACTGTTAGGAATTACAATTACAATTTCTAAAACAGAGATAAGAAAGTCCATGAATTTTAAAGAGGATAGTGAGAGGGGATGTGAGAGGAAAGAGGAAGAAGGAGAGGCTAGGCGAGTAGGGGGAGAATGGACATGATTTAACTGGCACACAAGTCCAGACTCAGCGCCACCCATATCTTCCCAACGAGATTTGAATTAAATTTCACGTGCAGCATATTTGATTCCTGACCAGTGGCAGCATTTCCATTTTTACAACTCACTGAAAACTTTTACAGCCGTCTTCCGGGGATGGAGCTGTATGAAGGGCACAACACTGCAGCGGTAGAGCTCGGTTCTGGACTGCTGCTTAGATACAGATCGAAGGTCACCATCCTTCAATAATGTAATGCAGTGTTCCCCTAATCGTGGTGGTAAAGAGCCCAGTGGGGCACAAGGCCTAATGTCAAAGAGAATAGTCATGTGTTTTGCACAAATACAACCTAAAAAGAAACTAAATGATGATCAATGATTAGATGTAACTTCATTTGGATCATATTTCCATATATATTAATGGTATTAGAATGATGTGAAGCAAATATAACTATATTGTAATAACTGTTTCATCTCACATTTATTATAAAAATGCAATTCTTGTGGATTTAAGTTACATGTACAGTGACAACAACATGCTGATGCAGAGTCCACAAACAAACATTATGTATGAACTGAGATAAAATAATAGAAGAGCATCATATAGGTAAAAACAGGGTGAATTATAAAACTTGGGATGTGCGGGTGGTGGGGGTTAATGTGTGTCACTTGGTGCATGAGTTTGTAACATCTGACCATCGAAGCAAAAGACGTTAGGGGTAGGAAACACTCTTAAGATGTTGGCAGTCAGATTTGCATCATGATTTGGGAAATGTATTAAATTATTTGCACACTACCTGAAATTACCTTATATCAGTGGTTAGGACAGTTAGCATGGCTGAAACAGCTGTGTGTATTCTCTAGAAAATTTAGGGCCTCACCTTAGCTTTGAAATTTTCAAAAGGCTGCCAACGTTTTTTAAATCGAACATGACAGGCAGAAGTTAAAAGCTGAAAAGAATAAAAACAGAGCAACTCTACTCAGCCTCCTTGTTATCCTCGGAAAGTCTCGCTCTCATTTATCCCGAACTAATTACAGTTTTATCTCGACATGTCTTAGAAAATTCAGTTTACTCTTTACTTGGTTAGTTTTTCTTACATCACTCTTGTTACTCCAACTTAAATTTTAAACTCCTCAATGTTACTGGAAATTGCAAGTCTTCTCTTTATAGTAACATCTACACCAAAGAGTGTTGCAACCTGGAAGCGCTTCTGCGTGGTGCCTTTGCTGGTTGGAAAAAGATCAGGTTTATTAGTTAGGACCCGTTAGGACCAGTTAGGATCAGTTGAATTAAAAATCAGTCAATTCTGTACACCTGCGGATATAAAGTAACATCTCTAATAAAAAGTCGTGCATTGTTCATTTGTGACACCATGTGTCTGTATTCTTAATATATGTATGTAGGCTGTAGCTGTGTTTATGTTACCTGCTAAGGGACAATGGATGGAAATTAGCTGTCTTGCTAATTCTGCCATATTGACCTCCTTACCTGCTACTAATGTTTATTATTGTGCATGTCCCTTTCAAATAATAAACTCAAACTCAAGTCTATTTTAGTCAAATTAAATGTGTTAAAATGAGTAGATGGCAGGAAAGATCAGGGGATCATCCACTAAAGATATTAGACATGGGGATACGGGGCCTGACAGTGCGGCTGGTAGGTACGTCTTTTCAATAGTGACCCTAAAGTGTGAGTTTCCAAGGAATGATGAAACACAGCATTTGGAAACACTGGCATATGCTACTGTTAATGTATTTAAGGAAATGTAAAGCAGCGACTGTACTCTAATCTGCAGCATCTCTTCTCCTCTGGATTGCTATGTAGACAGAAATATTTCTTTTTATCTCCCCACTAGCCTGCTTCTCAGCCCATCAGTCTATGCAGCAGGGTTAGCAGGAAGGAGAGAGGACAGATAGGAGGAAACTGCTGAGATTTATTATGGCCACCATTTTGAGGCTATAAAAATGAGGGAGGCCAGGAGCGAGAGTCCAATCAAGTGTGGTTTGATAGATTTGACATAGTTTTAATAATATGTAAATACTTCTGTTTTCATAATGTTACACCAAAGGCTAGTAAATCAAGCATCCTTGCTTTGGAAAATATCTCCTCAGGGGCAACGCAGGCAATCTGTTTTACTATGCTCTGAGCTCATAGAACCTATCTTTAGCTGATCAGTGTAAGTCCTCAAGGTGTTTTGGGTATTGCAGAACTATTTCTTTCTTAAGCCAGTGAGATAAAGGTATTGGTTTTGTATAGGTCCTGTAATGTAGAGAAACTAGGTGAGCCTGTTGTGGGCAATTACTCTCCCATAAAGCCCTGTGAGGAGCAATGTCCCATCTCCGGACTGCAGGTAGAGATGGTAGAGTCGTCAGAGGGAATCATTTTGCCTTTTAACGACATGCAGATTACGGTTTCCGTCACCATAAATCAGTTTTAGTGGCAGGAGGGACCCAGCCTGCATTTTACTGCCCCCAAACCATCCAGTGTTTACTGGCCTTTTATCTATCAGTGCGTGAAGCATATAAGGAGTCAGCTGACAGTTTTCAGAGAGCACTTTTTGACCCATTGTTCTAATTCAACATATGGTAAAATGACAGATAGTTAAAACTGTGATTTGTAACATTAAAATAAACTAACAGTGAATATAAAAAGCATGCAAATCTGGTAAAACTTCAGGTTTTTGTGACGTGAATATCATAATAAAACATATCAAAAATGTTGAAATCTGATGTGTCCTGTACAATTCAATCCAAAAACTACAAAAAAAAAATGTTAGAGAAAAAATATCAAAGCTACAACAAATTGCACAACAGTTCACACATTATCACTAATACTTTGTTAAACCACCTTTTGATTATTTGCAACGATTCTTCTTCCTTGGTCTATCGGCATCCCACTTCTTGACTTGGCAACATTAGAAAATTTCACCTTGCAACAGTACTCCAAATCTGTCAGATTCTGAGAACACCTGTTGTCCACATCATTTTCTAAGAGACTCAAAATGTTTTCTGTCAATTCTAGTTATGAACTCTACCAAGGCCATTTCAAAATTTCAATTTTGTTCTGGTGAAGCCACTGTTTTGTTGACTTTGACATATGCCTGAAGTCACTGTAATGCAGAAAAACGATATACCTCTTTAGCTGTCCAGCAGATATCTGAAGGTTTTGGGTTACTGTATAGAAACACCAGCAGATCCTTCAGTGTTACGGTCAGGCTCTGGGCTGCCTCCATGACCTGTTTATGTGTTGTCTTTTTATCAGGCTTGGAGAAACATTCAAGTTTCGATAATGTTACTGATGTACTTTATTCTCTGTAATTATTAATGACACACATTAACACACATATGTAATGCTGTGTTTTATTGTAACCTTCTCCTGACTGATACCTTTGTACATGGAGATAGGTTTGACCCTTATTACCTCTCTGCAAACAATCTTATTTTTATCCTTTCGTTAAAGGATGTGATGAGCAAATGTCAGGAAAACCCTACTAGTGCTTTTAGATTCTGTGTACCCAAAAATAATCAGGAATCAGTGTGACTCAAGAGGTCCTTTTAAACCTTTTGAAATTGTTTATTCTGGTATCAGTTCTTTCCCATGCAAATTAGTGGCAACTTGACGGGGATGTATAGATTTCCTACATCAAAGAGGAAAGAGTAAGCTACATGGACTTGCTTTTTAATTCAACCAGAATGATAACAGTTTGACTGGACTGATGTTTTAGAGAATAGAAGAGGTTCTTCTGTAGAGAGTGGATGTAAGCGCAACTGAAAAGCCAGTCTGTGATGTGATTTGCTGAGGCAGTGTTCCCTTTGCTGAGCTGGAGTACTTGGAAGCCTCGGTGCTTTGGCTGGGACTGCCAATACTTCATTATCTTCTCTTTTCTTTGTGGGAGGATTGGACCCAGTGGAATTTCTGTCTTTCTTTCTTAGAGTAAAACTCTTAAAAAAGAAATTCAAAGAAAATAGAGAGAGGAAAGATGGAGAGCTCAAAGCGGTTACTCCCCCTGATTTCAGTTGTAGCTGTATAAAAAAAAGAATCTTGTCAGTAGATGCACAACCTTTTGCAAGCCTGTGCAGAAGTCTCCGATATTCTGAGTGAATTTTCTTGCAATCAAAGTGGAAAGCTGTTGCAACCTTTGCTGCTGAAAGTGCAATTCCCCGAAGTCACATCCAGTGAAGTAGTAACCATTTCTTTTAACGAGAAGTTGGAAAACTTTGAGGGGGATTTCCCCAGCGTGTCTGGATACATGAACCACAGTCATAATTTTCTGCCCAATTTCAGAAATGTTACATGGTATTTCAAAGGTAGGAACAGAGTAGAACAGAAAGAGAGCAAGATGCATTGGAGTCTTGTGTGAGTTGTGTTCAGTTAAATATCAGTTTGCCACCACTCTGCCAAGGATTGTGTCATTTTTGTATGACCTTTTAATAGGTCCAACAATTGTCCCACTTGCTGTCTCAGCCACCTTTACCCTCAAACCATCCCAGTTCTCTGTTATGCCAGCCTGTTCAATCACGTCGCGGTGTGTGAGGGAGAGATGGAGTGTGAGCCGAGCTCTTTGGGTTCAAGCCACTTAGCCAAAGTCTGCCAAACCATTCCCACTGAAAGCTGTCTAATTAGCCGACTGTTCTCTGTGTTTCTGCTTGCCAAAGTGTTGTTTTTTTTTATTGGCAGACGGATACTTTTATATTCAAGTGCTGGACCAGCTTTTATGTGTATGTAAAAAAATCAAGGCACAAAGAAATAGAGTAGTATACGTATAATCCAGCAGTCATACATCTTCCTTGTGTGCCTTTTTGACCCAGTTTTGCTAGATGTAAAACCTTTCAATAGATATTGATTAAATCATGTTTGGTTAGTTTTTTTGTGTGGCTAATTATCTTGCTAAACATGGAGGAGGATTATTTGGAGAGATCGGTTATTGAATCTGCAATAAATCAGCAGATTTTTTGTACTGATAAAGAAGTAATTAAAAGTAAAAACCCTGTTAAAAGAACTTTTATATCTGATTAACTTTACCCACAAGTTTATCAGTTAGGCCACCTGCAGATGCCTTGGTGGTCCAGCTGTTGACTTTAACTGTGAACTCTGTTGAGTCTTCATCCCTCAGCTTTGGATTGTTGCCTCCATTAAATCCAACAGTCTGTCTCATAATCCTTGGGGCAAAAAGTGTTTCCAATAGTTGTTTTAATTGAAGTAGAAATTTGTCTTCTTCACCTGTTTACTTACACCAAACGTACCCACATGTACCCTGTTTAGACTATCTTTGTAGCATTTTGTCTTGTCTGTGTGGTTGCTAAGCGACCATTTGAGATATTCCCATTAGAAAAGGGTTATTGCCAGTAAAGCAATTCCTTTTCTGACTAAAGCCATAAAGAATGACAGGCTTCAAGAACATGTTACAAACTTCATACCATTATCCATATATGGTGGTGCTTCCTATTTTGGAGTAGTAACTCCAAAGGATAATTTTGTTTTAGAAATAATAAAAATAATGCTAAACAGCATTTAATTGTGTTTCATTGTTTAAAGATTTTTATTTTTTCTTGAAATATTAACACTTTAACCACGGATGGCTATGCATTTTTAAACAGGAAGATGAAAAAACGCACATACCACCAGGTGTTTCTTTCAATCCAGTGTTCAGTGAGACGTCACCTAAGGCCCTTGTGAAACTCCGCACAGGTGTTCTCATTGTTCTTTATGAAAAGAAGTCCAAAATCAGTTGATGACAGTCCTCCTGTTTCACTGTGTACATTCCTCTGCGTGCTTGTGTGGTGTGTGTCTGTATGTTTTGAAGGTATGCGTTCGTAAAAGAAGAAAAAGGGCAGGCCAGAACAGAATGACTGCACAACAGATCTCTCTTATGAGAACAAAAATGGCCTGCAGCAGATACAAAGTGATTTAGGTGTAGTGATTTAATTATTATTTTTCTAAGATCACTCAGTAGCTTTATCTGTCTGTATGTACATAGAATCACAGTACAGGTGTTCAGACTGTCAGATTTTATATCTTTAAAAGTTATAGCAGCTGAGTTGTGGCTGACGCAGACTAACTTTTCTACTACACACTCGCTGAATTTGGTAGTAGTTTAATTTGCTTGTTGTGCAGAATATATCCTTTTTTGCCATTTTGCTTTTTTTAGCTAGTAGCTTACTCACTAGTTTTACAGCATTACCTTAATAAGAGTGATGGCTGGCATTCTTTCAGTGTAAACACCATGACAGCCCAGAAATATTTACAAATAGCCAAATATGTTTGTTTCTCTTAGGCAAGAAAAATCTTCCTTCTTTCAGCCAGCTGACCTGCGGTGCATAGCAACAAGTGAGGGAGACATAGCACTATGTTACTCTGTGTTTTTTACAGCTGCTGAAAATTTTGTACTTTCTCTGGCCTCTAATTAAAAGGATTTTGATCTGTAGGAATTGTATGATATTGTTTGTGGTTTTGAAAATGTAACTTTTTTTAAATATTGTAATACCCTAAAACCAGTAACCGCCCTGTGGAGGTCAGTAATGTGTGTGAATGAGGACCCAAATGCAGAAAGCAGAAGGCAGAGGTCATGTAAAATCAAAGAATTAATGATAGCAAAGTTCTAAATCCAGAATTTAAATGACAAGACATAAGTAACTGGAAGAATACAGAAGAAACAGGTTGATAACAGGAGGAACTGACAAAGAATGAATGCAGCTAGGTGATTTCTGGAACTAGCACCAGGTGTATTAATTAAAAGCAGCTAAGAGGGAATGGCTGAACAAACACAACCAAAACAATCACAATTACTGAGCAGAAGATAATCAAGAATGACAGAAAAACACAAAAACACAAGGTGAAAAAGAAACTATGCACATACATGAACCAGACAACCAAAATAAAACAGGAACTAAGATCCACAAATAGAAACAAGAACTTAAATCTATATTTATAAACCGTCCCAAAGAACAGGGCAAGACTGGCCTATGGTAAAATGTACTCCCATACTGAAACCTGTGGTGTTCCACAGGGTCCATGATGAATGGGTGGGGCTCAGCCTCGGAGGATGAACGTAATTTTTCCAGCCATAGATCCAGTCTGGGCAGTTCTTCTGATGGCTCCATCTTTACCCACTGCAGCTTTGCCCAGGCCCTTGTGGCTGCTGCAGACAAGGCAGGCTACCGCCTTGAGGGAACTAGCCTCAGCAAGAGAGGTTGGTTTGTGGAAACTGGATATCCACTACTGCAGTGGAACACTCTGCTCTAATATTTCCCTCTGTCATCAGTTGGCTGATGATTTCTGCATTCATTTTTTCTTGGTCTTTCTGCTTTTTTGGAATCTG
Organism: Crenichthys baileyi; assembly: GCA_036173005.1. Taxonomy (NCBI): domain Eukaryota; kingdom Metazoa; phylum Chordata; class Actinopteri; order Cyprinodontiformes; family Goodeidae; genus Crenichthys; species Crenichthys baileyi. The sequence continues at coordinate 352,624 of JAHHUM010000900.1, forward strand.
CACAAAGACTGTGCATGGTCTTCCTCCTGATTCTCTTTACCTGCTTTCATGGGTTACATATGTAATACATGGGTGACAAGTTAAATTTGCAAGCTTTTACTCTTTTTTTTTTATCTCCCTATCCTTCACGTCTAATGAAAACCTTTGTTTTCAAACAACTCAGTCAATCTTTATTGATATCCTGTGTCTTTAATGGCATTAATCTCATCTCTACTCCCTGGGTGGTGGCTCCACAGTGCTTTATTAACCAGGCTGCTTTTTGGTCAATAGATGCTTTTTTTTATGTACTGTAGATAAAAATTTGATTGACTGATTTATTGGTCCCGTATCTCTCCTGCAGGCAAAGGCTTGTCCCACAGGCCCCGTCCCAGCAGTCCATTTTCAACAGATGGCAGCACAGTTGGCACACACAGCTTGGGCCACCAGAGGGCCACCAGGCCCACACGCAAACCACGAAGTCAAGGCACAACACCTCACCGGAGAGATGCTGGTGTAGACGGTGAGACAAAAACTGTGTAAACATTGTTCAGTTATTTTTGTAAAATGTTTTTCTAAAACATTTCTTACAATTTAAAGGTGCATGACAATATTTATATGTATTGGTGTTGAGTTCTCACATATTTCATATAATTTCTTACAAAGGTTCTTACATCCCTAAAACCATAAACATCAACATGTTATATTGGTATTTTGTACAAAAAACAACTCAAAGCAGTGCATAATGGTGAAGTGGAGCAAAATGATACAGCACTTTATTTTTTAACTATAATCAACTATAATCAAAAGTGCGGCACACATTTGTATTCAACCACAGCACCACCCCGTGGTATCAGGGTGAAGGGTCAACGCACTTTGTTGAATCTTTTTTGTAAAAGAACTAACAAATTATGAACTATTTGTGTTGGTCTCTCACATAAAATCCATATTTAATACATTGCAGTTTTTGGTTGTCTGAAAAAAATTGACAAAGGTAAAGGGGTGTAAATAAATTTAGAGATCACTATATATTTTTACAGTTTAATTTACAGTTACCTAATTTATCATGTGGTTTCTCTTTACATAGACCTACCTCCTCCCCCTGAACCTCCTCCCTGTCAGGGGCAGGGCCGTAACCAAGGGGCTCGCAGTGCAAGTAGCATGGCACCACCCACAGATAGGAAGGCTTCTTCTCTGGAGCGCACGCCCATGTCAGGACCCCTTTGCGGGCCAGACGACATGAAGAGCTCCATTGATAGACAGATGCGAACTTCTCTGGAACATCATCGCCAGGTTCAGGACAGGTTGGGCTCTATGGACAGGGCAGATGATGCACGCAGGGGCCACAAATCAGGTACACAGGAAGCCAAAACTGTCTCCAAACTAAAAGGCCAATTTTATTGCTAACATAAAGTGAGCGTGTAAGTTATGATGTTTACAGCTGCAGTGTTTTATTGTGAAACAGACATCATAAACATGTCAGCAGTTCAGGTTGGTACTCTCGTTTTACATTAAGATAAAACTACCAAAGTGTGTTTTAGGTATTCAAGTTGTTCCTTTTTAATGGACTAATATTTTAATTTTAGTGTAAAAGACTTGGGAAATACATCTTCCAGTTTGCCTCATATAATTCCAGATACAATTGAAAATTAGAGTACCAAGTGTATTTTTCTGTGAAATTAAGTAAAGAACAATAACACCGAGGTGTAGGCCCAGCTGTGCTTTGATTGCTGGGTGTGTTTCTCTAAGTTGTGTTAAAATTAGTTTTTACGCTGCTTCAAGACTGGGCTTCCATGAGCAGATTGTGCCGTCTGCCACTTGCTCTGGTTTCCAGAATTCCCCCCCTCAGCCCTCCCTAAACTTTCTCATTGCCCCTGTAACTGTTGCCAGTGACGGCCTGCTCCACTCCAAGTGACATAGGAGGCCTTAGCAGTTGAAATGGACTACATTGGCTTTTTCCTTGCTCACACCAACAGCAGCCACTCTGCGCCCCATCTGTGCGTGTCTGTGTTCATGTGTGTGATCGTTAACGCTCTCCATGCTGTGCTGCCCAGTCTCCTCCTGCCAAGGCTTTCTCCGACATTTTTTTTAACTGGGAAGTGTAAGACAACAACAGGGGCCACAGTCAGCTTTCAGTGATGTTCCTAACTGATGTTCAGGAGAATCGTCTGAGGTCAGAGCAGGCTCAATTAGGGTCATTAGCAGAACAGTGGGAAGCAGTTTGATGAGATTTCACGTGATGACAAAGACTGCTGAGGGTTAATGTTGTGCTGCCCTACAGTAGGGGGTGCCACACCAGCCAGTGGACCCTCTGTTGTTGTATTTACCCCCTCATAAAGCTGATGGCTGGAAGGCCAGGCAGAGGGTCATCACTGTAGCTTGCCCTGGCACCGCTTATTGGCACTGCCATTCTGCAGATGTCATATGGGCTGGGGGGTGGGGACAAAGTAGAAACCTATCATTGCTAATGAGAACTTCAGAATGTCTCCTGTCTGTGGAGTCTTCAACATACACTTCTAGGTTCTGGACGCCATTTTTAAGTGACGTGATCTTCAAATCTTTCTGTTAATTTTCAATTTGATTCAAGCCAGATGATTGACTGGGATGTTCTAGCAGCTTTATATACTTTCTCTAAAACCCAATTCAAAGTTTTCTTGGCCGCACTCAAGTTAACGGTCTCGCTCTTCCCTTGTTTCATCTTCAGGCTTCTATCAAAAATTGTCCTGCTACATTCTCCATTGCTTCACCTACATAAAGTCTGCAAATACCATATACAGAAAAAAACTGCTTCACACCATTATTATCCTGCCTCCACACTTTACTGTTGGTATAGTGTTTTCTTTTGGGGGGGTGACTATAGTGTGTGCAATGATATCCACAGAGTACAGTTTTGGTCTCACTCTACTTGAGTATATTTTCCTAATATGTCAATGACCAGTTGTTTTGTAGCAAACCTTAAACAAGCATTAACATACTTTTTTCTTCTGTAGTGGAGTTTTGTGCAGTGAATATGCATAGAGGTCATAATGGTTGAAGGCATTACTAATTGTCATGAAAAACTGCTAATTCCATTTCTGTCTGTAGCTCTGTTCAACTCATCCTCAGTTCTTGAACAAATCTTCTGATTATTCTTTTGACTTCTCTGTCAGAAATGCAACGAACATTTGCTGGTTGTTGCTGGTTCATGTTCTTTCCCCCGTCAGGATTATGGTCCTAATGGTGCTCACTGGAATATTTAAAAGTTAAATATGTCTACAACCAATGTGATCTGTATGTTTGTAAAAATAAAGTTGCAAAGTTGTTTAAATTTACCCATCATGAGATGCTTCTTGTGTGATATTTCAGTAAAAAATCTTTTTATAGGCCATCAATTAGAACTAGGGTTCCTTTGTGATTAGGGCTGCTGTGTCTAAGTGGCTACAGTAATTATTTTGCAATTAGAAACTTGTGGGTCTGATTCCAGCTTCCCCCAGCCACATGAAGATGTGCCCTTTGCAAGGCACTTAAACACTAGTTGCCACCAGGTCCTCCTATAAGTTTGATAATGTTGAGACTTATAATATAAAAGGGTAATATAAAACAATGGTCAGCAAGACTAGAAATATAAGTTCAGTATATTTAATATTTAAATACTGAGTGATTTCAGCTATTTTCCTGTTTTTTAGTCATATTCAACAAATTAGAATATGGGTTCCGATGAGGCTCATTTGTCAGATTAAAAGTCCTTTTTTAGTGTTACGCAGAAAGTCATAAAAAGAAATAAAGGCTGTGTTTAAAGGCTGTGTTTACTTAATCTATATATTGTGTTTCACTTACATAAACTTACTGAAATGCAGTAAATTAAATAATCTATAATATTGATGATTTATTGAATATGACTGTATTTACTTAGAAAGAATTTGATTTAGATTTTTTTTTTCTCCTGCTGTATGCAAGTACTTTTAACATGTAAAGTTTACATTGCTGTCTTTTTTTTTTAGAGGATGGATGTCTGCCATACAACAAACCATCATTCCCATCCCCTGGAGGCCACAGCTCCTCTGGTACAACCTCCTCCAAGGGCTCGACGGGGCCACGCAAGACCGACGGGCCGCGACAACCACAACAGTGGACTGCCACGGAGCATGCTGAATTTCTTGGGGCCAATGGACATGGAGAATTATGTATGTATTTTGTTCATGTTTGCACCATTCTTTTATGACAGTACAAAAATGAAAAAGTCATATTTTGATATGACCAGAAAAGCAGTGTTTACTGCCATGCATTTCCTTTTAACTAGTTTGGACACTATGTGTTAAATGTGTATGGCAGTTGTTATAGAGCCTGTAACTCCTGTACACCTATATTTTTCAATGTTAAAATGTAAAAAGTTTTTGCCTTTGAGGAGTATGAACACTTTGGCACTGTGCATATGTGTAATAAGGCATTTGTAATCATGATTTTTACTTTTAGTTGGGTCTAGCGTGCTGGCTCTAAACTAGACTAAACTAGAAGTGCAAACACTTTGATTCCAAATTGCAAGTAAGCATTTTCTTGACCATCTTAACATTTTCTTCCATTCTTTTTTCATCCACAGAGTGATCCACACGGGCTGTAAACTGGAGCCTGCCCTCTAGTTTGGGCCGATGAACTTTATCATTACCTGTGCGTTCTCAGAGAGATGGAGCACAGCAGCAGAGAGAACCACGGTGAAAAGCAGTTTCACAGATCTGTATATGTGATGTAAAGACAGAAACATACTGTACATCTCACAATGGTTTTGTCCTCAAGAAAATATTTTCCACCTCCTACCTTAATGTAATTTTTTTTGTTAGAAAAAGGCAAGTAAAAAAAACGAAAACATCTATGTGGAAAAAGACTTTGTTGTACCTTCCCTTCGGGAAAAGGGAATTTTGTTTCCTGTAAATATTTTCTTTGACTTGTTGTTGCATTGCTATGCAAACCTAATAGAGTTTCAATGTTTTTTTTTTAATTTCCATCTACAATAACAGTTGGGCTTTACCTGGTTATTTGTACTATATGTGAATTAAGTGGCTTTTGTGCCATAAAATAATTGTTTTTTAATCCATCGTTTGTCAATAGCTACCATTAATTATTATTATCATTATTATTAATATTAATAATTATTGTTTTTTTGCACTGCAATTTTTGGTGATAAGCACAAAAACATAGCTCCTGCTGACATGAAGAACCGGAAGAATATGTGAAGAGGAGTTTCTGTACTGTAAAGTAAAGAGAAGAAAATTATATTCTAGTGTACAGAGAGATATTAAAGAGTAATGCTTTTCTCACAGACGGCACCCATTTCTACAGTTGAGACAAACCAAGTGGCAGACACCAATCCTGAAGGTGCAAAGCGGAGATAGAAGGCCTGAGAACAGATCAAAAAATGTGGGCAATTCATTGTTTTGTGTTAAATACTAATTTGTTGTTCTTCAAAAATACGCTCTCTTTTTTTATTCATGGTTTAGTGCCTATACATCATTTCACAAAACTGATGTCATGCACGTACACAATAAAGCTACAAATGTCCAGTACAGCAAGCGGTATAATCTGTCTGCATGTCGACATCCAGTCAAAGCACTTAGAAACAGATTTAGGCCTTTTGTGATAGAAAATAGAATTTTATTTTTATCATGAGTTGCAAACCCACTTAAATACCAGTTTAATTAGATTGTTTACATTTTATTTATTTCCAACCCAATTTGTTTCAATTTGTGTTGCTGTATGAGCACTTATTTTAATCATTTAGATCTGATAAAACCAATAATATCAATGAAGAAAACATTTTGTTCTACTGGGGACAGCAAAGCTATCCATGCGATCAATTAAAAGAGATGTTGAAATAAAAATTGGTGTCTCAGATATGAAACAAATGGTCAGTTTGCCCTTTTGTCAGTTCTTAACACAGCTTTGTGCTCAGGTCTTACCATTTCATCCCCTCCTATGTATCTATATCAGTTCAGTCTCTTAGTTAAGAATTCAAAAAGCAATTACAGGTGCAAATAATCATAACATCTCAAATTTCTTGTTTAATTTATTTGAAGATCAAATCCTTTAGGCATGGAAAGGTGTGATAGATTGGTTTTATGATAACTTTAGGTAAAAATATCACGGTATTATGTTATTTACACAAAAAAAACACAATGTAGTTGCTTCTGTTTAAAACCTAAAACCAACAAATATTCCTACTGCTGCTAAAATAATATACTTTGTTGATTATTTGAGTTTCATTTTATCTACAGTTCATTATTAGGGATTTTGATATGTTGATTGCTAAATATTGTTCAGGGTTTAAAGGTAAACGTAATTACTACACAGAATTTAATACATTTTTGCTGTCCTGCTCTGTGAAATCAATAAGCTAACATAAAATGGTGATTTAAATGGGCTATCTGTTTGGATAGCGAGCCTGCAGTCATCTGCTTTACTGACATCCTACTCATAGCTTACCAACTGTTGTTTTAAAACAGTGTTACCTTAAGACACGAGGCACTCGTTTAGGCTGGTTGCCAAAGAAAAAAACAGCATTTTGTTTATTTGTGGGAAAAATGTTGCAGGATTCTGTGAGCCAGCTGACACACAGTGTGCAGGAACAATTGGGCAGGGGCATTGCTAGGGTACTCTGTGTTCCATACAGGGCACTCTGGTGCTTTCTCTGGAAACACTTCAAAAGTACTTCAAGATAGAAAACATCTGAGGTTTTGAAAAAGTGACTTTTTGGTATAACTTGATACCGGTAATTGGTCCACGTCCCCAAGGAAGCTATGAATTTATGCTAGGTCGCAGCAGCTCTGTTTTGCATTCAAAAAAGTTAGAAATGGCAAAACGGCAAAATGAGCAGCATCCAAAAAAAGTACCAACAGCACAGTTTTTGGGTGAGAGAACGAATGAAATAAAGGCCTAGTGTGTTAGTTAGTGGGTTCACTGCCTTCATGTCTGCAGCCACAGTGGGGAGCAAAATCACTTTCTTATCCGCCTGACTGCCACAAAACCACGCTCTTATCATTTACCGCTTTTGACTTCACAATATCTGATTTTAGATGCATCTTTTCCAGCAACATCCTTTTTGAAAGCTAAGCTTGTTTCTTTGTATGCCTTTTATGGACTCCAAAACGCTGCTTACGACGTTTTTCAATTGTAATGTTCAGGATTTTTGTGGTTCAATGACTGTTTGTTTTGTCTTTTTTTTGTACTGCTAATGTTGATAATAAAAGGGGGGGGGGGGGAACTAAAGGCCATCAAATGCTGTTGTACTGTTGTTGTAACGCCATTGTCGTATTTTATTTTATTTTATTAATGATCCACCCAGTGGCCAGTGTTCTGGGAATGAGGTGCAGAGAGTATCTCAGGTTATTTTACATTCTGGTGGTGTTTATGTATGTGTATATATGTGTATATATCCATACACATCTCCACTTGATTTCATTCCTTTTTCATTGAGAAATACTTCCCTCCCATGTTCGAATTTGTCATCAACCTTTTTAGTTCTTTTATTTTCTGCTGTGGACTTCGATCCCAATGTACTGGTTCATCCACCTTAAGACAAGATGTCAGTAAAAGAACATACCAAATTAAAATTGATATTTCTAATGTCTAATGCATTTTAGTGTCTTTAATACTCAGTTTTCTTTTAAATCACAGTGTTGTTTTGTATTTATTAAAATGATAATAAAGGTATATTGTGAAATATGCATAAAGATTTGTGAGACATAAAATGTGTTTTTTTTTTTATTTGTTCCTTGTAAACTTTGGTGTCGCAGCAGAGCAGCGAGGCCATTAAGAGATGATGTGGACGCTGTGCTCACAGCATGGTGATATGCCGGGTCAGTCATCTTCCAAGTCACTCTGTGTCTTGCATGTTCACTGCACTGCTCTTCTCTAGTCAACACTTTCAACACGAGGAGTTAAAACACAATTTGCTTGTCAAGACAAAGAGAAAATGTCTTTTCGAAGGATGAAAGTGCTTTACATCTTTTGCTCATTTTCTCAATATTGTTGGTTCTTTGTAGCCTATCTGTGTCTTTCCTTTTTGCTATAAAGAAGATTAAAAATGACAAGAAGTGAAAGTTGTTGGGTGAAGTCTTTCCTGTACAGCTTGGGGTGAGGTAACACTCCAAATCCAATGCCATTTCTACAGTACGGTTCTCCTTTTTCTTTTTTCCCCTCTCTGTACACCACCTTCTGTAGTCACTTGCATGTTCTTCTCAGAAGAGAGTGAATCAAGAAAATAAATTCCCACAGTTTCATTCTCATGACATGTAAAATAAATCCATGCTCTTTTATTTCCTTGTACCTGGATCAATATCAAATAAAATATTTTTGAAAAATGAAGAAACAAATGACTTCAATCATTTCTTCTTGAAGGAGAAACATTTCAAATATCCTCTTATCATTAGTTAGCATGCTAACTTTGGCTTGTGGGTTAACATAAACCATATCTATGCTAACATTTATTGTGTGTCTGCTCAGTTTTTTTCTATCCAAGGAACAAACTGTGACTAGACTCATCTGAACAAAAAAGAAAAAAGGTAATAAGGTTTACTTCTTAAACAGATATTTGACAGAAACTTGCAGACCTTCTTTTTTATAAATAAAGCTACCCTGAGCTGAATTGTCACCAATTTATTGATGTGCAGAGTTTAATTATAATTAAAGGTTACTGATCAGCACTTTTTATTGTATGTGTTCTTTTTCATCGATGAGACCTTAGAGAAATAACAGAAACTAGAGGAACTGGTGTGTTGCACTTAATTGTCCCTTAGCCCTAATCTCCAGGCTTTAACTCGTGTGTGATAAAGACTTCCTTCGTTAGGTGCCGCAGCTCTTCTTTTTCTAGCAATCTATGTTATACTAAAATAATTATAAAGGAGAGGGGAATCCTCCAAGCTTCTGCTGGCAACAACATAATGCTCACCCTCTACCGATGATCCACATGGCCCTGGCTTTCAGTGTTTAACCCTTTCTCTCTCCTAGACATAGCTACTGACTGAGCTTTTACTGTAACTAACTCTATGTGCTCTCTTCAGACTAAACTTGAAAACTGGCTCAGAGTTTATCTGTTCCTTCTTTCTAGGTGAAACGACTAAAGGAGCTACATCCATTAACATTTACCTTTTCCTTCCCATAGAAAGTACTCCTGGATCAGTGCTTCTTTGTTCTCTTTGTGTCTCTGCTCTGTTCTCTCTAACCCCCAGTCGGTCGTGGCAGATGGCCGCTCACACTGAGCCTGGCTCTGCTGGAGGTTTCTTCCTGTTAAAAGGGAATTTTTCCTCTCCACTGTCGCTACATGCATGCTCAGTATGAGGGATTGCTGCAAAGTCAACGCCAGTGTCTGTCCACTGTCTCTACATGCTCATTCAGGAGGAGTGAATGCTGCAAGTCACTGACTGGATGCAATCTGCTGGGTTTCCTTAGACAGAAAAACTTTTTATCCAATTTGAATAAATAACAGAATCTGACTGCACTGTTCAAGGATTAAGATTAATTGGAATGTATGTACCTGACTTTTGTGAAGTGCCTTGAGACAACATGTGTTGTGAATTGGTGCTATATAAATAAACTGAATTGAATTGAATTGAATTGAATATAAAGGTCTGATGCTAATTATATTTTTAGAGGTCTGAAGATCATGTCCAGATCATTCTACTCGTTTCAACCAACTTCAATGGCTGGAATGGACCTGATCTATGTCCCTACTAAGGTTTATACAGGTTTAGTAGATGCCATTCTGTTTAACTTGTTTTGTAAAAGTAAATAGATTCTTTTGTGTTGTTTTTAGTTGGCTTTAGGTTCATTTTGTGTTAATTAGTCACTTTCTTCTAAGTTTTTGTAGTTGTTTTGGTAGAATTTTGTCATGTTTCACTGTGGGGATGCGGTGTACAACATTAGTTTTCCACCTCACATAGATAGAGTTTTGCTTGTTGCTAATAGGTTGAGGTTGGTCTCATTTCACCAGAGCACCTTCTGCATATTTACTGCACATCCTCCGTAGCTTGTCCCAAATAGCTTCTTATGGTTTTCTTTCATGAATGGCAGATTTATGGAGTACATGACAGTTAGTTGGTGTTAACAAATTATCCCAACTGAGGTACACATTTTTGCATCTATGAGTTTTGGAGTTGCTATGGCCCACATGGCAATCTCTCTTATTAATGTTCTTCTTACCCACCCTGTCAATTTTTCTTCGCAGTCATGTCATGGTAGGTATGAGGTTGAGCAGTACTGTTTACTATTTTCTATTTTCTATTTACTGATGAACTGAACAGTACTGGAAAGTACCAACCTGCTTAAAATTCCTTAATTTTGTACCTGTTGTTTTCAGTTTTTATTGTTTTCAAGTGTCAGAGTGAAAGGAGCTGAATACAAATGCATGGCAAAATTTATTTGTAAAACATTGTGAAAACCATGTGCCATTTTTCTTTCACTTCACAATTTTCTGCTTTGTCTTTGAAAAATACTATAGACGTTTGTTGTCGTGGCATGGCAAAGGGGTAAATACTTTTGCAAGCCAATGATGAATGTCTAAAGACTTCCATTTTGTGAAACTACAAGCCTGATAAAACATTTGACCTATTCCAGACGTAGTTTTCTACAGTGAAGTTGATATCCTGACCACTTCATAACCCATTACGCCATTTGTTTTACACAATTCAACATAGTTACCAAATTGCATGTACTTACAAGCAGCTCTGTTCTTTATATATGAATATTGAATTATTCCACCTTTGTTTTGCCCCAAACCCTGCATCTCTGTACGCATTGTACTTTTACTACCTTCCTTTAATGAAATATCTGATATCTTCTCAAAAATTAAAATCATCCACTTCAATCAAAACATGTTTACGAATAAATTCAACATTTTTTGGCCTACTACATAATTATGAAGAACATTGTCCGAAGATCCTCATAAAATAAAGTTAATTTGATAATTCAGGTTGGGAGCAGGGTCACGCCCCAACTACACCGTTGATTACCCTACAGTCTAGCTATACCCAATTCACCCATCCCTCACAGTCTATCACGTTCTTTCCACCCCACCCTCCCTTGCCTTCAACCCCTTCTCACCTTATCCCTCTTTCTCCCCTTCCTCACATCACCCTCATCCCTACTTCCTCATTCTTTATGCTCTGCAGGTTCCTTCTGGGGGTGTCCTAAGTGGGCTTGCGAAAAAGCCATTTTCCTGGGGACTGCAACTCCACTCTGAGTCTCCTCCTCCCAGGCCTTCATGCAGTCTTCCCAGATGACTTAATCCTCACTTCCAGTTCAACCATACCACGTAGCACTGGTGCACACCCGCCACATGCTTTTTGTGATATCACCTGGTTATATTTGTACAATCACAGATCACCTCAGTTACAATAGCTGTTCCCCTAGATCCTGTCCTGGGACACCTGCTTATTCTTTTTTTTTCTTGGTAACTTTTATATTTCTTTGAACACTTTTGTTTTCATTAAAAATGTCTCTCACTGTGGCTATTGTTATTGCCTGGCTATCTTGCACACAAAATAGTGTGGCTGCATAAATCCACAGTCTGGTTTGGTGTTTGCACTAACTGTTAGAAATCTGTCTATTTTAGTGTATCTGAAAATCCTTCTACTGATCATGAAAACCCAAAATTGAGTGTCTCAGAAAATTGGAATATAATGATCAATAAAAAAAGTTAAATAGAAATGTCAGGCTTATGAAAAGTGTGTTCAATCTTTGGACTAAATACTTGGTTGGGGCTCCTTTTGTATACATTACTTCATCAATTAGGTGTGGCATGGAGGCGATCAGCCTGTGACAATACTACGTTGTAATGGAAGCCCAGGTTACTTAGGGATAGCGATCTTTCGGTGATCTGCATTGTTTGGTCTAGTATTTTCTCATCTTCTTTACCTGAACCCCAACAGTTTTTAGAAAGAAAGGCAGCAGGCAGAGTGAAAAATGTTTTACAAACTGCCTGTACAGGGCACGATTAATGCACCTTGTCTTTCTGTCTGTAAGAAACAGATACCCAGGGAGAGGTAAAATGTCATGACCCTTTAAACTGGCAGCAGGTTAAAGTGCCTATACAGGATCAATAAGTAAGGGATGACACAGAGGAGTGCGCCTAAATCTGAATTATCATATTCCAAACAAAAAATCAGAGATAACCTGTCAAGATCAAACGTATGCATTAGGAAACTATATATGTTTTGTGGAAAGCTTTGTAACCGCCTGGAAGCGTGCCTACAAAAAAGTGTATAATGTTAGTTTCCTTTTTTATAGGTGGCATTAAAAAGCCTACAGCTTAAGATAAACTAATTGACAAAATAATAAACACCCAGTGTTGTATCCATCTTTCAAAGGTTTACCAGACTTGACTCACCAGTGTGCCGATGCTGCTAACTTCAATAATTTAATCTGATATTATTTCATTGCAAATGAGTCACATTCCCCTTTAACATATGCTAGTTTCTTGTTTTGTTTTGTGGTGTCTGGGGCTTAACTGTTTTTGTTAGGTTTTGTTTAACTTTTTATTTTTTTTTTTTTTTGCAGTATGCTGACCTAATTTTCATTCAGTTCTTGCCTTGGTCAAAAGTTTGTTTCTATGAGGTTTTTGATTATGCAGACTTATGAATTAGTTTTTTTTTCTTAAAAATACCAAATAGTTAAAACAAAACAAGCCCTCAAACAGTAAGCAGTGGTGTGTTAAGATCTTGTTCTTCTATTCTGGTTGAGGTGTTTTTGCATTATGTTTATACAAAGGTTCAGTGATCTACCCAACTCTTTTAAACAAACCAATCAGACAGGAAGAAGGAGAACTGCATCTGTTTCACAGCTCTTTTTCTGTTTGTGTCTGGCAAGCACGACAAGTAATGCCTGCTCTACTTCTTGCCAACGAAGCAACTTCCCTCCTTGGATCTCAGGTTTTATTTCCAACTGTTTACCTGCATGCGCTCCACCTGTTCCCCATTTTTCTCCTTTATCTAAACAAAGCAAACATGGAGATTCTTTGAGGGGAGTGCTTGTTTCTCTGCACTGTCCCAGAAGCCTTTATTTTTCCAAAAGGCTGTGTAATTGTTGCATCGCATTTCAGTGATAATGGTCTGCAGAGAGCAAAGACTGGTTAGCCGGGCACAGAGTAATAACCATTGCTCAGCAAACAGACTGCAGTAGGATACGAGTTATCAGGGTACAATAGCAGGAGTGAGCGTGCATGTGAATGCGTGTGTGCTTTGATGTCTGCAACAGCGCATTTATGCTGGGTGAGGTGTGGCGCACGTGTTCGCAAATATCTGTGTGGTGTGTTGATGAAAGGAAGCATCTACTGCTTATGCTGCAGGATGTTTTTTTCCCCTCCTGCTTTTCTTCTCCCCTTTGTCGACGGACTGGTGACAATGAGTGGAGGTGAGAGGGCAGCAGAAGCAAGGCAACACCATTCATCACAGATGTCAAACAGTTAGAGCAGCTGTGTGGGACACAGTAAAAATTAGCATTTCATCCCTCTCCCTCCCTCTGTCTGTCTTCAGCCCACATCTTTCTATATTTTTCCATCATAGCTCTACATGTGATAAATGAGTCTGAAGACATGTAATTTTCCCAGCTGTTTCGATGAAAACATGCTGTTATTGACCAGCACTTTCCATATATTGCACTTTGTGTGGCTGATTAAATGCAGCTGTTCCACTCCCCCCATCATGCCCCTGGATGTAATGTGAGGATCAGTGGTCGATGGTGATGCTATGGGGTATTGGAAATGAGAATCATATGTTTGTCAGGGCAACATGGACAATCTCTGTCTTTATTAGTGATGCACTGGACTGATAGTTACTTAGAGGTTATCAATACAATTATCTGACAAATCTTTGATAAAATAAACCTGGAAAATAGAGGAAATTACAAGATGCAACGGATTGCTGATAATTAAAGAGTTAAACTGTCCTTTCTTTCTTTGTTTTGTGAAGGTAACAGTCCTAAACCCTGTTACCGTTTTGGTTATTGTTAAGACAGCAGCAGCTTAAACAGGGAATATAGTTATTATGCTGTTTTGGTAAACATACTACACCATACTGATATGTCTGCAAGTGCTGTACATTGGTTTCGAAATTACTTGTCAGTTCCAACATAGTGTGTCCCAGAATCTGGGTCCTTCTCCTCTTTTCTCCCAGAATCCAATGGAGTTCCTCAGGGTTGCATACTGGCACCTTTAATCTTCACTCTCAATATAATATCTGTTGGGATAAATAATCAAATGCCAAATTCTATTTTTATGCAGATGGCACAATTTTCGTTACAAGTCGTTAGCACTGTTGCACTGGACAAAGAAGGTTCTGAGCTCAAACGCTGGCCTTTGTGTGAAGAGTAGGTATGTTTCCCACTTCTTGCTCATTGACACCTGAAGATATACAATAGTCCACTCCCCTAACCCCGCAATAATAAATCAGATATAAAAAAATAATCGATTGAAACAGAAGAAAAGGTAAGATCTTCTTTTGTAACCCCAGATATTCTCAAATTCTACAAATTCCATAATCCATCTCAGCAACTTCTGGATCTTTAAAAACTGCTCCAATGGCTCTCAGCATGGGTGTCAGAACAGCATGTAGTCAGTAGACCTTTATAAGAACATCATACTAATTTTATTATCACTTTCATATCAAAATCAAGCAGCTATTTGTAAGTAGAAAACATTTCTTCATTAAACTACTAAACCATCATTTGTAAGTAGGTTCAAGCCAGTAGGTTCAAGCCAGTCATTACATCAGAACAGGGGGGGAAAGAAACAGCTTCTCAGCTTTCTTTGGTAACTGAAATTTTTTTTCTTCATAGTCAAAGAACAGGGATAAGGTCATTGATTCTCAATATGTACAAGTCATACTGCTCAATATCTGCAAATTTCCTTTTGATGAATGAAATTTGAAAATCTTCCGTGTGCACCAATCCATGTAATGTAAAGGGGACTGCTTTCTTTCTTTAATGTTTAACTAATATGCAACTTCATGCCAGTTAATGAATGAAAATGTATGTGATCCCAACAAGTCACATGTATGTGACACGTATTTTTGAACTTGAAACAGCCGCTTCTGCATCATGTCCAGCCTTAATGCTGATTATGTCATATTCAGTGTGTTTTAGTGTATGTTTTGTGTTAGAGCTCTTTGTATAAATCCTTTAGCAGATTTACCTTGTATGCCTGTGGATTTACGTTGGCTGCATGTCCATTTCGTATTGATATTAAGACTCTTTTACTTACTTTTAAAATTTTAAATGGTTTGGCACCCTATTATTTTACTGTTCTTCTTAACTTTTATAACCCAAAAAGACCAATGAAATCGTTTAGCCAGATGCTCTTAGTGCAGCCGATGGCCAAATTAAAGCAGCAGAGGGAATCGGGCTTTTTCTGTGGCAGCTCCCAGTCTCTGGAACAAACTGCTATATTCTTGCCATATTCTTAATGCAGCCCGTACAGTCTTTTAAATCCCTTTCAGAGCAGTTAGGTTGTGATGTTTCGATATTTTAGCTTTCTTTTTTATCCTATTTTTATTGTACTTGTTGGTTTTATGACTGTTTTCTAAATTTATGTTGTTTGTATTTACCTTTATGTCAAGCAATTTGGTCAACATTGTGTTGTTAAATGTGCTATAAATAAGATTGACATTAACATTGTGTCATGGTTTTGTGCTTTTCCTTTATATTCTGTATGTGTGTAGTATTTGCTCAATCAGTTACTTGAGTTTACCTTAGTTAGACATCTTATAAGGTTTTCACCAGCAGTCTGTCTGTCATTGTTTTCTATAGAAAAATTTTTTTGGTCTCATTAGTTTTTTTGTTTGTTTTTTTCATATTATTGTTGTTGGTTTCTGCTTCATCTAGTTCTAGCATGTTACTTATTGATTATTCCTGCCCACTGACCCCAGAAAGGCCCTGAATTACATACAGCTTAAACTTAAAAAAAAACAGTGGAGTCATTTTGCCAAATTAACTTTTAGGTGTCCACATTTTGAAGCTTTAAAAGGGCCCGTGGTAACCAGTCACATTCTTATATTTGAAATCCATTGTAATGAATTAATTATTAATTTCTTATCTTAGACTCAAAAACTGAGGAACTCAAACTGCATTTTAATAGAACTTTTTAAAGCAGCACTCTAGATTTAAAAGGTTTTCCTTATGGGTACCTAAATTTATTAAGCAAATGGCATACTTTTATTCTCATCACATTGGTCGTTTACTGCATCAATCATTAATAAGCTTATTTGGAAAAAACAAGATGTGGGCACTTTCAGCCAGTGCTTTCAAAGACATTTCCATCAGAAAAATCTAATCAGTTTCTATTGGTTCAAGCAACGTGCTTGATTTTTTGCCAAGAGAGAAACATGTTTGTTAGTAGTCAGTTGGAAAAGTGTAAATGAGGCAACAGAACATTGCACTTTGTGTTTCTTTTATCAAAACAAGTTTTTTTTAGACTAAATCTTTTACTTAATTGGTTCAACTGGACTTCTGGTACCAGGTAGCTGCTTTTATATGCAAACTAATCAGTGGATTGCTAGTAGGCTTCACTGGTGAGTTACCTCTACTTTATGCTGTTATTTTGGTTGTTAATTATTTTGTTGGTCTGGTGGTTGGAATGTCTTAATGCTGTGGACACAGGAAAGATACGCTTTTTGCAGAACAGGTGTACATACCCTTGGATACAGTTGTAAGCATTTTTAGTGGTTAGTAACAATCCTTTTTGTTGCATTTATTAATGCAAAATATTATGTATTTTAAATTTAAACCCAGTGTTCTTTGATGAAAAAGAATATTCCATTTTTTTTGTAATGAAACCTTATCGCTAAATCCTGAAGTTAATTTCTAAACTATTTGCAGTTACCAAGGGAATCTGGAAGAATCATTCAGGGACTAATTATGTGCTCTCATACCAAGTCAGTTACTTTTTAGAATACATATAGTTGAAAACATTAGAATGCATAAAAAAACCTCATTGTTTTTTCAGGTAAATGTAATGTTTTTTTGGGACAATCACTTAGCAATATGCCCTAGCTTTGTTGTTAAGAGGAATAAAAAAAACAGTGGATTGATATTCTGGGTATGCCTATTTAATGTTGTAAAATATGTAACATGCTTTTGAGGGGATGGTGGAGTCCGTATTTTTCTAACCTAATCCTGTTTCAGACCTCTCTACAACAGCCTGTGGTGTTTCTTGCGCCATATGATGCTGTTTGTTCATAGTACAGCTGGTTTTATATTGTTATTAGTTACACAGAGGGCGACACTTTTACCAGTTAGCTGACTTCTAGAGGGAATTGTTGCACTGGATTTTATTTAAGGGTTTTAAAGTAAAATGAAAATGGACCATACACTTTCAGAGTTAAGAGAAAAATACATTTTATAGGCATTTTTGTAAACCATATATCATTTTTGCTATTTTGTGTTGACCAATTATATGAAATACACAGAATTTTGTGTCTTAAATGTCATAAAATGTGAAAGGTGTGGCAAGGTACTATTTGCCACATAGGATTTTTCCACACTGGGAGCGTGGTGGTTCTTGTATGCTGCTTCTACTTGCCTATTAGACGAATATAAGTAGATCCTTTTATAGTTAAGTGCTTTTAATTAGCAATCAAGTTAGGTTTAGTGGAAGGGCTAATTTTAATCATAAGTTTTCAAATTATTTTCCAACAGGTGATTGTAAGAACTTTTGATTTTGCATGAACACGTGTGGATCACTGACAAGCCAACATACAGACAGTCTCTGTGTTTTTAACCACAAGATTATTTTTCTTTGCAACTCTGGATCACTCTTCGTTTCCCTCTTTTCATTTAAAATTTGCCATCATCCTTGCCTGCCCACACGTTTTCCTTCTTCTTGTCATTTTTCTGCTCTCCTTGAGATTTGTGGTTCAGTTAGGCATGGAGTAGAGGGGGGGTTGGGGGGCAGTACGTTTCACCTTGCCGTCTTTTCAAAAGGCGGCTATTCATCCAGGCTGAGCGCAAGGATGTTCATGAAAGCTGAGTGAGGATTTTATTCAAAAGAAGAGAAAAGGTGGAGAAAACTCTGTTGGCAGAGGCACTCAGGCATCAGGCGTCATTATTGTAATGGCATTCAGGGAAGGTAAAGCTGTTGAAAAGAAATATGTGTTATTTTACTTTGCTAACTTCAAAAGTTTGTGTGTGTGTTTTGCAGGTTGATTCTGAGCACATTGGGGGTGTACAGTCAGTGTGCTTTACTGCCATGATTTAGGGCGTTGTAGGAGTCTAGGCATTATGTTCCTGTGGGCTTTAAACATGCAACTGGCTGCAAGTGGCAATGGCTTGATGAATAATCTCTTAATCAGAGCCTAATTGTTTAGCATGATCCTGAATGACCTGCTTAATGGAAACCCCTTTTGATTAATGATGTGTGTTAACAAACACAGTGGGAGACACCCCAAAACCTTCTCTGACTCCTGTTAATTAAAGGCTGATTCCTACAGCATCCAGGCCGGGATTATTCACCATTGTTTTACAGAAATTAGGACAGCTGTAATAAAGTTAATTGATCTCTTTTTTTTAAACAACTAGAAGTGTTTCTTTTTATATATATATATATATATACATAAAAGGTGTCCAAGAGTTGAGCCTGTATTTACACTGGCTCTCAAAAGTGTTCAGACCTCTGTTAAGAGCCCAGGATTTTGTAATAGGAAAAAACAAGACCTAGGTACATTTTTTAAAAACCTTTTTTAATATACAATTATGATGTTTATTCTGTACAATATAACGGCAAAAGCTGCTTTAAAAAGTAACAATAAAAGTGTGAAAACAATAAGGTTATGCTTGGATTCACAGTCAGTCATTTTCTACCGCTTATTTCATAGTGGGTCGTGGGGGAGCTGGTGCCTATCTCCAGCAGTCTATGGGCAAGAGGCAGGGTACACCCTGGACAGGTCACCAGTCCATCGCAGGGCAACGCACAAAGAACCATGCACAGACTCATTCATACACCTAAGGGCAATTTAGAGTGACCAATTAACCTAACAGGCATGTCTTTGGACTGTGGGAGGAAGCCGGAGTACCCGGTGTGAACCCACGCATGCACGGGGAGAACATGCAAACTCCATTCAGAAAGACCCCCGGCCAGGAATCGAACCCAGGACCTTCTTGTTGCAAGGCAACAGTGCTACCAACTGCGCCACCGTGCAGCCCTTGGATTCACAATAATGCTAAAAAGAAAAATCAGCCCTATACTATAACAATATTAGTAATGATACGAAACATTATTAAAAAAATATTTAGAATAAATTAGTATGATCAGAGGAATGGTTCTCTGTAAAATCTTAAAGTAAAATAAGCTTAACTGGACACGGCACGTGGTGTAGTGATAGTGCGCAATCCATTTATGGAGGCTTCAGTCCTCCTCACAGCTGTTTCTGGTTCGAGTCCCAACCCTGGCGACCCATACTATATCTCTTCCCCCTCTCTTCACGCCACTTCCTGTCTGCCTACTTTCAACTTACAGCTTAATTCAGAGTTTTCTGTCAGATTTTTTTTCTTATAGTCATTTTGTCTTGGGGAAAAAATTTACCTCTTTGCGAGGCCATCTTAAGATAATAATCATAATGACACTTTTGGGAATATATGCGTATTATGGACAGATGGATAGATGGATTTATTTCAAATGGACTGAGCAGTTTTGGTTTTGAGTTACCATCTATAAAGTATTGTCTGTTCCGTCAAAATGATTTGTTCCCATTTGTTTCTGTTCTCAACTGCAGACATTTGTTTAAATTAGAGAAACTCTATATGATCTGTTTGGGTGTAATTGTTCTGTGAGCTATCGGCATAGAAACATCAGTAGACTTGTTGGTACTGCTAGTTTATCACAGACCCACTCTGCTAGCTAAGTCGTTAACTTAAAATAGTTGAGACCATTGCTTTAGTTAGAGCTTAAAAAGCCTGCAGTTACAACTGAGAATTGTTTTGTTACGGTGCCTTCTTATTGGTGGTAATATTGGATTTAGGGTTTTGAATTGAGAAGGCCCAACTGTTAAAGGCAGTGCTTCACACTGGATTTAGCCATTTCTGCATGTTTTCATTGGAAGAGAAGTCTTCTCACAACCCTACTCTTTAGTCCATCTGAAACTGCTGGAAAATATTGTTGTCAGGTGCAGAACATAACCAGCCCTTGTTGGAAATGCCGGCTGCTCCTTCAGTGTTGCTGTTGGCTTCTTGGCAGCCTATCTGACAACTTTGCTTCAGCCTTTTTGGGGAAATGTCAAGTTTTTGTAATGCCACCTTTGTTCTTCATTTCCTCAGTTATTGTATAATATTATAAGAAGTTTTTGTAAACTTCTCCTGACTGATACCTTTGTACAGTGGGATCCTTTTGATCCTCTGTAATCACTCTGCAAACTATGGCTTAAGCTAAAAGATGCAAATGTGGAATACTCATAAAAATCTAACTAGGCCAGCTGAACTTTATTTCACCTTTCAGTATAATTGATGGTAGGTGTGAATTCGGGAAGACTGAATGCTGAAATTTAATCAAAAGGGTCTTCAACAAACTACCAGTTTATGGGTGTACACAATTATGCAACCAGGTTATTTCACCTTTTTTATTATTTTTGATGTTTTTCTTCCTTAGCAGATTTTTTTCAGTTGACTTGTGCAAAATACATTTCTCATGTTGTAAACGTTTGGAAACAATCTATCATCTCATTATTTTACATGATAAAAACCTTTGTTTTTACATCTGTACATCTTGCCAAAAACAAGATGTATTCATAAATAACTTCTCAGCGTTAAAATGAAATTGTGGCCTGTCAGACTACCAAAACAAAGCATTGAAAATTTCCATTCTACACATAATCTTAAAAATACTAGAAAAATAGATTAACTTTTACCAGGGACAGATATGGTCTCTGGTTGTAAGAAGCTGAGAAGAAAAAATATCTTCTACAGCCCACCCACAAGAGAGTGAAAAAAGATTTCTTTCCCTCACTAACTCTGTGCAAGCCTTTTCATTTTTCACACTATAACAATTGACTGTCAGACTGCAAGGACTCTGTAGGTAGAAGAGTTTGCACAGAACTTGCAGCAGAAATCTTCTTTTACCTTTGAAGTTTTCAAGGCTGTTCTCAAAGAAAGTGGAGGATAATAAACTTGGCTATAATAAACCTAAGACTGAGTTTATGATGTATAAAACCGGTTGATGGGAAATGATGGGTTCCTAAACTATTTTGATGTATCAAAGATGTATGAGTTACATGAATAAAATTTATTAGTCTCAAATTTATTAAAAAATCGACATGAAGGATGATATTTTATCCTTAGCTAGAGTTGAAGACAGAGTATAAAATATACATTGTAGAAAAAGCCCCATGACAATTTTTTGCTCTGTCTTACATTAAGACAAGGCAAACATTTCCAGTTTAAGGTCAGTTGCTTAATGTTAGAATAATGAGGGTTTTTTTTGTTTCTTTTTAATACTTCAAGTTTTCATATTCATAAAATTACTGTGCCTCTAAACAATTTGGGAAAGTTCAGACACTGATGTCATGGCTTTGTAACCTTGTGATGGGTTCATTTGACTTAGAAATACACCTGTGGACATACTATAAGCCAACACCTCAAACACATTGCTTTCTTGTGTTATCATGGAGAACAAGCTTTAAGGAATCGGGCAATATATCAGAAGGAGAACTGTAGACCTTCACAAGTTTAATTCATCCTTGCATACAATTTCCATATGCCTGAAGGTACCAGTTTAATCTGTTCAAGCAATTATATGCAAGTATGGAAAGTTGAGATTCTCAGTCATCCAGGACATGACTGAACTGAAAAGGTGACTGAACTAAAAAAGCCTTTTGAATCAGAGGTGAAACATCTGCAAGAAACAACAGAAGTCCAGTCGTCTTCTATTTATGCACTTAGGATTGAGCATGGAAATGTTGAGCTAGAAAGTTCAGAAAGAAAATGGGTTCTGTGGTCCAAAGATCAACATGTTTTGGTGCAGAATGTTTGAATCAACCCCAGACAGGTAACAACAGGCCTCATGAGGATGCTGGTTGAAGCTGAAAAGAAAATGTCATTTTCCACAGTGATATGAGTTCCATAACAACCGGAGCTGAAAGGCCACTCACGAAGGCAGAACCTTTTTGTCCTAAAGCAGCATAAAAAGCCAGATTATAGTTTGCAAATGAGAAACAATCCTTTTTTTTCCTAATACATTTCCTATGGTCTGAAGAAACTGCAGTTGAAGTGTTGACCATACACACCACCATTAAGATTGGAGGAAAGGGCAGGCGTTGCAAGCCTGGGAACATCATCCTAACTGTGAAGTACAGGGGTGGTAGCATTATGTTGCTGGGGTGTTTAATATTTCCACATTATGTGGAAATATTAAATATTATTGGGGAAGGACAACCAAAATGTTTGAGCCAAGACAATAGTTTGAAATGCAATTCCACCAAATGCTAAAAGATATATGAATCTAGACTGCAAAATTTTAAGAAATAACAATACATCTATCATTATTCAGGCTTTTTACAAAGTTAAAGTAATTTTGCTAATCCCAACTTCCCAAAAACAGAAGAAGTATATATTAAAGTTCAGTTTAATATATATATGGTTACCTCACTACATGGTAGTTGCATAATTCAGAGGAAGAAATGAGATAAAGTATATTTTTCTTAATAACAGGATTAGAATCATTATTTATACCAATATTTACTTTATTGGAGCTGCCCACTATAAACAAGAATTATATTTAATGTTTTAAATTAGCAGAATAAGATCTTTCACTCTAAAGAACTTTGGCCTCTATGGACAGATACCCAAACAGCCAGTTTTTGATTGTGACAGATCACGGCATTCAACCGTTGCCTATTGTGAAGATCTTTGGAACATCATGTTCAGGATAAAAGAGGATCTTTGCCTAATATTAAGTCACTTTAAATGACTTTTAAAAAGCCTTGGAGAAAATAACTTCATGTCTAATAAAAGGTTCGATCAGAGACGTTTGTCTGCACTTCAAACCATTGTAGTAGATGCACTTTCCATGGGATGAAACTTGGCTTTATGCTGTAAGCTTTCTGCACTACAGTTTTAAAAAATCGGGTTTATTGAGATTTTTTAAAACATATTCATTGAGGGGACTAGCTTCTAAGCATAAACGTCACTACTCTCTTAGGCATAATAAGTTAATAACCCACAGATGAGCAAGGTCACACTCAATGCCCCTCCACTTATCTTCTGCAGCCCAGGCCACCCACAAGGCAGCAGGAGCTGCAAATGTAAAAGAAGAGGTGAGATTCTTTGAAATGGGGAAATTGTATAATATCCTGCACCGATGATCTGTTGTGAACCAGGTTGACCTAAATCTAAATACTTTTTTATCTATGCATATTTATTGCATAACCCCAGCTTCTTTAATCCATCTTGCGCTTTCATGTTTAGGAATGTTTCAACACTGATATACAGCACCTTGCAAATGTTATTATATCATTTTTGAAGTTTTTAACACTTTGACTTGTTACAACTATAGAATTCTATGTATTTATGTAATATGCCAACACAACTTGGTGCCTAATTGCACATCTATAAAATTACTTTGTTGCAAATTATTTATGCAAAATACCTCATGCTCATTCAGGTTGGATGGAGAGTTTCCATGAACATCAATTTCATAGTCTAGGCATTGCGTCCTAATTGGGTTTAGGTTTAGACTTTGACCGGACCATTCTAACTCGTAAATATACTTTCAGTCAAATTCCTGCATTGTTCCTCTTGCTGGTTAAGGCTGCTGTCCTGCTGAAAGGTGAAGCTCCTCCCTAGTCTTAAGCCCTGCCACTGCAGAGCTTTTTAACCACCTCAGTGACTTCAGCCTGGGTTATGAAAGAGTCTAACCCCGAGTCCCCAGCCTCTATTTCTACAAGGGAATTCATGATGGCAGGATTGAGGAGATCCTCGAAGTACTCCTTCCACCACCCGATAATGTCCCCAGTCGAGGTCAGCAGCCTCCCACCCCCACTGTAAACTGTGTTGGCGAAGCACTGCTTCCCCCTCCTGAGGAACCGGACGGTTTACCAGAATCGCTTCGGGGCCCAAACCCGGGTTGTCCTTCTCCAGGGGCCTCAATGAACTCCCCCCCGGGCCAAAAATTTTTTTGCCCTTTCTGCCACAGCCCAGGCCGCGGCATGCTTGGGCCCTTTTACTGTACCCGTCAACTGCCCCCGGAGTCCTAAAACCCAACAGCAGCCGATAGGACTCCTTTTTTACAGCTTGACAGCGTCCCTTACTCCCGATGTCCACCCCCGGGGTTCGGGGATTGCCCCCGCGACAGGCACCTCAGACCTTACGGGCGCAGCTACGGGCAGCAGCATCAACAATAAAATTGCGGGGAACATGGCCCCACTCAGAGTCTATGTCTCCAACATCCCTCGGAATCTGGTCAAAGCTCCCCGGGAGGTGAGAGTTTTTTTTTTTTTTAAAAAAGCCGGGGGCTGTGCCAGACATTCCCAGCAGACCCTCACTATGCGCTTGGGCCTGCCACGTCTGTCCAGCTTTCTCCTCCTCCAGCGGATCCAACTAACCACCAGGTGGTGATCAGTGGACAGCTCAGCCCCTCTCTTCACCCGAGTGTCCAAACCTGCGGCCGAAGGTCTGACAACACGACAACAAAGTCAGTCATCGACCTCTTGCCTAGTGTGTCCTGGTGCCAAGTGCATTGATGGACACCCTTATGCTTGAACATGGTGTTCATTATGGATAATCCGTGACTAGCACAGAAGTCCAATAACGAAACACCACTCTGATTCAGATCGGGGAGGCTATTCCTCCCGATCACACCTCTCCAGGTGTCATATTCACTTTGACAAGCCACTGTATTATTGTTGGCATGGTAATTCAGGGTGATATGCAGTGTTGGTTTTCCACCACACATACCATTTAGCACATAGTCTAAGAAGTTGTAGACTTATATAACCAGAGCCCCTTCTAGCACATGTATGCTTTATCCCTTTCATAGCTTGTAGCTTTAAAATAGCTTTCTTCTTTAATCTTTAATAAAAGACAGATTTGGAGTCCAGAAGTATTAGTTGTCCTGTCAGCAGATTCTCCCACCTGAGCTGTTAATCTCTGCAGCTCCTCCAGAGCTGCCATTGGCCTTATTGCTGCTTCTCTGATCAATGCTCTCCTTGGACGGCTTGTCAATTTAGTTAAACAGACATATCTTGGTAGGTTTGCAGGTTGGCAATTTTTTTTTTTCTTTTTCAAATGATGGCTTGAACAAGGCTCTGTGAGATGTTAAAATTTTAGGATCCTGTTTTACAACCTAACCCTGATTTAGACATCAGTTAACCCTCTGGTGTGCATTAACCTTCTCTAACAATAGTCTATGACCTTCTCAGAAGAGCTGAATTAATACTGATAATTGAACTGCACACAGGTGGACGTTTATTTTCTTTTCTTTCTGTCTTTATTTTAATGTCCTGTGAAGCATTTTGAATTCCTTTTTGCATGACTGATGCTATACAAATAAACTTGCCTTGACCTTAAGTAATTTAGGCAGCTGTTTGCATTGGATTCTATTTAGGGGTATCGGCATAGACGGGGACTAATACACATACTTCCCCAAGTTCAGGGTTGTAATGGGACAAAATGCAAAATAGTTCAAGCGACATGAATACTTGTGCAAAGCAGTGCATAACTTCTCAGTATTCCTTTAAGTCTCCGTTTCGCACTCATTACTTCAGTCACGGACAGCAGCAGATGGTGCAGCTGCCGGTTTAATTGTCTTTATTACCAAGGCATCTGCTTTTTTGCTTTTTTAAATCTAAAACACGTGGCATCACCCACCCGGTCAGGGTCGTGTCTGTAAAATTCCGAAACAAATAAAAGCATATGTAAAAGAGCAACATCTTTGCCAGACTTGTAATGCTACTATTTTAACTCAGAATGTTACAGCAAGCTGTTTGTTTATTGTCAGAGCAGTGAAAGTAAAAAAAAAAAACAGCACAACTAAAATCATATTAAACAATATTGTGTGCTGCTTGCCATCTGCCTCATGTATGTTGCTCGTGCGTGAAAGTTTGTAAATGAGAGCAGTATCACAAATCCCTGTGGCTCTGTTCACTTATTTTCCTAGTTGCCTGCACAGAGCTGAGGCTAAGGGGGGAGCTACATGCAGATGTTAAGCGCTGTCAAATTCTACACCTCTGATCAACACAGCAACAACAAAGCAGCTGAGGAAAAATATGATCCTCAAATCATCCTCAATAGCCCCACGTGAACGAAGAATTTCTCCTCTTTTACTCAGGGCAGGGAAAAAAAATGTCTAACCCTCTTACTTTAAAAATCTTTTTATATGAGAAGCACTGCACCATGAGATGTAATAAGACTCAGAGGAGGTTAACATGCAGAGAACCCTCTAACATAAAAAAATATATATTTTTTTTTTTCTGGTGGAAAAACATTGGGGGAAATGAAAGCATTTCCCTTAGCAGCTCGGTGCAAGCTCTTTCCCAATAGGATCTGTGGATTGGAGGGGGAGGGAAATTGTTGGAAGACTGGCTGGCTGGGTTGAGCTTTCCACAGTCATGTCAGGGAACGGAAGCGGGGCTTTAGAAATGCATCACTGTCACCATTATGCTTAATAATTTGAATGACATGTCAGCACGGGACTCAAAGGCACTTGTACGGGGGCTGGCAGGGTTATTAGAAATGACTCCCCCCAATGATGCGTGTCACTGAAGCAGCAAATTAATACGAGGAGATGGAGGCATGTTAAAAGCTGCAGCAGAGGAGAGGAGGGGGGAATGTGAGGAAGAACGGGGATAGATGCAAAAGAAGATGTTGCTATTTTCTCTCTCTTTGTTAGAGGAGATGCTCTGGTTGTTGGTGTTCCAGCTCCTGCTCTGTTAGAGCTTTTCCTGAACACCAGGTGCTCCTATTGTGATAAATGGTTCTCAGCTGGGTCCCACAATGGCAGAAGCACCCAGACATATCCTTCATCAAGTAAGTCCACAGCAGCTCCCCTTCTACCAAGTTCACAATGAGCACATTGGATTGTGCTTGAAGTTGTGTGTCTTGGCACCACACAGAGCCCCAGACAGAACAGCAGACGCCACATTGGCTTTGTTGCCCTGCAGAAACAGAACGTCAGCATGTCTGCTATATTGTGTCAAGTTTGCTTTTTGATCAGTTGTTTGGATTTTATATTATATTTATTAAATATTATTAATAAAAGTAATACATGCCTGCATAGTTGTTTTCTGTAATACTAGCTGTAATCATTAATAAAATTTAATAATACTTCAGATTAACTGGTATTTAATCAATGTAATGACAGTATACATATTATTATTTTTAAGTTTGATTATTATTATTATTCACGAGCAGTGACAAAAGATATGAGTTTAAAGATTTATGTAAGGAAGGTGTCGAGGTGATTGATGGATTGGGTATAAGGGATGGGTCATCTGGGGAGACTTGATGCTGAAGGCTTAGAACAAGGAGACTCATGATATGAGAACAGTATGCATGGGATGACCAAAAGTCCAAGAATTTGAATAGTTGCCCTGTCTGGATGCGATAGAAGCAGCTTCAATCCAGAAGGAGTGAACTGAATAATGCTCAGGTGAAATGCCGGACCTCGGTAGAACTTGGAACTTGAATCTATAGGAGTTTCGCTTTCTGAAATGAGAGACAAAAAATATTGAAGTTTTTTAGGATATTCAAAGTTTTTTTTAGATCGACCTGTATGTTTTCTCAAAAATGCCACCCACAATATGATGGCGTTGTTGTACAACCCGACTCCTCATGCAATGTCTTTTGAGAATATCCAGCACTATAGGCTAGTTTTGCTTCTTGTTTACCATGCTGCTCTCATGGGATTCAGTCAGTCCCCTGAAAGAAACTGCTGGAGGATTTTTCTCCTTGTGGTACTGACCATTTCTCATCCACACATTTTTTTTCATCAGATTTGTTGCCCTTCCCAGCCTCTCTCATGCATCCTTCAGCCTCCGCAGGCTCCTTTGTTTCCTCGTTTCCTGTCTGACAGCAGACAAGACTTGATACATGTACAGCACCTTCACCTTTTTCCACCCAGTAATTTATGCTGTCAGGGGTTTTACTTTGTTTGGACGCTCAGTTGTTCATGTGTGTGGAGTGCCCTGTCTTAAGGTGTTGACATGTTCCTTGTTTGTGTTCAGAATGAGATTGCAGCAGGTAATTGATGGGGCACTGCTATAGAGTGGGACGAACCCACTGATTAGGATAAGTAAAAATGCAATTTTATGATGCAACGTTTCAGAAAACACGATGGTTAAAAAGACTAGCTTGTTCAAAATCACTGGCCAAAAATTAATGTGTTCGCTTTCAGACACAATAGTACAACATTAATTCCCCTTCCCTTTTTAAGAGCCTTTCTGGTTTGTTAGCAAGACAAGATGGCAGAAAGCTGATGTGCAAGCTTCTAATCATCAATGCTAAGATTTAATCAAAACATGAAAACAGGAAGATGAATGAATAGGTTGCATTGCGTGTCTTAACTCATTACATTAAGCACTACGGCTTTGCACTTTCAACACAGCCGTGAGAGGAAAAAAAGCTGAAGCCACATTTGACATAAACACCGAAAATGTAACTGCTTTTTGTGGAAGAACTCTTGGAAAAATAGCTCTATGTGGTTAAGTCTTTGACATCTTTCTCAGACACATTGCAAATCCTACTTCACTTGAATAGAGAGCGTGCAAAGATTTACGCCTCTAGGCTCGCAAAGACTTTGTAGTATGTGTGTTAATCTAAAAGGTTATTAACCATGTGACGTTTACGTCAAAAATTTAATCAACACACCTTTTCAATTTTTAGGAAGAAATTAAAATCATAACCGTGCTATGCTATTTTTATTTAAAATGTGTACTAAATTGAGTATAATTTACATAGCCTTGCAAAAGTATGTATAGCCCTTGAACATTTCCAGATTTTCTTTTTCACATTTTATGTTACAACCACAATATTCTATATATTTTGAGGCAACTTAATGCAGCCACGAGGCCCATGGTAACTCTGTTAGCAGTTGGCCACAAGTCATGTAGGGAGCAAGGCAAATCTGGAAGAAGGCAGAAGGTGCTCTGGTCAGATGGCACGAAAATGTAACTTTTTGTGTTTGGCCAATATGCAAAATGTTGCTTAGTGTAAAAATAACTCTACACTTTCCCATGGTCAAACATGGTGGTAGCAATATCATGCTGTGAGGATGCTTTTCGTCAGCAGGGACAATAAAACTGATCAGAGTTGATGGGGAAAATCAAAGAAGCCAAATACCAATAAATCTTGGAAAATCTGTTAGACTGCAAACGACTTTAGACTTAGGTAGAGTTTCACTTTAAAGTAGGACAACAGCCACACAAATGGTTTATGCATTAGAACAGCCCAGTTAATCTCAGTCCTAAAGTTCTTCTGAATCTAAGGTAAGATTTTGTAAATTGCACTTCTCATGCCATCATGTGGTGGTGATGCAAAGTATTGACTCATTGTAGGCTGAATACAAATCCATGCCAAATTTTTCTGACTTGTATTTCTAAAATGTTAAATGATGTATCATTTGCCATCTAACATATTTCATTGTGAAATGTAGACATGTCTGCACCATTAAATGTTTAGTATTTTATTTTTAGTTGCAGTAAAACTAATCAATTGGTTGTTTAAAATGATTAATTCACAGTAATTAGAATAATTGATTTGAAGCATCCACACCCTACAGATATATCCAATCTCTGCTTCTAGGTCACTCTTTTATGAATTTGAATGGCTTACTGAGCTCCCAGTGGGATAATCTGGAGCAGTGTAGCGTACATGAGCTTGGCGGATGTCAATCACCAAGTCAAATAACCGTCTCTAAGAAGCGTCATGTAAGCAAATGATGGATTAACTGTAACAATAATGCTACATGTAGCTATTAGCTAAACATGCCATATTAGCATAGTGTGCTGCCCATAGACATTATATGTATGTATATAACGTCTATGGTGCCGCCGGTTCTATGTCGGTCTAAGTTTCCACTTCATTTACCTCAACCTAACTTCTGTCACCTAGCAACCGTGATGGCATGCAGCAGGAAGCTGTGAAGCCATACAAATGGAGCCCAATGGTTAATCCTGCTGTCTCCGCTGTGAATAACTGCACATAGTTTTTATTTCACTAACATTAACTTTATAAACACAGTTTATATCAATTTATTTGTAGAGCATAATAATCAATAAACCAAACATTAACATTAGATATCTGTGTTTAATGGGAAACCCAGTGGGGGTTTAAAAACGGTGTGACAGGAGTCAGCTGTTCTCAGGTGACAGGTGTCGAGGCGAGTCCGAACACTTCAAAGCACTTTTGAAATTAAGAGATGAGCTGATAAACCGAGCAGATATTTCAGGTTTACATAGGTACACTTTCACCTAAAGACATTGTAAAAATATATACAACTTTATTTACAGCCTTTCTCTCTCCTCTGCCATTGCTAATGCCGTTGGAATACTTTAACCGGCAATGAATCATGGGATAGGGTGGGCCACGAAAGATACACTAGACCCATCCCTCAAATCTGAGAAAAAGGACAACACATTTGTCGGCCGCTTTTGGAGGAGCCTTCGAATTTGAACAGCCTTGGTCGCCTCACCATGATGTAAACGGCCTACAACCTGTTTTAAGGTCATGCCATTTCAATGAGAGATGCCCCCACAATCCAACATCCCAGGCGGATTTACAAAGAAAGTACCTCTCCACACCCACTAAGGGGAATGCTCTCATATAAGTTTTAGACTAGGAAGATCCAAATCTTTTTGTGTGCTTAAAATTAGAAGACAGAAATTAGAAGACAGAAATTAGAAGAATTAGAAGACAGTTCTATGGATTTTCTGCTGAACAGTAGAACTACAAAATTACAGCTATTTGTCTAGGTTGAAAAGTAGCAAAGCAGTCCCAGACACCACATGATGACCGCCATGTTTGTCTGCTTGTATGATGATCTTTTTATAATATGCAGTTAGTTTTACAATTGATGAAACAGGATGCACTCCTACATAAAAGTTCCACTTTTGTCTCTTCAATCCATAGAATATTTTCCCAAAAGTCCTTGGCAACATCTATATTTTTTTTTATAACTTTGAAATGGGCCATTATGTTACTTTTTAAGCTGCAATGTTTGGATGAGTCACAAATGCTCACTTGGAGTAAGCCTTTACTTAGCCTTTGTAACAATTTCTAGACTAATAGCTATCAGTCACTTTGTTTTATAGGTTTGGATTGGATTTCTTTAGGTCTTTAACTCTAACCTCTCCACAATGGCCAAGACCAGAGAGCTGTGCAAGGACATCGGGGATAAAATAGTAGACCTGCACAAGGCTGGGATAGGCAACAAGAAAATAGGCAAGCAGCTTGGTGAGAAGGCGACAACTGTTGGTGCACTTATAAGAAAATGGAATAAGTTCAAGATGACGCTCAGTATCCCTCAGTCTGGGGCTCCATGCTAGATCTCACCTAGTGGGTCATCAATGATCATGAGATAGGTGAGGGATCAGCCCAGAACTACACGGCAGGACCTATTCAATGACCTGAAGAGAGCTGAGACCACAGTCTCAAAGAAGAACATTAGTAACACACTACGCTGCCACTGATTAAAATCCTGCAGCGCACGCAAGGTCCCCCTGCTCAAGCCAGTGCATGTCCAGGCTTGTCTGAAGTTGCCAATGGCCATCTGGATGATCTAGAGGAGGAATGGGAGAAGGTCATGTGGTCTGATGAGACAAAAATAGAGCTTTTTGGTCTAAATTCCACTTGCCATGTTTGGAGGAGGATGAAGGATGAGTACAACCCCAAGAACACCATTCCTACCGTGAAGCATGCAGGTGGAAACATCATTGTTTGGGGATGCTTTTGTGCAAAGGGGACAGGATGAATGCACCATATTGAGGGGAGGATTAATGGGGCCATGAATTGGGAGATCTTAGCAACAACCTCCTTCCCTCAGTAAGGGCATTGAAGATGGGTTGTGGCTGGGTCTTCCAGCATTTCAATGACCCAAAGCACACAGCCAGATCTGGAGAAGATCTGTATGGAGGAGTGGTCCAAAATCCCTACTGCAGTGTGTGATATCTGTAATTGCAAACAAAGATTTCTGTACCAAATATTAAGTTTTGTTTTTCTAATGTATCAAATATATGGTAAATGGACTGAACTTATATAGCACTTTTCCAGTCATACAAACCACTCAAAGCGCTTTACACTAGAGCCACATTCACCCAGTCGCACTCACTAACACTCACACATTCATACACTGATACGCAGATCAGTAGGCAAGTTGAGGTTAAGTGCCTTGCCCAGGGGCACAACAACATATGGCAGGAGGAAGCTGGAATTGAACCCACAACCTTCTGATTGCAAGATGACAACTCTTCCTACTGAGCCACAGTCGCCTCAAAGATATCTATCATGCAATATGCTAATTAATTACTTAAAAATCACACAAAGCGATGTTTGTTTTAGATTCCGTCACAGTTGAAGAGTACCTATGATAAAAATGTAAGACTTCTACATGCTTTGCAAGTAGGAAAACCTGCAAAATCAACAGTGTATCAAATACTTGTACTCCTCACTGTAAGACTTTGATGGTTTGGATAGTTTTTTTCACTTAAATAAAATCATCATTTGAAAATTGCATTGTTTATTTACTGAGGCTATCTTTGTCTGACAAATTAAATTTGTTTGATTGAAAACATTTAAGTGTGACAAAAAAAAGCTAGAACAAATCATACCTGAAAGGGAGCAAATACTTGTACAACACCATGTTTGAGGTTTTTATGCCCGTTTTTTTTTGAAGGTGTCTAATAGGAATCCAAATTTATACATTTTTGAAACTGTTCATTACTTTCAATTAGTATTCACCTGCAGAAAGCCCAATTATAACTGTCTGTAAACATTAGTTACTATTTCTATCTTTTTGGTTGATCAGAGGACCTCTTTTATGCATGTGCGCATTTATGTAATAACTCTTCTAGAAAATGCCAGCAGTAGCATTGTTGTAATCGTCTCCCAAATATTGCCTCAAAAGGGTTAGGAAAAAGATAATAATTACACTTGCATCCAATTTATGCTTCACTCACCAGTTACTTTCATGGTCCACTTCCCATCTAATACACAAAGGCCAGATTATCCGCTGGATATCTGGGTGCTGCACACCCTAATTATAAGCCTAAATTGGAAAAATGCAACTTGTGACAAAAAAAAAAATAATCTGCATAGTAATTTAGAGTCTTTCCAAGAATTTGCTTCAACTCAGGTCCTCAAAGAGATATCTTTGGGGACAAAACTACATGTGTTAAATGTAAGGAGTTTTTGATCCATCCATTGGTCTGATAAGCAGATAAAGCTGTAGCATGAATGTACTGTGTCTAATTGGGCTGATGTAATATTAATCCTAAACAGTATTACCAGTGTAGCTCATTATATTAATTAAATATCTAGATGAGAATCTAGAGAAGGCAGAGCATAAGGTTGTAGAATTCATTGCAGTGGTGTAAAAACTACGATGATCTAAAACAGATTTGGAACAATGAATTGGGACATTTTAAGCAAGTCCCCATAACTATGAGTTTACTGGCTAGTCAACATCACATGAAGCTTGTTTTTTTTCCTTATTGCTGCTTCACAAGCTCCCTACACTTTAGCTGTTTCTGCTGGGTGCACATATTTCATGCATGGACTCACAGAAGACACGGGTAGAAAGGAAGTCTGGGCCAATCGGTGCAACCGAAAGAGTGAACCATTCACTGCAATGCGATTGTGTGGGAACTTGGTGTCATGTCCACTGGGTGCTTAGAGCTTAACACTGAGTGCATCTGAAGGACATGCTTCACCTAAAGAAGCTCAAATGGGGACTTGTAGATGATAAACAGTCTTAAATGAAGTATGATGAGCCTGTTAAAAGTTCTCAGTCAGAACAACCAGCAACAAATCAATGACCTTTTCTACAAATTTGCAGACAGCTGGAAATGATTCCAGAGGCAAGCCTGCATAGGCCAAAGAAAACAAAAAAATTAATATAGGAACACCATTTGGCCTATTTACAATTTTGGATTGTGCTAGTACACTCGAAAACTTGAATAAAACCCTCACCTCATCACCTCAGAATGACATTTACATCAGCTTTGCACAGTTTAGTTCTATGCACATAACTACCTGGTAAGCATGAAACAAATTTTTATATTTTGGATGGTAAACCCAAAGAATAATTAATATACGCATATAGTTGAGCTCAAAGAGGTCCCAAGTAGATTCTAAATCTATGAAGGGAGCAAAAGATTAGCGTAATGGCAAGGAGGCCTTGAAACCCAAAAGACTTGGACATCAAGTCCAAGTCCAAATTATTATTAAGCACATTCAAAAAATGGCAAGTTTGCCCAACGTGCTGCACAAAGTAGCAAATAATTGTGAAGTCTAAAATTCTGAATTATGTATGTGACATTCACTTCTGTTCCACCTTTACACATCTAGACAGAATTTTCTGCCAATCCTTTTTTGCAAAACAATTAAGCTCAGTTAGCGTCTGTGAACAGCAATTTTTTAATACTCCACAGATTCTTAGTTGGATCTAGGTCTAAGACTTGCACATAAATGCTTGGATCTAAACCATTCCACTGGTAGCCTTGGCTGTATGTTTAGGCCTGCTGTCTGGCTTAAAGGTATATTCCTTCCCAGTCTCAATCAAGTCTTCTGCAGCCTTTAAAAAGTTTTCTTCCATAATTAGTAAAGTTTTTTAAGGCAGACAGATTAGTTTGATTGGATTGATTAAAAACATAATGTTAAACTTAATCCTAATATTAAATGCCTTAACCCTTAGTTTTATGAAATGTAAAAACAAAAATTGAAATTAAAATTTCCAGTTCCCTTCCACTCTCAATTAAAGAATTAGATGTTATTGCTCATCTGAGTTAGAATTAACATCATTGATCAAGCCAGTCAAATTTTACAGAACTGATTTTGCATCTGCCAGACTCAAAGCAAACCATCGTTGGAAAACAATGTTCAGATTCAGATGTGCAGAGCGAAGGCCTGGAGGTCTGACCGGGAGTGAAATCAGGGAAGGGGAATAGAGAGAGCAGCACTTCTCAGCCTTCAGGGAGATAGATGCGTTCTGCCAGCGTATAAATTGGCTGTCGGAAACATTTTACGAGGAAAAACAGCAATTGCTGGGAAGTTAGAAGTGCGGTGACAATGATGGAGAGACAAAAAGGCGAGGTGGGTCAAAGGGAAAAAGGAGTGAGGTGAAAATTGGGAAAGGGCCAAGGTTATTGTTAAATGTTTCAAACTGTTGCAGAACTGAAGATGCTTTAGACAGAAATACTTGCTAAGACAGGACAATACAGTGCTGTGAAAAAATTATTTACGCCCTTAAAGATTTCTGGTTTTGTTTTTTTGTCACACTTAAAAGTCTTTTAAGCAAATTTAAAAATCTACCAAAGAGACCCCAGGCAAATAGAAAGTGCGGTTTTCAAATGATTATTTCATTTGACAACTGCATTTTTTTTTCATTTTCATTTAAAAACCTTTGAGTTTTCATTTGAAGGGCTATTCAAAACAACCTGGTCCTATGTGGGAAATGAAATTGGCCTCCAAATCTAATTGTGCCACCCTTGGTGGCAGTAACTGCCATCAGGAGATGGGGAAAACAGACAGTGAGTCTTTTCCATCACTTTGGATAAATTTTAGCCCACTCTTCTTTGCAGAAATTTTAAAACAGCCACACTGATAGATTATTGAGCATGAGCAGCCCATTTCTTGGTGTGCCATCCCATCTCAACAGATTTATGTTCAGACTCTAAATTGGCCAATCTAAAACCTTCATTCTTTTCTTTCTTTGTTTGAGACATTTAGTGGTGAACTTGCTGGGGTGATGCAGATCATAGTCCTGCTGTATAACCCAAGTGTTCTTGAGGGTAAGGTAAAATTCTGATATATGTTCTCCATCATGATTTTCTGGTAAAGAGAAAAATTCATGGTTTTCTCAGTTACAGCAAGTTGTCCAGGTACTGACACTACCACCACCATGTTTGACTTCAGGTATGATGTACTTTTTTTGAGCTAATGTAAGTTTTATGCTAGAGCGAAGAGATCACACAGCTTCCAAAATTTTCAGCTTTTATCTTCTCAATCCGAAGCGTATTTCCCAAAAGAATTGTCAAAATGTTTTTCAGCAGAGGTGAGAAAGGTCTTTGGGTTGTTTTTGGTCAGAAGTGTGTATGGTCTCAGAACTCTCCCATGGAAACCATTTTCGTCCAGTCTCTTGCTTATTGTAGAATAATCAACACTGACTTTGAGTGAGGCAAGTGAGGCCTGCGGTGTTTAAGATGTTCTGGGTTCTTTTGGGACCTCCTGGATGAGTTCGCAATGTGTTATTAGGGTCATTTTGGTAGGGCAACCACTCCTGGAAAGGGTCGCCACTTTTCCAAATTGTCTCCATTTGAGGATAACTCTCACTCTACTTAATTAGATGGCTTTGTTTCCTTTTCCAATTGATAGATACAGTATAACTTTGATTCTGATCTGTTTTTGAAATTATTTTAATTAGAGTATGATGGTTTGCTTTTTGAGATCTTTTAGGTTAGTTCATGTTGTTCTGTTTAAGTGATGCCTTGATTCTACAGGCCTGACGGCAAGCTGGCCAGGGTTTGGTTAGTAAGTTTGAACCCAAAAAATTTGATTAAACCCAGTTAGTTTATGATTCAGCAAGGGTGGTGATTACGTTTTCACACAGAACAAGGTTGGTTTTTCACATATTAAATGAACTCCTTATTTTAAAATCGCCTTTGGTATTTACTCAATCTATCTTTCACTGATATATACATTTGTTTCATCTGATTTTTTTTATGCCAAAAAAGTCTTAAAAGATTTTGTCTCACTTTTGCAAGAGGGAAAGTTATTTTTCCAGGTCTGCAACTGAAGGAAAACGATGGGATGGATTTAATTATGGATAAAAAGAATCAGGTTTGTTTAATGGGAAAAATCTACTGCATAGGCAGCACAGATCTGTTACTTAAACAGCAACTGTCATCATTATCACCTTCATAACAACTGTTATTGTTTTCAATGCCTACAGCATATCACCTGTGTATTAACCATAAACACTGATGCAACCTCAGAGCTGAACCACTGCTGAATTGAGTTTAGAGTAATAAAGAAGAGAGGCACAGTGCAGAATAGCAATTACTCAAACAATCTGGCAGCTCTGATAAAATGAATGAAACCTTATGACTTGGCAAACCAGCTTCATGGTTAATTCAGGACTTCCTGGATGGTGGTGGAAGTTATTGGACGATTGTTTTCCCCGCGGGATAGTAAAGTGATTTGGTCTTACTCTCCAGATGTCTGCCACGTACAGGTAGGGGAAGAGATAGTGGCTGTCGGCTACAAGATGGATGAGATGAGGAAATTAGAGGGAACGAGACAATGGGTTGGCCTATAACTAGGAAGCTAGTGACAGCATCACAGCAGCATGCTAGGAATGGTAAGAGAAGATGGAGCGAGTGCATTTATGTTCTTGGTGCTGGAAGGCCAAGATCTCATTCAAGCATTTTGCAGATTCTCCTGATTTTTGTCAGGAGATAAAAACAGCATCCTTGTAATTGCCTGAACCATTAGAGTGAAGACAGGAAGTGATGATGTGACCCTAGGAGGTCTAATGTTTGACTGGTATCTTAGAACTGGATCAGATATTGACATGCTGCAGTAATGACCTACCTTAGGGGTTGCAGCTTCGCACAGAGTAAGGATGACCCATGTTTGCCCGAAAGCAGCTGCTTTTCTTCTCATCGATGCAATTACTACATTGTGACATGACTGGCCAAAAGCCCCCACAGCAAAGAGGAAGATCACATTTCTCCTCTCTTCCTCTCACCTTTAGTCCAAAAGCCAAAGATAGATGCCACTTTGACCGTGGTGGTGTAAAAACACCAAAGATAGCCTGCTAATCTATGAAAATTAACCAAAGTTAGTGTTTCCTCCACAAAAGATGACTAATGCATTAATTATTGTCTGCACTTGTGTGCATGTTTAACCCCTACCAGTGAAAAATTAGATGACAAAGGAGGTAATTTCTGCTTTTTCTCAAGATGGTGTGTAAGTGTATGAGTTACAGTGCTCTGGAAAAGGGGGAGGACTGGTAGCAATTGCTTTGTGTGTCTTCTTCCTTTCCACTCCTTCTGACAAAGGCTTTAATTCACTGTAATTATACAGATTGATTGAAATATACAGCAAGACAGGGAATCACTCCAATTATGCAGAGTTGATTAAAACTTGGACCCCTTGCCAGGGTGCTGTTGGAGCAAGGGAGGAGTCAAGATGCATGGCAAAGAAACGCCTAGCACAAAAAAGTAGGGAACATATCTACAGTGCTTAGCAAAAGACAAATGGAAAGCAGTGAGCTATTGTTAAGTGTAAACAATACAGTTTTGTTTTAATTTCTTGACCAAAAAACTGTGTTTCATGCATTACTTTTCAGACCCTGTGAGTCAGTATTTTTTTGTTGAACTAACTTTCATTGCAATTAGAGCTGCTGTCTTATAGGGTATGTCCTTACCAGCTTGGCACGTCTAGAGACTGAATTATATGCCCATTGTTCTTTGCGAAATAGTTTCAGTTTAGTCTGACTGAAAGAAGAGCAGCAGTGAACATCAATTTTTTCATATCTTACAACAGATTTTCAATGAATCTACAGTATGTCTGGACTTTGACAGGGCCATTCTAGAAAACAAATGTACCTTGACACTATATTAAATCACAATCTGCATTGCAATAACAAAATGCGCGATGACTCAGTCCCAAAGGACTTCTTTGATTTGGAAGGCCATTAAATATAAGGTGTGATGTTTCACAGCCTGCATAGCAAAAATTTATTTGGTCTGTTGACAGCGTTTGATCTCCATTACGATCTAGATTCAAATCCAGATCCAGAATTTTGTCGTCAAAAACTCAGAATGGAGGCTACATTATCAACAAAAAAGTGAGTTAAATGTGAGTTAATCAAAACCAATTTAATTGTTAAAATATTCAACAATAATATTGTAATTGAATGTTTTCCTAATATTGTGCCACCGAAGCTCAAGCATTTCAATGTAGCTCTGACTGTAAATTTAGCGACACTTCATGCTGGAAGGTGAAATCTGCCTCAGTTTTGAGGTTTTTGCTCTAACAGATTTTCATTCATTGTTGTCTTGTATTTAACAAGTCGTTGTACGGCTGTGTTTATGTCCTTTCTTCTATATCTTCTTGCTAAGCAGCAGTATTTTGCTCTATACCACAAAACTGAATGTTTGATTTTCCAGTGTATAAACACACGTGTCTCAGCTCTTGATGGAAAGGAAACTCCTCATGTTGAAGTCTCGTTTGCCTCCTAATGAAGATGGATCAATGCTATTCATTTACTGACAGGCACACACAGCCCATCACCTACGTTGTGCTGCTGCTCAAAGCAGCATTTATGAAGAGCATGGGAGATGAGTCCTTGGCATCTGGAGACTATGATCACTGAAGAAGAACGAGTAGAAGACAAAGGAATGGAGGAAAAATCAAGGAGCAGAAAGAAACATAGTTGAAGAGAATGAGAAGGAGATCACAACTGGGGGAAAGGAGTGAAAAGGGCAAGACATTTGTCACCTGCCTCTACAGGACCAAAGGAAGAAAGAACAATACCATTAATCTCCTGACATTTCAATATTGTATTAACCTTTCTAGTGGAATTCTGGGGGCTCATTAGTCTTTTTGAAGTGGAAAGAAAAATAATAATCGATGGAACAAGCTCTGGACACTGTCTAGAAATGCATTGCTGTCAAATAACATCCAGCGTCAAGCCACTCACATAATGTCGTCTGCCTCTCTCAATCATCAACATTATCTACTTTTGAAATTATTTGGTTAAAATGCAGACACATCACATAAAGAAATTAATGGAAGCATAAAGGGTGCGCTCTGGAATAGGTCACAGCCATAAAAGAGAAAAATGACCAGGTTGTGAAACAACAGCTTAAGATGGGAACATGAGCATGTGGAGAAAAAAAAACCTCAAGGCCACACAAAGTGTGATGAACCCATGTCTCATTTCCACGGCTCAGCCTGTCAGCAGTAGAAAGAACAGAGTAGAAAAGAGCAAAATGAAGGCTGAACCCAGAGGTGCCCAAACTCAAACGATGTTTTCCTCCCCTCCCTGTTCCGCCTCCGCCGCTCATTCACCCGTGTCCTCACCTTCCATCTATCAATGCCTGAAGAGCACCCGTCATTCAAATCAGCAGAATGCCCTCGGGTCATTTGACTAAAAAAGCATCATAATTTATCCCTATTATGTTTTCACACCAAAAATCTAGCACTGCCACACCTTTTGTCCATCATCATTTACATCAAACTGCCATGACAGGTCATGTCAGTGTTTTTTTTGTTTGTTTTTTGTTAAGTGCTTGCTTTGATGCTGTTTTTTGTTAAGTGCTTGCTTTGATGCTGTAATGACAAAATGTTGCATTTTGACTGGTTTAATTGCTCAAGTTTGGCATACCTAAGCTTCAAGAGTCATTTCAGTATTAGACACGCTATATTAAGAAAGTGTGCTGTTAATATTTCTTTTAATGGCATAGCGCATAATTTTTCATCTTTTTCTTTTAGCAATAGTGATAATCATTTATGTGACCAAAATCAAGAAATGGAGTTTAAACGAAAATCCAATATGGAAGACTCACCATCACCTCCAGCTTCGTCTAATTACTCCTCCATGCGGCTCTGCTCCACCAATCAGCGTCAAGTCTGCATTTCTCCCCAGCCAATCACCCTTCAAGGCTCCGCTTTAACAGATCTTCATCCATGGAACCCTCCGTTTTTCAGCTGAACTTTGACCCTCTTCCACCCCATCTCCACCTTTTGGCTTCCAAACTCCTTCCAAATCTCCTTAGTCCTCCACTCCACCACCAGGATCGGATCCCAGGGGGGAAGACATCTCTAAATCTAACCCTAAGATGTTCATTCAATCGCGTGTCATTCTCAGCATTCACGTCTTCCACTGGGGTCCGAGCGCCAAAGAAATAAACATTCACTAATAAACTTTTCTAATTGCATCCCTGTCTTCTTTTTGTGAGTCTTTCCAGGTTGAAATATGTTTAAAAAGAAAAAGCTTGAAAGAAAAAAAACATTACTAACACGAGGAGTTAAAGGTTTATGTGCCGATTTATTCGGTGTGGAGTAAGAGCATTATATGTCTTTATGGGAGTGAGGGGTATCCACATGAATTTTACATGTGCGAAACCTGTGGTTGTTGAATTTAATAAGTTGAAATTATGTGAAACACATTTAAAATGACGTATTCAATTCAGTTTACTTATATAGTGCCAACACGTTGTCTCAAGGCACATTACAAAGTCAGTTCAGTCGAATCATACAGATTCCAACTGATCCTGATTATCAAACAATGCAGTCAAATTCAGTTTCTTGTTAAAATTAGTCAAATAGTTTTGAACAGAAGAACATGGTTTTGGATGACTGATGGTGTAATGTGTGAAACCTATGGGATTACATGTATAATTGTGAGCGCACTGAATCCAAATAGAGCTTTTCTACTTGTAGTCATACTGACCAATCAGAATGCCTTTAATGATGCAAGTATTATTCACTCAGCCCCACTCACATTCATAAACTGATATACAGTATATATTGCTGAGAAACTTGGAGCTTTGCCCCAGGACATTTAGTATGCGTTAGGGAAGCTAGAATTGAACTCACAACCTGCCATGGCTATAATGTGAGCCACAGCTGTCTTACATGATAGCCCTGGGGCAAATCATTGAAACAATCTATAAATATTCAGTAGCTGGACTTAGAACAGCAACAAGCGCAGATGTAACTGGGTGACTATCTTAAACCCTGACAGGAAAACCCACAAGTTTATATTTATTTCATACAAAATTTACCTATTAAGACGGATTTTTTTGCTAGACTGTTTATAGACGATAAGTTATGCATCATTTGTACTATGTGTTGTCATAATCATACACATTCATTCGGTCTCGCGTGTACATTCAGTCGGTCTTACGCACACCTTCATTCTGTTGCGCGCACTCTCACTTGGTCTCACTCACTGTTTCCTGTGATGGGTCTCACGTATTTTTGCCCAGCTTTTGGCCGCACGAAATGCTAATAATTCGTTCCCACAAAATACTAATTTGTTCCCACGAAATACTAATTCGTGCGCATGGAATATTAATTTGTGTAATGTATAACGAAATATATATATGTATAGTGAAATGTATAGCGAAATAAATTTTTCGCTATACATATATATATATGTTTAGCGAATATATATATATTCGCTAGAAAAAAAAAAATATATATATATATATATATTTTTTTTTATATATAAATATATTATGTGTGCACGTTTCCCACGAAGCAGCTGTTTGTTACCACGACATAGGTATAACGTGCGCACGAAATGTTGGAACTGGGTGCTCTAACATGATGTTACAATACATTGAGTTTTGTGGTTGTAACATGAGGAGAATCTGAAAGTTATGCGACTTTCTTCGCCACTTGATCCCTGACCTGTCTGATATATTCCTTGGTCTTCCTGATGCAAAAAGTATAACGTGTGCACAAATTAATATTTCGTGGGAACTAATTAAAATATTGTGTACATGCTATACATATTTCGTTGCCACAAGTTAATATTTCGTGTGCACAAATAAGTACTTTGTAGGCAAAAATTTGTATTTCCTGGGAACAAATTTGTATTTGACGGCTGAGCCCCCCAGCTCAGCCGCTCGATAGTGCCCCTCCCTGGGACTCCATTATTCTGCTGGGGGACTTCAACGCCCACGTGGGAAACGACAGTGACACCTGGAGAGGCGTGATCGGGAGGAATGGCCTCCCCGATCTGAATCCGAGTGGTGTTTTGTTATTGGACTTCTGTGCTAGTCATGGATTGTCCATAATGAACACCATGTTCAAGCATAAGGGTGTCCATCAGTGCACTTGGCACCAGGACACCCTAGGCAGGAGGTCAATGATCGACTTTGTTGTCGTATCATCAGACCTTCGGCTGCATGTTTTGGACACTCGGGTGAAGAGAGGGGCTGAGCTGTCCACTGATCACCACCTGGTGGTGAGTTGGATCCGCTGGAGGAGGAGAAAGCAGGACAGACTTGGCAGGCCCAAGCGCATAGTGAGGGTCTGCTGGGAACGCCTGGCGGAGCCCTCGGCCAGGGATGTATTCAACTCCCACCTCCAGGAGAGCTTTGACCAGATTCCGGGGGATGTTGGACACATAGAGTCCGAGTGGACCATGTTCTCCGCATCTATTGTCGATGCTGCTGCCTGTAGCTGCGGGCGTAAGGTCTGCGCTGCCTGTCGCGGCGGCAATCCCAGAACCCG
Source organism: Crenichthys baileyi (assembly GCA_036173005.1). Lineage (NCBI taxonomy): Eukaryota > Metazoa > Chordata > Actinopteri > Cyprinodontiformes > Goodeidae > Crenichthys > Crenichthys baileyi. Next base: position 396,004 of record JAHHUM010000900.1, read on the forward strand.
GTGGTGGACACCGGCAGTAAGGGATGCTGTCAAGCTGAAGAAGGAGTCCTATCGGCTGTGGTTGGCTTGTGGGACTCCTGAGGCGGCTGACGGGTACCGTGAGGCCAAGCGTGCTGCGGCCCGGGCTGTGGCAGAGGCAAAAACTCGGGCCTGGGAGGAGTTCGGTGAGGCCATGGAGAAGGACTACCGGTCGGCCTCGAAGCGATTCTGGCAAACCGTCCGGCGCCTCAGGAGGGGGAAGCAGTGCTTCGCCAACACTGTTTATAGTGGGGGTGGGAGGCTGCTGACGTCTACTGAGGACATTATCGCGCGGTGGAAGGAGTACTTTGTGAATCTCCTCAATCCTGCCATCATGCATTCCCTGGTGGAAACAGAGGCTGGGGACTCAGGGTTGGAATCTTTCATCACCCAGGCTGAAGTCACCGAGGTGGTTAAAAAGCTCCGCAGTGGCAAGGCTTCAGGGGTGGATGATATCCGCCCTGAGTACCTCAAATCTCTGGATGTTGTGGGGCTGTCATGGTTGACACGCCTCTTCAACATTGCATGGCGGTCAGGGACAGTGCCTCTGGACTGGCAGACCGGGGGGGCAGTCCCCCTTCATAAGAAGGGTGACCGGAGGGTGTGTTCCAACTACAGGGGACCAGCTCTATACCCTCTACAGGGTACTCAAGGGCTCATGGGAGTTTGCCCAACCGGTTCACATGTGTTTTGTGGACCTGGAGAAGGCATTCGACTGTGTCCCTCGTGATGCCTTGTGGAGGGTGCTCCAGGAGTATGGAATCGGGGGCCCTTTATTAGGGGCCATCCGGTCCCTGTACGAGTGGAGCAGGAGTTTGGTCCACATTGCCGGCACTAAGTTGGACCTGTTCCCGGTGCATGTTGGACTCCGGCAGGGCTGCCCTTTGTCACCGGTCCTGTTCATTACTTTTATGGACAGGATTTCTAGACGCAGCCAAGGGCTGGAGGGGGTCTGGTTTGGGGACCAGTGGATTACGTCTCTTCTTTTTGCACGTGGTCCTGCTGGCCCCCTCTAGCCAAGACGTACAGCATGCGCTGGGGCGGTTCGCTGCCGAGTGTGCAGCGGCTGGGATGAAGATCAGCTCCTCCAAGTCAGAGGCCATGGTACTCAACCGGAAAAGGGTGGCTTGTCCTCTTCAGGTTGGAGGGGAGTTCCTGCCTCAAGTGGAGGAGTTCAAGTATCTCGGGGTCTTGTTCACGAGTGAGGGAAGAATGGAGCGGGAGATCGACAGACGGATCGGTGCGGCTGCCGCAGTAATGGGGGCGCTGTGCCGGTCTGTTGTGGTGAAGAGAGAGCTGAGCCGAAAAGCGAAGCTCTCGATTTACCGGTCGGTCTACGTTTCTACCCTCACCTATGGCCATGAACTTTGGGTCATGACCGAAAGAACGAGATTCCTGATACAAGCGGCTGAAATGAGCTTCCTCCGTAGGGTGGCCGGGCACTCCCTTAGAGATAGGGTGAGGAGCTCGGCCATTCGGGAGGGGCTCGGACTAGAGCCGCTGCTCCTCCACATCGAGAGGAGCCAGTTGAGGTGGCTCGGGCATCTATACCGGATGCCTCCTGGACATCTTCCTCAGGAGGTGTTCCAGGCACGTCCCACCAGGAGGAGGCCCAGGACACGCTGGAGGGACTATGTCTCTCGGCTGGCCTGGGAACGCCTTGGACTCCCCCCGAAGGGGCAGGAGGAGGTGTCTGGTGAGAGGGACGTCTGGGTGTCTCTGCTGAGTCTGCTGCCCCCGCGACACAGTTCCGGATAAGTGGAAGACGACGAGTACGAGTACGAGTACGAGTAAATTTGTATTTCGTGCACACGCTATATATTTTTTTTCCCCATGTCAGTTTCCAAACAAGACCAAAATCAGCCTTGATATACTCCAATAAGGTCTTGTAAACTACCACTAATTTTAGCAGTGTGTTTTGTCCTTTATGTTTTTGCATAAGTATGTATCAAAATAATAAATAAATGTTAGCGATAACAAAACATAGTAACTGTCGACTAAACTAAATGTAATTTAGCAGCAGTATAGGAGTAATTGTTGCTTTTCTGTTTGCAAATAAAATTACATAGGTTTTCTTAATTTTTTCTGTAAAGACCGTGAAACTGCAGGATTTTACACAGGATTGTCATCCTTTCGGGCTTCCAGCACTATTTATACCTTTCATAAAATCCTGGGATCACTTTACAATACTTATTTTAAAGCAGCAATGAAATGTTTATTATCATACATCCTTATTTCAGTTCAGTGTTTGACCATTCACAGGATTTATGTTTTTAGGAGTTTACTGAAATGGCATGTTCTTGTTTTTTTTTTTTAAATATGGTGTGTAGTTATTAGTTTATTGTTCAAAGTGTTTCAGTTTATCAGTTATGTTTCTTATGAGACTAATGCAGAGTTGCATTTATCCAGCTAATCACTTGGTTTAGAACACTACACATGATCATCAAAAGCAATCTGCCAGAAAGACTGTGATTTATGGGCATTAATAAACCTTAGATGTGATCATCCTAAAGATGCAAAGCAGACATGGCAGGAAAAAAAGACTGAGGAAGGGAAGATTTGGAGGGATGGAATGAGGAAACCTTACTCCGCTGGGTTAATTGTACGGACCCCACAGGCACTAAATAAGGATGGTTAGAATGACTGGCTAAGTGACAAATGGATGTACAAATCATCCAAATTACTTTTCAGGTTAATAAAAAAATTTGGCTGCCTTCCATGCTTCCTCATCAGGTTGTCTGGCAGTCTCTTCACTGATGCTTATCCTTTACACAAGCTGTTTTCACAAGATGAAACAAGCTTAAGTGTTGGATACGGATTAAAACCAACTTTTTGTAATGATATAAAATTGTAATGAGTTGGCTGCTGATCCAGAGAGTTTTGACTGATTGTCTGAAGAGGTAGCGTTTGACCTGCAGCAGTAGAGTAAATGGCTTTGGAGAGGTGCTGGTAAGCTGTCTAAACACCATGCACCTGTGATGACGGCTTCCTTGCCGGCGTTCCCGCAGAGGGTTGCAGTACTAAGATGAGTTGTCAGACAGAGCACAGCTGTTCACTTAATTACCTCCGAGCATAGGAAGGAGGTTAATGAAGCAGTTTGGCGATCAGAAACGAGAGACACCTTGAATGTGCACAAAAGAAATTAGTTTTCAGCTGCTGGGACTGAGTTGAAGGCAACAGTAGTTGCAATTATTGATTGCAATAAATCTGAAACACTGCAGGAATAAAGAGAAAGGAAGTTAAAAGAGAAGAAGAGGTTAATGTGCCTTACAAGTTTGTGTGTGATTTGCATTTTGCTGTGTAGAGTAATTAGAGCTTATTCTTAATTCGGCTTATTTGTCAGTCTTTTGTCTTAGAATATGATAATATAATGGATGGATCGTGTCCAGTATTACCTTTTTAATAATTGGTGGTCCAATGGGACTTCTAATGGGAATCAAAATCTGTGTTTAAACTGTTTTTTGTCAATCATAACTAATCACAGGAACTGATATTGAAGGCTGAATTTGGAGTTTTATATCTAAATATGTTTATAAATGAAATTAAATTGAGAAAGTAGTTTGTCTTAATTGTACAAATGTATGTCTTACCAAAAAATGTCAACCCAGAACCTTTGCAAAATGAGACATTTTGTGTAAAAAAACTCTTTGTGTTTTATAAACACTATATGCACATTGTTTTAAACAACTAACGCTTAACTTTGTTCTTCACTGCTCTGAGGTATAAAGAACTTCAAGAATTGTTGTTGGACTTTATAAATATGTCTTTTTTTAGGCATTAGATAGTGCACTTCTTCATTAAAATGATCTCAGACGGTACCTAACCATCCTTATGAACTGAGCATTTGCATTGCTGACATGAGTGGATTGTGCAGCTGTCAAACTCAGTAATTTGGTCTGCAGAGTTATTTGGTTATTTATTGACAAACCAAGGTCTAACTGCCAACACCACAAATATGTGAAACAACAGATTCACCTAGTATAAGCTAAATAAGTCTTTTAAAGCTATAGCTGCAGTAACAGATCTACTGTTCATCCCATCGGAAAACTGACATTCAACATGAGTTAATTATTTTGACCCTATTTTACTAACACCGACTTTATGCCCCCAACCAACTCCACATGCTCTTAGGAGGGGGCTGCTTCACCGAACAACCTAGAAGAGTCTACAGAAGGCGCTACCGCTAATAGTCTAGGGCTTGTTCATAATTAAACCTTAATAAACTGAACCTTGCCGGCATCCTTTAGGGCCTTAGGGCATTGAATGTCCATCAGATTGACTGAACACATTTAGTCCATTTGGACTTGAAATAAAATAGCCTACCAAATATCGCAACCAAGTCATTTGTGATTGTGACAGTGCACACTTTTGATGCTAAGACAGCATCAAAAGTGTAATTCGATATATGATGCAGCCTTTTTAACCAAATGAAACAGACTTCAGTGTGTCCAGAAGAATAAACCTTCTGTTTATTAAGACAAAGGTTGAAAAACATTTCTACGTGTCTACGTACCTTGCATAAAATTCAGCTTGGCTGCCCAAATTAAAACGGTATAAAAAAATTAAGTTATGATGGCCAGTGAGACATCTACAGGCAAATGCATAAAAGAAATCAAAAGGACCAACTGTTTAAGCTGAAACAGTCCTAAATATTATTGGCTATTTGTTACTGAAGAAATACTTTTAAATGAATTCTCATGTGTAAATCCAAGAGCTGACAGTAAGCTGTGTTCTCATTAATGACAATAAATACATGTCATGGACAAAATTATATATCTTAACAATCAATATTATTTTAGCAGCAGCAATGTAATAATTGCTGCTTTTGGTTTTAAAAGTTAGGTCCTGTTATACATTTTTGCATTAATACAGTGATACCTTGAAACTGTGGTGTTTTAACTTGTATTGTGAAAATCTCATACAGGCCTTAATATCCTCAACCGACCATGCCTACAGGATACCACATTACCAGTAGCCAGAGCCCAGAATCTGTGGAATGGAACCAAGGAACAGACTAGTTGTAAATAAGCTGTTTGTTTAGTTGACTATAGAGGGGAAACAATGTAGGATTTGTTCATTATAACTGCACTGAAACCTCCTATACACATTAATACAGACTAAATCCAACTCACAGGTGGAGTAACTATGACAATCAGACCGGAGAGTCTGACCTCATTGTAAATATTCATACCATTATGTGGAAAATAACCCCGGCTGAATATGTAGCCGCTTAATATCTTTAATCACCTGCATCTCATTGAGGGCCCAGGACACACCTCCACTCATTAAAATGATGGATTGAGGCATAAGGGAACGATCTCCCTCTGTTCCAAATTTGTTCTTGTTTGGAAAGGTGCTTATTAGAGACTACCTGAGGGAATGAAGGGGGAAGGGAGCTCGGAAAGCTGCTGAGGAGGTGCAGGAATAAATAGAAAGAAATGGGGTGGGTTTTAGGAGGCTGTGTTTGGAGTTATGAAAAGAAAAAGGCTTTTCTGAATGTGGTTTTAATCAGAATTTTTGACACGGTGTAGCTTTGTTGTCCACCTTAGTTACAAAATTTAAAATCTGGGGAGAACCGTATGATGCCCTGGTTTTCACCAGATTTTAAAAACTGATATGAAATTAACAACTAATTAAATGGTTTCACTCTAACACTTTTATCTGATCAAAGCATTATCTCTCACGTGTTAAGAGTTTCCCCATAGCTTGTTGCAAGCTGCAAGTGGTAATTTTAATGGTTTATTTTCTTCTTCCCATCCCAAAAAGGCTAGATTTGCAAAATGCCCAACCAATTGTTCTCCTATCAACAAATTCTCCCATTTGAGCAGTGGATCTCTGTAGTTCCTCCAGAGTTACCTTGGGTTTTTTGGCTGCTCCTTTTGAGTAATACTCGCTTTGCCCAGCCTGTCAGTTTTGGCAGGCAGCCATGTCTTGGTAGATTGTCAGTTGTGCAGTTCTGAGATATGTTTTATAACCAGAAGTGGGTAGTTAAGAGTAAAATATGCGTTTTTCTTCTATTAAAGTAAATCTAAGAGTAGTTTTAATGCTACCATACATTTTAATTCTAGTTGAGGAATAATTTTTTTAAGTAACATAAGCTCTTACTTGTGTACCATTTTTGGTTACTCTGCCCACTTCATTAAGTGAAGAAAAAGCATGTTTTAACTAAACATGCACAAATAAAAACACATTCACCCAGGTTATGATAATGGGAGACATCTAATATGAATCCATCCAGGCCACCGTAAATATGTACACCGGTATACATTTACTAAGCCTACTGTCCCCTTTGAAGGGCAAGTTAATTTACAATATACACTACATGTCATTGGGAATATTTTGTACTGTTCAAATGTATATTTTACCTACTATTGCTTATAAAAATGTTGTGAAAAAGTGAGATCTGGAATTTGTTTCTTATGCCTTAGTTTGTTTTGCATGCTATTTATTTATTTATTTATTTTAAAGATTTTAGGAGACTTGGGAGGCATTGTATTTCCTCAGAAAACACTTCTAAGAAATTAACTTTTTATTTTATCAAAACATCCTCTGCATAGGTAGATACTGAATCCCAAGGCATTTCAAGATCTCCTGTCCACAGATTGGGTTAGCAATTTTCATTGGCTTGTAAAAAGAGGACTTCCACTCCAGTTCTTTGAGACTCAGGAGGGAGTAGGAAGGGGAGGTATCTATTCTTTCTTCATCACTGATGTTTAAATAAGCCAGACAGACAGTGCTCGACATTAAAGGCTCCCATAGGTCAGTTCATTGCCTCTGAGAGAACAAGCAGTAGGCCGGTTAGATGTAATAAACTGGAACAAATGTATTTCAGTCACCAATTAGGATAAGCCTGTCTGAAATCGGTCTTTGGCGACAGTGTCATCCTCTGATTTTATGGGTATTTTGTTTGTCAAATCAGCAGCTTTTCACCACCAACTGCAGTGACGAATGAGATGTGTTCTGCATCGGCTTGCTTATGTAACCTCATTGGGGCCTCCTTATGCTTAACTGGCAGCAATCTAAACCTGCCAAAATAAATATAATCATTTTCTGTTGGTTTTAGCCTGCCTCTAGTTCTCCAAATGCCTTTACTAAGTGACATGGCATGGAGATATTGTGAGTAATGGGATGCACTAATGGAACTGACATTAGGGGATGCATTTGAAAAGCTACAGTGAGAAAAAGAAAGGGTTGTTTAGCCACTGAGGCGGGGATAGTGATGGTTGTCACCTTGACAATGTTCCTGAAGTACATTGTGTTCCTTTAGTGGTGGTCAGTGTGTATTATCGCTCAATGTTTTATAAGTAAAAAATAATCAGTTTTGTACAGTTTTATTGCAACGTAAGTGCATTGCACACAGAACCTGTAAGTTCAAAACGTCAAAGTGTTCATGCACAAAAGAGTAGACTGTTGCTGTCCCAGTTGTCTTGTCAAAGCTAGTTACTACTCACTATCTGGGGTAAGTGTTTGCAACAAGCCAAAAACAGACATTAACACTAAGTTCAGTCCTCAGGTATTGCAAGCATATATAGTTATCGTGACATTCACCATCCTTCTCGCATATGGCAGGGTTTCCTAATATCTTACTGCAGATCAGTCAAGCATTAAAAGTGATTTGAATATGGATAGTTCTGTGTCACTTCTGTGGAAGACAGTTCCAAGAGCTAGTGCATAGAGACGTTATAAAGGTTCACAAATGAGGTGGAAGATAAAAGCACATTTAGCTGCTGGGGGGAATAATATAGCAATTCACAACATGGACAGGGAGAAATTTTACTTCAAATTTTAACATGTCATATTTATTTTAGTTTGGCATCCACAATTTTTATTTCCATAAAGTAGTTGGTGAGAATGAAGTGGGTTGGGGGAGCTATGGATTTGGTGTAAATTTAGGTCAACATAGCAACTGGAGTTTTGTTCACGGTAATTGATGTGGTCTGACTACCTATCTGACACAGAGAGGAGTTGGAGTTGCTAAACTTCTGTCTGTTGGAGATGGAGGATATGGACCAGGAGAGGACATAGTTGGTGATGTTGAAAGAGGACTCAAGGCGAGTGAGAAAAGTGGTGTGGGGGTTCTGCATTCTTCTCTTCCTTGGAGATTGGGTCAGGTTGGAATGTATAAATGGTAAATGAAAAACAGGGTTGTATGGTGGACACTGGATGAGGAAACACTTGGCCTTTGGGTTGCGTTTGTCTGAATGGTATATGACAGTAGCAAAGTACAGTATGATGAAGCAACTCGTTTGATCTTCTTGTGGCATCTACTGAGCAACACAATCTGTTACTCTGTAAACAAATTAACAAATGACAAAAAGAAGATTTTTAGTTTGAGGTTTTTATTCAGTTTTTGTTTTTTACCTTACGAAACAAATGTTTGCAGATGTCCTATGAATAAACAACAGCACCCTTTCTTCTTGAAACAGGGTTCAATCAGCCCCTTCATATGATGAAGAGACTCTGCTTGCCCAATTAAAGCCTCTCCAGATTCCCAAAGTGACATGTTTCCTGTATTTGACATTCATTTTAAGTGCATTCGTAGGCAACACAACCATTTTGATTAATGTGCAATAGCTGAACTTATGGTCATTGTGAAAAGGATATTTACATTGCAGCTATGACTCACATTAACTGTCTGTATCACTTAAGCTAGCATTGGACTGGAGAGGGAGACAATCCAAATGTGGGGAGTCTCGTTTCAAACAAAGCCTTCTTAAACAGCAAACCTTACCAACATCATCATCAGGATTAACTAGTCTCTTTCTGTCTTCTTTTCCTCCAAGTAAGACGAAAAAGGTTAATAGATAGAATGGTTTAAAATAAAGTTTAGTGATTGTGCTTTTAAAACCAAAGTAAAACAATTTAACATTGATGACAACACAGAACATAACAGTGCATTACACAAAACGAACAAAGAAAACAATTCCAAAGTGGCACTTTTTTTGGGGGCAGCTAAATAATATAGCAATTTACAACATGGATGGAAATGATAAAATAATTTTATTTACTGGCATAATAAAATTAGATCTTCAAAAAAAAAACAAGGAAGACCATTTTGAGGTACCACAATAGGCAAAACAAGAAGACATTACATAGACCAGTATATTTACAGACAGTTTACCCCTTCCTGTTTGCAGCTGTTTTGTTACAGTAATATCTCACTGTGTGGGTTCTCCGATGTTGTTGTCAAGGCAAGTTGAGTCATATCAATGTCTGGAGCAGGATTTCGCTGCATATTGCATTGGAATTCAACATAATTATACCATTGCGTACTTTGTTTTTCAATGCATCAGCCTTTAAACTTCACACTTATAAAATAAAAACGGGCAAAGAAATGATAATTTAGAGGGGGGGGGGATCTTGGTCTGTATTCCAGATGAAAAGAAACACATATGATGTATACAGTATAATGGCGCCCAACGTGATGATGAAATACTGAGATATTTAAAATTGTAAGAGAAAAAATGGTGCTCCACTCCTGGGGAAACTCTTAACAGTTCCTTTTTTTCCATCCGGTCTTCTTCAGCTCTCTAGCATCTGGGAAGGAAAAAGAGATACTGAGTAATTTTTCTAGCCAATATTAGCTTATTACAGTTTCATATTAATGCAAAATTCTATGACTAGATACTGAAATACTAAATTTGATGAAAACATGTCTACATACAGAACGTATGTGTGAGTCTTCCACATAAAATCATGTAAAAATTTGATGAAATTAAAAATGCCTGTCCAGGTTAAAGTTGCTTTGAAAAATGTGTATATCATTTAGGACCACATATAATAGTGGTCTGGGTCAGATTTAAAGAAAATGATTGTGCTGCACAAACTGTCATGAAAAAATGAGATCTGTCTCACATATATGAACAAAAACTTCAGATTTGGGTCCCTTTTCCCTGCTGTGTTAAAATTTAATTTTTCAAATTTAGCCTAAGAGGTTTAATGCTACCAGAAGAGTTAAGAAAAAAACTATGAGTTAACCGGGAGAAAGGGAGATTTCCCCAACACATGTGCCAACTCAACAGTTTTTAGATTAACGTAATGGTACTGTCCTCTTCAGACTGCCGACTCTGTGGGTGATTAAACAAAGTTGAAACTCAAGTTTCAAATTTTATGATTTAGTGATTATATTTCTGTTTTCTACCAACTATGCTTTTGTGAGATACGATATTAATAAAAAAATGTCAATTGCTATCTCAAATATTAATTAGTGACATTAATACAGAAAGGTAAGATGATGTTTCTACATCTTTATCTGTGAAATATATTTACATATATGTTTTCAGACATGGATGGTTGGTAGTACTACTAATACTAATTATTGTCATGATTATTAATCAAATGCATTGTTGCTAAAAAAAATACAGAAACATGATCACAAAATCATATAAGCACAGACATCTATGGTTGTTATTCTGCCCTCCCTAATAATTCGTGCATAGTTTGGCAAATCAAAAAAGCAGGAAAAGGCATGTTTGCTGCTACATAAAAACACCAAAACTTTAGACACAGAGAAATGGCCAGATTAGACATGTATACATGCACAACCATACACTGCAGAACATTGTTATATAAAAGATAAAAGCTTTGTGGTTTTGGCTTTGTGAAGGTTGCTATGAAAATAAATTTTACTAACGGAAGCAAATACTGGTACAAGCTTAACGTAAAATTGAAAATTTAAATACTCACAGGCACATATTTCATATGCTCTAGCAGAAGGAATAATGTTTCAGAGCCACTAGTGTGTGGTTGTTACACAAGTGTAACAGCAGCAGAGACAGAGTCTAAAGCTAAAAGTATTATTAAATCAAGCTAAAAAGCACAGACTCAGCCTATTCAATTTGCACGTGGTGGGTTTTGCATGATGGGTTTTTTTGGCCCAACTCTTATACAGAACCAGAAATTTAACAATATTGGTTTACTGATCCACAAAGTCTTTGAAATATGAGAGAAATTGTGCTTACTGAAACTACTGAGCAGAGATTTCTCTTAAAAAAAAACTAATCTGGAGGAACGTATTGGATTTTGAACATAACTTCAGGCAAAGCCTTCTTTTTGTATCAGATTTTACACTGCAATCTCTTTTTTCATTCATAATTCTTTACTCTTTAGATTTGCTCCACTTTACTTATTTTCTGCTTTGACTATTTTTTCAGCAAAAACTCACTTTTGGAAGATTATCAGGTTAAAGATGATTTTCACTCACCACTGCTTTCATATAAGCTTCCCTTAAAAAAAAAAAAAAAAGAAAAATATATAATATATATAATATATATATATATATATATATATATATATATGTATATATATATATATATATATATATATATATATATATATGTATATATATAACAACTATGCGTTTATTTTAAATCTGTTCAGCCTTATCTAATGCAAATTTGTGACTTAAGTAAGGTTGAAGTCCGATTTCAAGCTATTCTTCTCTAGTTATATTTGATGAAAGTGTTTTGATATAAGCTTTTACCTCCAGCTCCTCCTCTCCTTGGTGGAAGACTACAGAGTTGTTGACAGCCATGTCTCCAGGGTTCCTGCGTGCTCCTTCCCCTCTCCGCCGGCCCCCTGAGCCCCTGGAGGACATAGAGCTCGAGGAGCTTGGATCTCTGGGGCTGTTCACTGTTGGGAATTGTGGTCGGCTGTACGGCAGAATGTCCTCTGAACCTACAGAGAGAGCAGAATTGTTGGACTTTAGATTCAAAACATAGACTTAAGAAATAAGACATTCTGTCAAAGACAGTAGGTGTAGTAGTACCTGTGTTCTGCCGTGCCTTGCTGGCAGTGCTGCTCTCAGGTTTATTCCCTCTTCCTCCATGAGCAGTCTTCTGTCTTTCCTGAGCGTCTTTACGTTCAGATGAGTTGGGTCTCAGGTCTGAGCCTTCCTGAGGCCGATAGCCCCCCCCTCGTTTGTCCCGACCTTCCCCTAGTTTAGGGGAAATTACTCCCCGACCCTCCAGAGCTGCCTTCGAGGGATGTGTGGGAGACTTGAGCACTGCTGGAGGAGGAATGGGTGGAGGAGGGAGATCTGGTGGATAAACACAGGAAATGACAGCACATTAACCACACAATAAAAAAAACAGTTTTTTAATAAATGTACAAGACTGTGCACTCTTTAAACTTCTTTGTGTATCATCTGTCACTCACTTGTCTCACACCTGCAAGGTAATGTACAAACACAGCTGCAGTGTGTGTACACATGCTGACCAAAAAGTCTTAAGAGCAGACAATAAACAGAACAGATGACATTGACGGAGGCCATATCAGGGCAAAGTTATGGGATTTCAGCAAGAGGCAGGAGAGGAGGTAGAAGAGGGGAGTGTCTGATGGTCAGTGCTTGCTCAACTTCCCGTGTCAATGAATCAATGCCACCTGCCCTTGAGCCATTATTCATACGGGAGCTGTGGAGTGGGCAACCCTGGCCTCTTACACATCACACAGCCATCAAAGCAACACACAAACAAAAAGCCCCATCACCCTTTAATCAACGGCTTTTCATCGATTAAAGGATGCCTTGCTAATGTATTAACCGTTCTTGGCTTTTACTCATTTTATTACATTCCAAACTATGATTTAAAATAATAAATAAACAAAATAGTCTAATTTAGTGAAGTAAAATGATGAAAAATGAAAATTGGCATGTGCACCCCCTTTGCTGTGAAGCCCAAAAAAAGTTCTGCTGCAACCAATTACCTTCAAAAGTCACATAATTAGTGAAGTCCACCTGTGTGCAGTCTGTCATATATATGTCAGTATATGAAAAGTCCTCAGATGCTGCAATGCCACTAAGCAAGAGGCAACACGCCATGAAGACCAAGGAGCTCTCCAAATAAGTCAGGGACAACATTGTTGAGAAGTGCAAGTCAGGGTGTGGTTTTCTGTCTTGCTTACGGTCTGTCATGTAGCCTTCTCTGTGCATTGTAAACAGACACCTGTTAGGAAAGAGCTGCGCAGAAGAAGCTGAAACTGTAGTCATCACATTTTATCTTGTTTGAAGCACTGTGCTGGGTTGCCAGCCTCCTGTTGGAGCAACATGTTGGAAGTGGACCTGCAGAAATAGCAGTTAAGACAAAATATCTGTTGCTATCAACCAAAATTGAAAGGAGAGACTGCATCATTGGGAATGTCATTAGTAAGTATAGAGAATAACTAAAACCTTTATCTTTTTTGTAAACTCAAAAGGTGTTGGGATAAGTGATTTTTTTAAATCTTGTTTAAAGAAACTGACAGCTTCAGTAGACTTCTTAAATTATTGTCTGTCTCCACAGACTCCCTCTGAATACAAAGAGGGGAGGACGGAGGTAAATATCATACAGCAGAAACGGATCTGCAGTTTTTTTTTATATCTGTCATGCCTCCAGAATTCTGCCTCAGTCGGAGTCCGATCAATGCCACTGTCTGTGAGCTATAGCTCACCACAAGAGTGGAGTGGTGTGCCTGTTAGATTTATGAGGGAATATTGTAGAGGACAGTGCTCAGGTCTGAAAAGTGTCTCTGAGCTCACCAAGGAGGATGAATCCGTGAGACTGGTGGTTAATTACGCAAGTGAGGTTGAGATGGATCAGAAGAGACAGGAAAGGGTTACGCTCAGTGGGCAGAGAAAGGCATTAGAGTCAAACACATTATGAATCATGGGGTTGGGGGCTTGGGTATTTCCATATCTACTGTGCAAACATGAGTGAAGTGACCAAGTCAAAGACAGGGAGGCAGTGAGGCTTTTGCAAAAAGGGGTTGACAGTCTGCCTTTCTTGATAACTTATTTGGTTTATTGCGTCCTTGACTAAATTTATGTAAAGACTCGCATAACTTTGTAGTTACAGTTTGAAGTAATTGTGAAGGAACACTTTTTGTGCATTTCCCTCTGTTGGACAACTGTCCGGTCTGAAGTTTCTCCGTGATTGTTTAGACCATAACATTAACTTTTATGTTAAAAATAATTTTTGTAATACTCTTTGGTTTTTATTCAGGTTTAATATTTTAGATTTTCAATAGCTGTAAGCCATAATCATCAAAATGTACAGAAATACACCTAAAAAATGTCACTCTATTTAATAAATATATAATGAGTTTCACTTTTTGATGAGATTCTAATTTATTGAGATGAACCATTATACATGATGATATATTTCATGTCCAAGTTCTAGAAACATGGCCTTTTGTTCTAAATACCAATAATCACCTTTCCTTGCTATCACCTCAGCAGCAGTATTCCCGACCACAAATGGGTTATGTAGGTTGAGTGAGTGGTTCGTGGGGGCAGGGGAGGCAATAACCTCCAAATGAAAAACAATCCATTCAGATCAAATGCAATCAGCAAAAGAACTGATACACAGAACTGCAGAGCTGTCTGTCTGCACCCCTCCCTGCTCAAACAAAGACAGAGGAGAGCATGAGGGGAGGGGAGTGGGATGGAGAGATCACTATGAAGGGAGGGGCAGAGGACGTGAAGGGATATACGGATGATGGCAAGAGGTGGGGGTTTGGTGGGGGGCTGGATATTCTGCAGTGATATAGCTAGTCTGGCTCCCAGTGAGTTGGATATTAAATCTCCCTGTCAAGTGCTTCCAACACTCAAGGACACCTGACACTAAGAGTAGAGCCAGCTCTGGGACGACACACACTGTGCACACCAGAGGAAATGTGTGTGAACACTAGCATACAGATACATCCTAAAAAAATGACCCTTTCAAAAGATCAAAGCAGGAAGAAATAATATAAAAGTACCTTATCCATTGGAAGGTCTAGGTAAAAATGGCGCCATAAAAAAAGTCAGTTGCTCTTTTAGTTAACAAGGTTAACGCTATTCCTCCTGAGTAAAGATGTTCTAGTATTTAACCTGCTAAAGTTAAGGGTAGCCCTTACCAATCACCCGGATCCATTTCCTTAGAGGCCAGAGTGGAGAACCATCCCAGTGTTAACATTGCCAAACTAGGCAAAACTCCCACAGGACAATTCTGCTTTCACACTACGGACCTGGCCTGCAGCCCACCACTCTCCTGCTCTGCTAAAGCAGTGACACAGATTAGGAGGGGAGCCATGTATGTATGTGCATAAACACTCACGAGAAGATGATAAACACTCTGGCTCCCAACATACCAATATATGTCATAATAAACAGCTTTTTCCTCTTCCACATCTTACAGAGAATCAAGGGACAGCCACTGACACAAAGTGGCCACCTTTATTCTTGAGGATTCAGCCTATTATCTAACTAAAAGCCGGAATTACTGATGAAGGTTGTTTTATTAGTTTGTGAATTTTACTGAAAATATTTTTAGAAACTGGAGAAATCTAATATATATTCGTGACAAAAAAACAAAACGGATAAAACAGGTAAAACTGTAAAGAATCTGGAAACACAAACAAAATTCATGTTTACTCCAGGTGCAACCAGGGTTTACAAAATTTTATAAATGTAATAAAGACAGCATAGGTAAAAACTTCTTAATTTTTGTAATTTTATAAACTCATTAACTTGGATTTGACCTGATTGGATATGTGTTTTTTTGTCTTATTTACTTGCTCCTCTGGTGAAAATGTGTAAAAATGGTTCAAAATGGATATATCTTATATTGCAATAGAATAATTAAGGGTACCCTAAACAATCCATTGAAATGTAACTTAAAATCTTTTGTAATTTTATTATTTTTAGTTCATCATTGCTTATAGGAACTAAATTAGTCTCCTATAACTTTCAGTTTCTCTGGGGTATAACACTGAGGCCCACATCGTTTAGACACTATGATATATGGGGGAAGTAGGATGGTTAGGAACAGAAAAAAAATCAAAAATCCAAGCTAACTGATGGAGAGATGCCGTAAAGACTGGCATCATGGGGTCACCAAGTCTTCTTGAGAGCAATTGACTTGGAGCGGTCAGAAAAAAATCTTTTTCTGTCCTACCATCATAAACAAAGATTATTCTTGGGGTTTTCTGCAAATGTGTGTTTTGGTCACATGAGACAAATATTGATCTTTTTGGCCACAAATATTCTTGGTGGTGTTGGCTTGAAAGAAAGAATAAATATGCTGACTGTTAATCATGGTGGCAGATGTGTGTTGCTGTGGGCCCTAGGAAACTTGTTAGAACCAGGACTAGAGGATGTAGAGAGATTGTGCAAAGAGTAATGGTCAAACAGCCATCTCACTGTAAGTTCTAACTTTGTTGTTTTGAATGGTGACTGAACTCTGCAGACTGACTAAATTAGCAGTTAATTGTGTAGTATTTGTCTGTCTACTTTTACATGTACGTGAACTTTGATGACATCCTATTCTTAACCTATAAGGTCCAATTTGTTGATGGATCCACCATTGCCAGCAATAGCAACTTTAATTATTCTGTAAACATCTTCCACTAGGTTTAGGAGTGTATTCATAGTTGGATGAGAAAACCAGAATTGCACATGTAGAAGCATATACAAACTCTTGCTCATGGATACCCTTAATAATACCCTTAATAATAATACTGGATACCCCCTGGTCACAATTCTTGGAAACCAGTGAACTAAGTTTTCTTTACTCTGGCTACTGAACACTGGTGAAATTGTAGGAGATGATTAAGTGTTGTACTGTTGGCAAAATGGTTTTAAACAAATTACTGACAGCAAGTGTAACAACAATTTATAACATTGGGTTTTTCTTCCCTAACTGCATAAATATACTTAGATTGGAGGTTCGAGTTTTCCATCTTTTTGACCGTGAGGTTATACTACTGCAAAAAAATTTTGATTAATTTGAAGATTAGTTATAAAAAAAATGTGGCTGGCACTGCATTATACATGTTTCTGTGACTTATGTAGGATACAATATTTAGACAGGAATCTGTTTTAAACAACAAATACTGAAAAAGAACTATGTTTTTATCCGAGGTAAATGTAAGTGTTTTTGTACCTTCATTAAAGGCCTCACGTCGCTGGCTCCCTGGATATCCTGTAGGATGCTGTTTTTGCTTTTTAGGAGGCCTCCTGTGAATAGCTGCCATACTCATATTACTATCTGTAGACACTGGGCTGCCAGGGCGATGGCCTGACTGGTTTATTTGGCATTTTCGCGCTGAGAACAGACACAGAACAATGCATTTTAGACTTAAATTAGATTTCGTACGATTATGGCCCTGGTCGAAGTATTTGAGTTTACCTGAAACTCCTCCCATTTCCTGGCTTTGTGGACTGGGGTACTTTGCCACCCTGAGCCCTGAATACTCTGCAGCTGCAGCAACCGCTTGAGCAAAGTCTGCATCTGTAAAGAATGAGCCATCTGACGAACTGACTGCGCTTGACCTTCCTGAGGAGACATTATCCTCCTCAGAGGCAGAACCCCATCCGTTGATCATGGAGCCTGTCACCGAGCTCTCCAGGTCACCCATGCTGGATGCAGGCGTCTGTTCGAGGCCTCGTAGTAGCAACCTCCGTGCATGCATCTGGGGATGATGAGGGTGTGTGTGGGGGTGGGTGTGGTGGTAGTGCATTTTGGCCACTTCTGCGTCCGTTTCATCACCATCCTCCTCCTCCTCTTCTTCCAGTATATCCTCCTCTTCCAGACAGTCAGTGTCCAAAGCCAGGGGGCTGCTGATGTAGCCATATGTGTGAGAGGGGGAGTGGGGCCTTGGAGGGGGTGGGGGGCTCACACCATGGCGTCTTCAGTAAGTGAAAAAAAGCATTCCTCATTTCAGCATTTCATCATATATTAAACATTTGTATTATTTAGACATGGAGTAATTTTATTCATTTTGCAAGTGAAAGAATGTGCACT
Source organism: Crenichthys baileyi (assembly GCA_036173005.1). Classification (NCBI taxonomy): domain Eukaryota; kingdom Metazoa; phylum Chordata; class Actinopteri; order Cyprinodontiformes; family Goodeidae; genus Crenichthys; species Crenichthys baileyi. The sequence continues at coordinate 413,781 of JAHHUM010000900.1, forward strand.
TCACTTCACTATTTTATAAAAAATGAGATGTATGCAAAGTCAAAACTCTCAAGTAGAGAATCACCCAGAAATTGGTTGCTGAGAGGACTCAGCAGATTTTTGTTGTGACAGGCCCTGACCAGTGAACGGCCTGAAACTTCACTATTTGTAATTGGGAATGTTGGTGGCCTTTTGGAAATCTCTGGAAATCAGTTAAGGTAATGTAAGGTAATGATTTTGACTTTGTTTTAAAATATTTACTAACGCTATGAACACTTATCGCTAATATGCTAAAGATTGTTTAAAATGTGAATTCAATTGTTAACAATGCTAACCATGTTAATTGTGATGCTAAAGTTTCTTTGTTTTAAAATAAAACTAATTAGCATAACTGTTTAGGAACTGTTCATAACACATCTATTTACACTAGAAATGCTAGACTATCGTACGAGGGCTTCCATATTTATAATGTTCCTCATCAATAATAGGAATGCTGCTGCTTACAACTTCATTTCTGCTCATAAAATATATCTATATGACATATAAAAACTGTATTTATTTTAGACAGCCTTCTGGCTAATTTTAAACACTTTTCTTCCAGTTCGGAAATTAATTGTAACAAATGACTCCCCTGAAGGTAAGAAATCATCCCAAAGGCCAAAGTGTGCTTTTGAAAAATGGCTGACAGTGCAATGCAATATACAAAATCTGGAGTTACTGGACTAAATCATGACAAACAGCTATGAATTTTAAATATACTGGATGGATCTTTAAAATAATGTTTTCTGAACACCATCACGCAGTCTGACTGTTCCTTTTTGGAAACGTATCATGTCATGCACTGCTTTATGGTGCGCAGGCATACCTGCGTTCATGGCTGTCTGGTGCCTCCTGTAGCATCGGTTGCATCTCCTCCTGGGGGGAGGGGGTGAGTGTGGCAGTAGACTGGTGGCTGTAGGATACAGCAGCAGGGGAAGAGGCTGCCCCACGTACGGGAGGAGTCGGACCCCTCTCCACCTCCTCTTCCTCCTCCAGCTCATCAGGCTGCAGGTACATGTGAGAGGGGGGCATGGGGCACTGCATGTCATGATCACAGCTGCCAGGAGACATAAATAAGGCTTGTTAGCTACATATCAGTCAATGAAAACATCCTTTTTTATATACTGCAGCTAAAAAAAGATGTACTAAATATTTATGCTGTCCTCTCAAGACTTGATATAAGTCAAGCTCTAAAAAAACTCCTAGGGCAAATACCTAGGATGAATGCATGAAGCATGCTAAAAAAGACAAGAAATGCACAGAAAAATCGTGACAGAAAAGAAAAAAAAATTAGATCTTTTTCTGATCAGTAAATGCTTCATGGCTAAGTCTTATCAAGTTGCATTGACAACAAAAGTTTTTGATGTAAAAGTTGTTACTTAGACAAGTAAACTCAAATTTGGGTAAGAAAATTATTACTTCATTGATTCATTAAACCTAATACTAACCTAATATATTTTAAATGAGCAAAATAAACTGCCAAAAAATGTAACTGATAAATTCAACCTACATTAAATTACATCAATAAACAAAAAATACACTGTAAACGGAGAGGCAATTATGATGATATAACACTGTAAAAAATGAGGTATCCTGTGATGAAGCAACAGATAGAAGGGAATGGAATAAAAATGTTTTGCAAAACAAACAACAAACTGGTGTCAGAAGACATTTTTGTTGTGACTTTACAGGGAATGCTGAAGGTACTTCCATGAATTCTATCCAACCAGGCTGATTCCCTGAATCAAAAGCTTTGTGGATTTGTCACACTGTCAAAATATCCAGGTCCTCAGCCAGAACAACAACAAAATGAGTGAATGAATGCTGCAATTTTTCTCAAACGAAGGCAAGTGTAATGTGGAAGCAATACATTAACTTAAGTGTGGAAAATCTTTATATATTTGGAAAATTTAAGACCTAAAGCTGGAATGGTTAAGACATTTACGCACTATATGGAAACCCTGTTCAAATACAAGGCATCTATGGAGGCATGTTAGCTACTCCTTTAAGCTGCTACAGCCAAGAACTAACTGTCAATGTTTACTGCACATTTGCTCCTCAGCCATTTCATACTTTTCCATAGTACAGGTCTTTTTAGGGTGCTAAAGGGCCATTTATTTCCGGATCACCCATTTGTACCTGCCTGAGGGATATTTTTGTTGAATTGGCAAACAAGTGAATCCACCCAGATTTGAAAAATAAATTAAACTTTGTTAAATGTAGCTCTTTAAAAGAAATCAGAATAAGTTTTATATAAAACAGAGATCACAAGCCAGCCACAAATCTCTAAATGATGCTTCTTTAATAAAAAGACTGACAAACGAACTTGTTTTTATCAGATTGTCTTTTTACCTTTCCTCCAAAGAGAGCGAGTAGTCCTCTGTGTTCCGCATTGGGGCTGGGTTTGCAGGAGGAGGGGGGAGAAGGTCAGCCCAATTCATTGTGCTTTGTTTGGGTAGTTTGGGGGTGCGCACTCCCTTCTTATGACCCTGACTTCCTGCTCAGGAAAAAAAAAGAACACCTAATCAGTCACAACAAATCTACTAAAAATCAGTGGTAGAAAAACACATTGAATGAAACTGACAGTAAACAAAAGGAACATTAACACGGCTCACAGAGAGCAATTATTTTGCCCACATCATTCCAGAAGGAAAGGATACATAAAATGTTGGCTATACAGTAAAACCCAGCTGTTTCCTCTGAGAATTCTAAGCTGGTATTAGGAGAAAAGGTATAAAGAAAGCTCCAGAAATGGGTCCAATTAAAGGCAAGCTATTAAAATTGTGAACCAATGAGCTGTGATGTGCAAGGAGCACTAAGGGCCTATTCTTAATGGTTTGAACTTCAAACGTAATATCAGAATGGATACATGGCATTAAGGTGGCAGTGTTGCATGCCGTCTGCACTGTGTAATCATTTGTCCTTGTCCACAGGCAGATATTGAAAACTTGATGCAATTAGGCTGCCCCAGAATGGAAAGTAAAGCCATTTAACAGAATTAGTGCAAAATAAGCAAGGGCAAATAAACAAATGCTAAATATGAATACAAAACAAGATTCAGAAATACTAAATTAAAACATCCCTGTATATACTGTCCTTTGAACATCCTTGAGTAACAGAAAGCAAAAAAAGCCAATTTGTGATGGAGCTACTGTCCGTTTTTGAAGAGCTGGCATTACATCATCACTCCTTTACATTGCAATTTTCCCTTTATTTAAATTTTCCCAAAAACTAAACTCTTTAACCTTAAGCAAAAATTGTTGTTATAAACTGCTGAAACCCCAGCAAGTGAAGATTTTTTCAGCCATTTTTTTACAAGAAAAAAAACTTGGCTTCCTAAACTGTATTACATGCTGTGCCAAATATTTTGTTAATGTAATGAATCTGGATTTTTCACACAACCTAAATGTTTTTCAAACTTTGCAACATCATTAACAGTGAAAGAGGCTGGATAATCTATTGGTTGCTGCAGCTCACAGTCAGTCTGTGTCACGTGACCTGCTCTGCACACTACAACAGTGGCATTTACCATTTTTAGGGGATGGGTGCATAGACATACGCAAGCATGGATATAGCACTGATAAATATAGGCTTAGTTAAAGCTACTGAGTTTTGAAACATATTCCCGGCATTGATTTAATTAAGTTTATTGGAGTTTCAAATTAGGGAAGTAGTGCCCAACTCCTAAACTAAGACAAGGTTGTTAAGCATGTTTGACCTCTAGAAACCCATCCTGGATTCAATCTTCTATTAAAGGCTCCAAGCTTCTTACCGGAGGTGCTGCTGCTACCTCGATCAGAGCTGTTGTAGGAGCCCCCGGTGTGGGTGTCATGAGTCTGGTTGTAGGGGATTGTGGCGGGCATTGGACTGTCGCCTCCTCTGTAACGGTCTGTGGGTGAGGGAAAATGCAATTTATAGTTAGTTTAGCACGATTTTTCAGACACAAGAAATAAATCTAATTTGTCTTGTGAACTAATCCAAAATGAAAATTTAACTCCTGAATGAAATTATGATGCATTAGGCTTGGTACAAAGAATTACACATGACAAAAGGCATGCATCTGATTATTTACAGCTACAAATGTAAACAGATGCAACAAAAACACTGTCACTGTCAGAGAGGTACAATAATTGGATTTTAGTTTGAGTCAAATTTCTTTGGTTTACTTTGCTTTTCTTTAAAAACAAATGAGATAAACCCTGAGCAGCTGCCCTCCTCAAAATAGACATTGTATGAAAACAACACTGCAAGCCTAGCCCCAATTAAGATGCAAAAGACAGGTACAAAGTATGATGGAGTAGTACATGAATGATTTTGAGAAAAAGTGGAAGAAAAGAGTGATGATGCCTGTGGTCACTGAAAAGGACTGAGAGAAAGCCAAAGGTTGAATGAGCATGGATCTGTTCAACAGTCATCCACAGTGAGGCTGAAACAGTCAGAGGTGGTAAGAACAGTAGGGAAAGTCAAGTGGAGGAAGATCATGGCTCGAAGATGACTTCTGCAGCCTTGGCTGCTGGATATTCCACACACTCACCCTTATTCAGTTTGTTTTGCTCCAAGATGTTGTACTGAAGCTGGGAGCCAATTTCCTGTTTCTGCTGGACTGAGGGAGGTTTCCAGCAGTGTTTCTCATTTACTTCCCCTCCACCCCCGAGTCCACCTCCGCTCCCTCCGGTCCCTCTGTCTGAGTTCATGTTGTTGCCCATGATGGCAGACTGGATGAGCTGCGTGGTGGCGTAAGGTGTCGGCTGGCCCCCTGGACCGACAAAGCGGCCATCTTTTAGGTTTGGGCTGTTGAAGGTCTTCATTTCATTGATCTTGTTGGACAGGTCTACGTCGCCATAGACTCCTGACTCTGGCACCATGAGGTTGGTCTGCTTGTTATCCATCTGGCTGTTATAATTGGCGATACAGTCGGCTGGGGAACATGAGGAGGGTATTTAAGTCAGTCTTTTCTATACTGCTGATCATCTTAGCTGCAGTAAGCCAGCTTGGTAAAGATTTGACACAGTCTGATCTAGTATAGAGGTGAAAGACCTATTGTACTTAAGCACAACACATTCACATTTTAAACCTTTTAAAGATCACTGTCCACCCTAACTACTTGTGTTTGAAGTTTTGGTTTTGTTAGCTAAAGATTTCTCAAATTTACAGGTGCATTTCAATAATTTAGGTAACCATCCAAAAGTTTAATTTATTTTGGTAATTCCATGTAGATAAATTGCAGAGTGATATATTTTAAGCATTTGTTTTTTTCATCATGGCTTGCAGCTAATGAACACCCCAAAATTCTGTTTCCCAGAAATTTTAAATTGTACATACTGTAAGACCAAAAAAATAGCAGTAAAAATAGCAGTAATATTTATGGGCTACACAATCATAGGAAAGACTGCTGCCTTAAAAGATGCCCAACAGACAATCTTCAACACCCATCACAAATAGGGTATGCCACAAATTGTGACTGCTGAAGAGTGCTGTATCCAAGGATATTAATGGAAAGTTAAATAAAAGGAAACAGTGTAGAAGCAGCTGCAATTATGAGAACCACAACCCATCAAAGAGTTAAAGGGAATCAGTGCTTCAAGAGTACACTCTTGAAGCCTAGGCATATCCAGGACATGGCCTACAACTGTAACTTTCCTTATGCTAAGGCACTCCTGAACCTGAGACGTCAGAAGTATGTTATCTGGACTAAGCAAAAGGACTTGGCTGTTGTTCAGTCATCCAAAGTTACTTTTTTGAGTGAAAGTAAACTTTGAATATCCCTTGGAAATGAAGGTTCCAGATTTAGGAGGAAAATCAATTCAAATTGCTTGACATCCAATGGCAAGACTCCACAGTCAGTGATGATTTGGGGAGACAAGTTATTTGATAGTGTTGGTTCTTTGTGTTGTCTCGAACTAGGCACGGCTGTCTACCACACAATCCTAGAGCACCTCAAGCTTTCTGCAGATGCTAATTTCATTTTCCAGCAGTAATTGTTACCTGCCCACTCTGCCAAAAGTAGTGCTACCTGCTTTGATGACCATGGAATTACTGTACTTTACTGGCCAACACACACGCCTGACCAAAACAGCGCAGAAAACCTATGGGGTATTGTAAAGAGGAGGGTAAGACACAGCAGAGCCAACAATGCAGACGAGCTCAAGGTCTCTGAAATAGCAATCTGGACTTCTTTAACACCTCAGCAAAGCCACAAGCTGACTACCTCTAAGCCACATGCTGCATTGATACAGTAATTCATGCAAAAAGAGTCCCAACTAAGTTTTGAGTACATTTAATAGTCAGTACATGGGCATGATCTTCAGTAGAAATTAATGTCTTAAAAGTCCTTTTTTTGTTTTTATTTTTCTTGATTTTTTTTTTTTATGAAACTGAATTTTCTTTTTTCACTAGCTGTAAGTCGGAATCATAAAAATTAACAAGATTACATAGTTGAATACATCATTATGTGTGCAATGAATCTATGTTAAAGCTTCACTTTAATATTAAATTACTAAAATATATAAATTTTCAAAGAAACTGGGATTTTATTAAGATGAACCCATAGTTAGATGATGCCTGTGGTGCTGTCCTTTTTTTGCTTAGTCTAAGTCTTACTAATGACTCAGTGTGGGTGTCATCTCTGTTCTTTCCCATCTGACAGTGGAAGCATCTTCACTCATTGAGAAGGACAGAGAGACATGTCTGTAGCAAAGACGTGGAACAAGCCAGGCAGTAAAAGCACAGCTTCACTGACAGATCCAATTTTCCCTGGCTCATAAAATATTCAAATCCTCCAGCAGATCTGAGAGCCAGCCTTGCGGTAAATACCAGAGTCGGCCATAGGTACACGTGGCTCGTGCCATGCGCCTCACATTTCAGCTGCACAGAGCAGATCAACACTTCAAAGGCTGACATGTGAAAGCGCCCCTATGGCTGAGATAAAGGAACATTAACTCTGATTTCTTTGCTCTGTCACCTAGTCAGTGATCCTCTTAATGTTCTGAATTTAGTTTTGGCACAAAAACAAAGCCTGCGTCTGGCAAGCTCCTTAGTGTCATGCAGCAGGGTGTCATGTGTGCGAGTGAGGGCTGCCTTTTGCCTGTTATTCCCTGTTAAACATCGCATACCTTGTTCAACCTCGGAAGGGTGATTAGCACAAAGAAAAACTAAACTTGACTGCAAAGTCTGCTAAAGAATTATTAATCCTCGCTGGTAGAGGGTTGGATATCAGGAGAAACAATTGAGCGGCTGGACGTATATTGGGTCTAACAGCTGGACAGGAATTATGTGCAGCTATTAAAACCATAGCCCCAACGAGCATAATTTAGAGCATAAAACATTTTATTGCAGTCCAAGTTTCCACTGACATGGTTGTTGGTTGTGGCTGAAAACTATTAACATTAAGCCCTGTCATCCAGGCCAAAGTTCTTGGCTGCCTTATACCATAAGGTCACTGTTCTCCAAACAGTGTAAAGCAGCCTTGTAAAGCAATCTGAACAAAATTAGCCTCACTTTTTTAAGAATAGTGCTGCATAAAGTAAAATAGCACTAAAATAGCTGTTATTCTATAAGAACCCTTTCAGCTTCTACTACATTTTTTTCAATCACTGGAAACAGGCTAAATCCTATTTTACCCAGTTCCCATCATTCTTAAGCATTAGAGTCATAGTTTAGGATTTTTGAATTCAGGGTTTGTTAAAAGGCAGTCAGTGTGGTAGGTAACTCTCATGGCAATGTCATTTAGTTTAAATTCAGACTAATTGAACTTACAGGCTGGAGTTAGTCATTAAGAAGGCAAGACTTAAACTGATTTCTGCTAAAGTATTTTATAAAACTCCTCATCCAGGAGGAGTGAACTCTGCAAGTCACTGACTCGACACAATCTGCTGGGTTTCCTTAGATAGAAAAACTGTTTTTTTTTTGGCACTAGTGGTCTTTATTTTTTAGGGTTTTTTGACAGTAGGCAGACAGGAAATGGGGCAGAGAGTGGGGGGAAGACATGCGGCAAATGTTGCCGGAGCTGGGACCTGAACTACGTGGGACTTGAAATCTGTATGATTTGATTGAATTGACTTTGTAAAGTGCCTTGAGACAACATGTTGTGAATTGGCGCTATATAAATAAAAATGAATTGAATTGAAACATTTTTTTGTGAAACACAGACTGGAAACAAAAAATGTAAAGCTTTTGTAGTCAGAGTACCTGATGTAAATAAAGTAAAGCAATATAAAAAGCAAAAGAATTATAGTGGTTTAAGTGAATACGATGTTACAGAAAGTTCCACTTTTTACATGTTCTCTTATTGAGCGCAGGTTTCACATAGAAAGATTACTGGTGGTGCACTACTGGCCTTTGTGTAAATAACAGTCCAACGTTAACATGAAGGAAGTTTAACACTAGGACTCCCAGAATTCTAACACTACTAGAACTCCCAAGCCCGTCAATATGACGGCGAGCATTCTGGATGCGAGGGCGGTGATGACGTCATCGCATTAACGCTATAAAATTTTGTTTTGGACAAGAATTAATAATAGTATTTGATCAAAACCTATTATGTTTTATTGTTATTTATATATAGTACTGAAAAATAATACAGAGTAGCGGGTACATTTTAAAAAAAAGCTTTATTAATCTGACCAAAAGCTGGACAGCTCCATGTTAAGCCCCCCTTTCACTTCGGGGACATAAACTAGCGCTAAAAATGCCTTTAGCTCATCCACACTCATGACCGAGGAGGAATCATCTCCTAAAACTCTGCGGGCCTCAGCCACACTGCAGCCATGAATGCGGATAAGCATTTCGGCATCCACCACGCAGAGGAACACGGTCTGGGGTCTGGCGCTCTGTCAACTCGTTCTGGCTCTGACGCCTCCCTCTACTTTATTCCTCCCCTACTACTGTCCACACAGTGCCATCCTTTCCTATCTCCTCCTTCCCAGTTGTGCGCTCGTCTTGCGATGAAAACGCTGTAAAGCGCAGAATAGGTTGTTGTTACTGGGCTACTATATATATGACCTAACTTATTGTTTATTTCTTTGTCCATTATCAGTCCCTTGATTTGTAGTTTCTCTCCTGCCAGGGAGCTGGATTGCTGGGTTTATAGCTGGGCACTGGGGACCTGGCTCGTCTCCCTGTCTCTGAACCTGCGCTGATTGTGGCACTGTTTCTACAGTTTACATATTATTAGTTTACCAATCTGTAAACTATAGCCTAAAATGATAAAATCGCTACATAGGCTAGTCATTTACTACCTTGAAATAATGCGTCACAACCTCCTGCTTATGGGACGACTTGTGTTTTTTTAGCCGGGGAGGCTCAATCTCTGACCTGCTGTCACTGGAACTGAATGCTGACCAAGAGCCGTCAGAATCACTCTCGAACCCAGAATCACAATCATGTAATTTTTTAAGCATTTCCGATGTCTCTTGTGCATAAAATATCCTTCTAGAAGCCATTTATTAGGATGCCAACAATCTGATTGCGTTCTAGAGTGGCGGTTGCTAAGCAACGCTCGCGCGTATATCAATGTAAATAATAGGGCCGTCAAAATAGCGGCTGTGGTAGTTAGAGGTAGAAATACTTAGATCTTTTATTTACTTTGTTATTTTTTAAAAATAGAGACATAGGAATACACAAGACACAGGTTTAGAAAAAGTCCGGATGCCAGCAAGATAAGAGTTTTAATAATAATAATTTTTGTTTTTCCTTAAAAAGGCATAAACAATAGAGTATGCGGGATTGATAACTGCTTACACAACACATACAGGGCATATTATGTCTGAACGATGCTGTATCCACTTCTTAAAGGAGTGTCCCATTATTCAAAGGCGTATTTAACTGCAGCCTAAATTAAGGTTCCGGGGCACCTTATTGTAGGGGAAGCGATGACCCTAGAAAATGGGATTCAGCCTAATTCTATCCCCTTCTTTCTGCTGATCCAGATGCCCCATGCTCCCACCATCATTTCCACTTTCCCTGCTTCAGGATACTATCCTGCAGAACAGCTCTGACCTCCTCGCCTGCTGCACATTTCTTAAACAACTGAGCACTTAGGGTAAATTACATTACCGGCTATAACAACTGTATGGAAATCAGCAAAGCAATTTGATTAGCAACAGAGTAGAGCTATAAGCCCTGCTCAGTGTACTCGTTTTATTTCCTGCCTAAAACAGCTCTACCCTAACCTCAGATAAATCAAACGCACAAAGCACATGCTCACTGCTATCCTGGTTTTGTTTCTTGTGGAAACCTACAGAAGGCAGAGCTGCACACACCGACTCTCCAGGGAGCTAACCTAGATATCAGATAGTACTTCCTTTTTTCACTGCAGATTCCCCCAGCTCCCACATTTCTTATCACCATAACTATTTTGTCAATGACTGCACCGTTTCCTCTCGAGATAACTTTATTTTGGTTGCTCCCTGCATACAACAGGCTTGATGTTGACATACCTGGTCGGCTGTATGTTGCCAGGTTGCTGTCGCTGTTGCCGTTGCCTGCAGTGCAGCAGTTGATGCTGCAGTCGTTGTGGTTGGAGCAGGAGTTGGGCCACGTGTCAGCCAGCCAGGGCTGAGTGGCAGAGTCACCCATGTTTAGCAAACCAGGCCTGTTAAAAGAAAACCAAATGTTTAACAATAGAGACACACTAAGCCAACACCACAACGACATTCATCTGAGAGAACTGAAGTACCCGCAGAAAAAGAAGATTATGGTGGAGTTTATTTATCCAGCTGAGAAGTGGAAAACTAAAAAATCCGGCTTTAGTAGTTTTTGCCTTTTGGCCAAACACGCACCGAGGGAACACATTAGGGGGAAAAAAACACAAGCCCAGCTAAATAGATTGTGTGTGCTTGAGTTGCCCAGAGCCGAGAACACTTTCTCTGAGCCCCCGTGAGCATTAGCGATCTGCTTGGATTAGACAGCCAGATAAAATTCACTCCCAGTGTTGCGAAATGCACATCCTGAGCAGTCAGTGAACTGCAAGTACACCCTGAATAGATTGTATAGTGTCACATAATATCTCTTTCTTTTGAAAAGTTTCTTTTAACTAAACAGAAGGCAAAATACCATTTTTTTTCCTTCTGTCTTTCTGTTTTTTTTTAGCATCTACCAAACATATACAGTATGGATGAATATCAGCAATTTAGGAAATCATTGAAATGTAGTTTTTGTTCATTAATGTGATACATTTCGAGCCATTGCTTCTGTTTTTTTAATGGTTATAGCTTAAACCTAACGAAAACCCAAAATGTAGCTTATCATTTAAATAGAATAAGACCAATTAACAGAAGGATAGTTAATACAGTAAAGTTATACTATGGCCAAACCAATCATGGGTAAGACTAGCAGCCTCCACAAGAAGGGTAAACCATGGAAGATTATTCCTATCTGAGCTGGATGTTCAGGGAGTGCTGTATCCAAGGATATTAATGGAGAGTCAAGTGGAAGGAAAACGTGTGGTTAAAACAAAACTGGCAAACCACAGCTTTAAGATGATTTTGAAACAAAGCCCATTAAGAAGTTTGGGGATTCAGGACATAAGCTACAGCTGTCATATTTCTGTGAGATTACTTCCATCTTTGGGTCACTGCATATTATTACTGTATCAAACATTCTCTGATTGGTATTATATTATTTTCTACATTTCTGAGAAAATTAATTAAACTAAAGTGAGTTTCAAAAAAGGGTTCTGATGCAGAGTTATTATGTTATGGCCATGTTAATGGCTTAACACAAGGAATGCAACCCTTGTCCTGAATACATATGCATGTGATTGCTCTTGAAACAATAACTCCATCAGCAGCCCATGCCTTGTAAATCTCCGCCAAAGTCTTTAATGGGGTTTGCTTCTCAATGCTGACTTGTTTTTTTTTTTACCAGACTTTTTCTTTCCACAAAGCTTTCCATTAATATGCTTTAATACAGCACTCTAAACAGCCAGTATATTTAGCAACAACCTTTTGCTGCTCATACATGTGGAGGGTATCGGTGACTGTCTCCTGAACAATTAATAAGTCAGCAGTCTTTTTCATGATTGCTTAGGCCATAGCATACAATTTCTGTCTGAATAAACAATAATATATTTTTTAATACACAAGATTATAATTTTGTGAGAAACAGAATTTCGAGTTTTTAAACCATAATCATCCAAATTAATAGAAATAATTCCTTCAAACTCAAAAAATTGTAAAATTGTACCTGTACCAGATCACTTAACAGGACTCTACTGTACAACCTAGCCTTTAGCCAAATGTTGAGTCAACAAAGAGAACACAACATATTGTCTTTCTATTATTGCTCATTAAATGACTCTCTCCAGTATACAAAGTCAAGACAGTCCACTTTAAGCAGGGCCATATATTGCTTTGGTATTCAAATCTGTGCAGAAATATTCCCCATCTGAATATCCCAGCACTGAATTAGCATTGAATTACATCTCCTCACTCTGTCCTAAATGACTCATTTCTTGGATTCATTTTGGGTAATGAACACATTTGTCTTGTACAGCCAAATACAATCTAACAATAGCTCCTAAATCACCCCAGCGGTTCTATGTTGATATCGAACGACCATTGTTTTCATGCAGAGCTGACACAGCCTCACTGCATACAGTATTCGATCATACAACTGGGTAATGTAATGAATATAGATTTACTGTTGATGGCTTCAAGCTAACTATTCATTAACACATGAACAACACACACACATTTATGGCACAGCATTAAGTACTCTGAGGAGAAAGCGGGTAATAATTGAATTAATTTTTTCTCTTTTTGTCTGGATTTTCCATTTGCCACTTATATGGCGACATGCCAAAGGTCATGTAGTGGATATACAAATGAGTTTTCCTAGATGTAATTCTGCTAGGTCAGTGAGTTTATGCACAATTCACCAATCCACTGTATGAGAAGCACATGCATGCACATGCTGAAAAGGTGTGTTTTGCAGCATTAGCATGCATGTCCATTAAAGTTTTTCGGCGACACTATGGCACAGCCTTGTGGTTTGAAGTGGCTGTTCAACATATGTGATAGGGATGGGCTCCTGGAAGGCTGCATGAGTCTTTGTTCCTGTAAAAATACAGCACACTTTGTGCACCTACTAACATCTCCTGCCATGAGCTACTTTAGAAAAGGCACAGCTCTCCCCCTAGTGTTTGTAAAAGAAAAGTACAGATGCCCAACCCTTTGATACACACAAGTTCCTTTTTGAAAACTAAATTAGATATTTATTAAAATATAAACATGGACAAGAATTACAATATAGTCATGCAGCAGTTTACTAAAAGAAACACTAATCGAACCCTTACCTTCCAGCACTGCTGATGCCTTCCCCACCCCTCTGATAAGCTACTGAAAAGAGAGACAACAATGAGTTTCCAGGACACCTTTACAGAGAAAAGCCTGCCTTTTAAAAGTAAATACCTATTTCTTTAAATTTTTTTATGCAACTAAATCATTTTATTGGGATTTTAAGTGATAGAGCAACACAAGGTAGTGAAGTGTGAGGAAAATAATGCATGGTTTACTTGATTTTTTTTCACAAATAAAAATGTAAAAAGTACAGGATGCATTTGAATTCAGTCTCCTAAATCAGAAAAAAACATTCCTGTGCAATTACAGCTGCAAATCATTTGGTGTATGTCTCCATCAACTGAAGAAATCTACAAGCAGATTAGTTTAACCAATTCTACTTTGCAACTTTACGTATACATTTTCAAGTCTTGCCGCAGATTCTTAATTGGATTTATATGGGTTGGACAATGAAACTGAAACACCTGGTTTTAGACCACAATAATTTATTAGTATGGTGTAGGGCCTCCTTTTGCGGCCAATACAGCGTCAATTCGTCTTGGGAATGACATATACAAGTCCTGCACAGTGGTCAGAGGGATTTTAAGCAATTCTTCTTTTAGGATAGTGGCCAGGTCACTACGTGATACTGGTGGAGGAAAACGTTTCCTGACTCGCTCCTCCAAAACACCCCAAAGTGGCTCAATAATATTTAGATCTGGTGACTGTGCAGGCCATGGGAGATGTTCAACTTCACTTTCATGTTCATCAAACCAATCTTTCACCAGTCTTGCTGTGTGTATTGGTGCATTGTCATCCTGATACACGGCACCGCCTTCAGGATACAATGTTTGAACCATTGGATGCACATGGTCCTCAAGAATGGTTCGGTAGTCCTTGGCAGTGACGTGTCCATCTAGCACAAGTATTGGGCCAAGGGAATGCCATGATATGGCAGCCCAAACCATCAATGATTCACCCCCATGCTTCACTCTGGGCATGCAACAGTCTGGGTGATACGCTTCTTTGGGGCTTCTCCACACCGTAACTCTCCCAGATGTGGGGAAAACAGTAAAGGTGGACTCATCAGAGAACACTACATGTTTCACATTGTCCACAGCCCAAGATTTGCGCTCCTTGCACCATTGAAACCGACGTTTGGCATTGGCATGAGTGACCAAAGGTTTGGCTATAGCAGCCCGGCCGTGTATATTGACCCTGTGGAGCTCCCGACGGACAGTTCCGGTGGAAACAGGAGAGTTGAGGTGCACACTTAATTCTGCCGTGATTTGGGCAACCGTGGTTTTATGCTTTTTGGATACAATCCAGGTTAGCACACGAACATCCCTTTCAGACAGCTTCCTCTTGCGTCCACAGTTAATCCTGTTGGATGTGGTTCGTCCTTCTTGGTGGTATGCTGACATTACCCTGGATACCGTGGCTCTTGATACATCACAAAGACTTGCTGACTTGGTCACAGATGCCCCAGCAAGACGTGCACCAACAATTATGTCCACTTTTGAACTCTGGTATGTCACCCATAATGTTGTGTGCATTTCAATATGTAGAGCAAAACTGTGCTCTTACCCTGCTAATTTAACCTTCACACTCTGCTCTTACTGGTGCAATGTGCAATCAATGAAGACTGGCTACCAGGCTGGTCCAATTTAGCCATGAAACCTCCCACACTAAAATGACAGGTGTTTCAGTTTCATTGTCCAACCCCTGTACATCTGGAGTTGAAAAATGTCTGAAACCATCTGCTTTGTTCTGGCTGAATTGGTAGTGTCATCCTGCTGCTGGAAGATGTACCTTCACCCTAGGTTTAAGTCGTTTGCAGCTTCCAACAGGTTTTCATCCAGGATTGCCCTGTATTTAGCTTCATCCATCTTTCCATCAACTTTGAACAGCTTCCCTGCCTAACAATCGCATCCCTACACCATGATGTTTCCATCCACATGTTTCGCATTGGGAATGTTGTGTTGAAGTGATATGCAGTGTTTGTTGTTTCTCAAAACATAACATTTCGCATATAGGCCACTAACTTCAATTATGGAATCATCTGACCAGACCCCATACTTCCATGTGTTTACTTTGCCCCTAACGTGGCTTGAAGCCTACTGTAAAGTGAACTAGGATTAATATGGCTTTCTTTCAACAATGGCTTTAGTCCTACATCTCTTCCATAAAGCCATAACAAGTTGTGGAATGCAATAGTGGATTTGTTAGATTCTACCACCTTAGCTTTGGATTTCTGCAGCTTCTTTAGAGTTACTATGGGTCTCTGGACTTCCTCCCTCATAAGATCTCTCAATAGCTCCTCATTCCCTCCCTAAGTTGAAGTGAACAACCATGTTTTGGTAGGTTTACAATAGCGCCATATTTATTCCACTTTAAGGTGATTTCTTTAACGACACTTTGTTAAATTTTCAAAACTAGGGATATTGTTTTCAAAGCTACTTCTGCTTTAATTTCCCCCACAGCTTTATCCCTGACCTGTCTGCTGGGTTGCTTATTTTTCAGAATGCTGTTTATTCACTAATTTTCTTCAAACATCAGTTTAAACAAACTTCTATGACTTTCAAAGAACATCTGTATTTATGTTGTGATTTAATTACACAGAGGTACTAAAGGTGATTTGTTGCAATGAAATAAATTTAGTGGTGATAGAATAAAGGGGGGTAAATACAAATACCTGCCACATTTTTCAGATGTTTATTTCTCAAAAACAAAAGCACTGCATCATCTCCCATGTCAGAATTATTTAGAAGGTTGGGTATATCTATTGGATGAAATCCTAATAAAATACATTAAAGTTTGTGGTTGTACCATGACTAAATGTAAAAGCCATCAAAGAACATGAACAATTTGGCCCGGTCCGGTATCACACTCCATTATTATTAGGTTTAATTTTTTTAAATGCCAACAGTGTCAGCAATGATGGGATGTGGGAATGTTTTCATCGCTTCAGCTGAGTCACACACATGAAGCAGTCAGAACAGCAGGGAGAGGAAGATGCAGCATAAGAGGCTTATGAAGAACAAAAATGTGGAGCTCTTTGGTTTTCCAGCTCAGGTTCTACGTGTTTAAAGCTCCTCGCGCTGCAAGTTAAACACTTTTAAGGAATTCTGAGCTGCCGGTGTGTGAAAGGGAGATAAACCTCCAACTTTAATTACAATCTCTACCCTGAGAGGAGAAGGGGTGGAAGAGGATGAGCCTAGACTTGGAACTGTTCATTCCCCATCTTTTTTTCTAACAGAAAGTATAGCTGGGGTTCTTCATATCCAAAAGAGGTATAATTGTCTGGTCTTAGATTGAAATCAGCATAATACACTGCGCAGTCCAGTTTTTCTAAAACTGACAAACCTTATTACACAAGTGAGAAATGAATCTGACTTGAAAGAGTTCCAACAGATCACAAACAAGCCTGCAGCGGCAAAATGATTCTGCATGATTGCAAACCTCAAAGCAGATAAAAGTGAAAAATGCAACAGTAGCTACAGATAGCAAAGTATGCACAGACAAGATCAACCAGTGTATCATATTGTCTCTTTACTCTCCCTGCTGTGTCCTTTAGTCTACACTCAGCCATGCCACGCCATGGACAAAGACTTTTTTTCAATGGATTTTAGTCTGCGAGAGGACCACAAACACAAACTCATATAGAATTAAAGCTTTTCTTTTTATCTGCTTCACGCCAAGTCACTTTGATTCACAGATAACCTCCTTAAGTCCACTGCCTGTCTAAATGGTGTGTCAGTACTGTGTCATTCTCTAAAATCCCATCTACTGTTGCAAGCCGCCCCTTTGATCAAGTTACTACTGGCTTTAATAGCCAGTAGTAACGCCTCTCTTAGCAGAGTGGCGTCTTGATCTCTGGAACAGAGTTCTGACACAACCTAAACACTGAGGAGAACCTTTGCTTATAAGCAACTCTGAAAATGATTGGTTTGTTTTATTGGCTTACCCTGAGTGCTTCATTCAGTCAGTGATTCTTTATAGAGTCTAATCAGAAATGTCAGATGTTAGCACACATTTTTATAAAATTGCTTACCTGTTGGTGTGAATGTAAAAGATGGCACTGTTGGAAAAAGATGAGAAATGTTAGTGTTTCCAAGCTTTGAAACCACGAAAAAATTTTCTGAGTGTAGTCTTTCAGAGTGTTTTTGAACCTGCCTTGTAGCCTTACAAGTCTGATCCATTGTGGATATATCCTTGTTCAGATCCTGACCTACACTCTCAAAAGCCTGCTGGTTGTAGGTGACACAAGGGAACTATATGCTGCTATTTTCTTACATCTCCTAGCTAAAGTTTTAACCATTTCAGAATGTAAATAACCCTTTTATAGATATGTTCCCATTACCGGTTACATATATATTGATATACCATGGTTTTTCCGAGTTCTGGTTACAAAATTGCTAAAGTTTTACTGTTCAGTTTAGTACTTTTTAATAAGTGACACAGTGTTCAGACTGGCTGTATGGACCATAGAGTAATTTAGTACTGCTCCTCCCTCACCTGTTGCTGCTGCACTGCTAGTCAGCTGGCTTCTAATCCACTTTTTTTGGCCTTACAAGAAACAAAAATTGTTTATTAATATTTCCGGGAATGACGAGCAAAATAAAATGCCACCTATTGCTCTTGTTAAGGTAATGTGGTTTTAAAGCTACAATCAGTAAGCTAAAAGGGTAGTGTATGTAATCAGTTGGCCTGAGATCAAAATCAGGCAGTTTTCCCTTGATTTGCTCTGATCAGTGATCTTCAAATAATGATTAAAAAATATTGCTCTTTCCTGTCTTATAATGCATGAAAAATAAGAACTTCCACCCTTTTAGGTATATAAAAAAAAAAAATCAACCAATACTTTGATGCACACTTTTGTGGAGTTACGTTAAAGTCAGGTAAAGGTTAGGGATATATGGTTATTTGATGAATAAATAGGAATAATCTTGTAATCCCCTTTCTTTTTGGTTGAAAACACCTACCTCTTTTAAAGAACCTGCATGACTGTTTTGTCTTATGTGTTTATAGTCCTCAGAAAGTTTTTGAATGACAGCAATTAGAAAATTTTAAAGATCTTTGTTTAAAGGTTTTTGGAAACTCATACCAGCTAAGGATTAATAATAAACAAAATCTAGAGAATGGCTATCATTTTTGGTTAGCTGTTTAAACAAGGAGCAAACAAAGATGCTATAAGGACTGAAGTTGATGCAACATTGCACAAATCTGTTATTCAGCAAACCATCTTAAATCTGGGAATTTGAGAAATGTTACCTAGTTTAGTTTTGTCCAAAAAGTCCAAGAGGAACAATGCTGCTCCAGTGACATTTTGTTTATCCTCAAATAATGACTTCATAGATTACCTGTGCTGACAAACATCCTCCAAACACAATAATCTTATCATGTTTGAATCTCTCCTTCTGATGCTTAAACATGTCTGAAGATATCGGCTGTCAGGTGGCTTTTATCTCTTTGATGAATATGTTTGAAGAGGAGACATGGGCAACCCAAAACAGTCTGTGAGAAATGCAAATGTGGCCAAAATACATAAATCAGGTCCTCATTGTGAACCCGGAATGGCTCATAACAAGATGTTTATCTCAAGACTAAATTAACCTGCATGCGAGGTATGATTGCATTTACTTGTGGTAGTTTTTGGTGTTTTGCAAATATAAATGTTCATCATTACATTAGCACCACAAGGTTTTAAAACTGACTCTGGCACAAAGAAATCAGCAGATTTTTAGCCTACTGGTCCTGACTGGTAACATGACAGTCGGGAAAAATCCAATCTTGTTCAAATCATTGAAAGCACAAAGTGCTTGCTGGTTGCACTGATAACAGCTCTACTCAGTAGAGATGTTACTGAGTGAAGAAGATTAAAAGTTAGAAGTTTTCAATATCATAAAAACCTTCTTAAAAGAAAACTAATTTCTGCAACGTTTGAAGACATGTCTGCAATCCATTCAGGCTGGGTGAGATAGAGGAAAAGCAAGACTTGAAGTAGTTAACAGGAAGGCTGTATGGAGTACAACAAAGTTGCTCTGTTTTATGCCCTAATTTTGCTAATTGCTAATGTAAGATGCTGGAGACTGGTTTTAAATGAGAACTCCTCAGTCATTGTGTCTGTCTGGTAAAATATCACTCAATTTTACATAGACTGCTCTCTTTTATACACTGTGTAATATTGTATTTTCCCTTAATATAAATACTTAATGACCCTTCAAGGCAGAAAGGCAAACATGTAAATTATGTTCTTATCTATATCCAATCGTAATCAACCAAAATGGGTGGCAGGTCAAAGCTTCGTAAAAAAACAGAGATCAGAATTTGCCAAAAATTTCTGAATGGTGCATCTCTAGAAAATGAACTATTTTTTTTCATGACAGTTTTTTCATGACCAGCACACACATTCCAATTCAATCTTTTTCACCCCAACTGCAAATTGTTGATTCATGTGGTTGCAATTATACTCTTTGAAAACATTCTTGGTTACCCATTCAAACAAAAACTGTGGCCTTTTGTGGTCTGGGTGCACAAGGAGACGAGAAGGGAGGAGGAGGATGAGAATGGGAGCATGTCTGCCTTCCATTCCCTCAAGAGCTCTTTTTTCTTATCCAAGTAAACATCAACATATAGAATAATTCTACATGCCATTCTCCTTTCATGCTTGACCACAGGTCATTACTGCATGCTGTAATTTTAGAAAGGAGTGAAAGCACGAAAGTTCTAAACATTACAGCCCACACAAGTATCTGTACATGTGCATTAAAGTTTACAAAATCCTTGCTGAGATGTAGCTTTCCTGACATTTTCCATCAACAAGCAGCAGCAGATTGAAGACATGAATAGGCTATGCTTTCTGTGTGGCAGGTTCAAATTAGCAGCTAAATCAGTCTATTTTTTGTGCACCAAGGTTGAAGGATGGATCTCCTCTAACTCTAGTGTTCAGCATTAAACCTGAGCCAAGGAGTAGGGACAGAGAAGGTAGCAGCAGCTGCGCAGCCCAAGGCCACACATTAAGCCAACTGACACATAATTGAGGCTAAGATAAAAAGGCTAATGGCTCTCTTTTTACCTTAGCTGCTCTGAGCAAGCGCAAAGCATGTCATGAATTCTGTCAGTTTGACTTAAATCATGTAAAAACTTCATAGAAACAAGATTAAGCCATTGTGTTTTCTGTTGTTTTCTAGATTTGACATGCATCCCGAAGACAGTTGGATCGCCTTGCATTCTTAAAAGATAAGTAGCATAAATTTATTGCTACATGTCCACCTCCTCCATATCTGAAGGCCTCCCCCTAAAGGACAAGGAAACTGAAGGCATGTGAAAATGTCAGTATGTCCTTGATAAAGAGAGATTAGAGCAAAAACATCCACTATTTCCCAACACTGTCAGATGGGAGTTGCAAAGAAAAAAGGGAGTTTTTGGACTTGAAAATATACTTGACTGAAAACACACTTTACACTCTCACAGAATGAGCATGACAGAATCGTGAAAAGATGTTTTCATGCTGTACTCTCAGTGGGAGTTCACGTTGCTTCCTAAAGAGACTCTGTAAAATATCACTTTCTGTGCTCTACTAATAAATCTTTTTGTGACAGAACATATGAGAGATTGGCAGCATTTAGGATCAAAACAGCATACAGGTAGACAACTACATGAATGTTTAGTAAATAATGCCTTATCACCAACATTTTCTAACCCTTAGCCTTGAGTTTTAAGTGTGTACTGTTATCCTTGTGTACCTACCTTTGCGTATGCCTGCATAGCTGCTGGAGAGGCCATTCCTTTTCTTTCGGTGCCGGTATAACCAGATACTGAAGACCATAAGGATGATCCAACATGCTGCACCTATTCCTGCGATAAAGGCAGGCTGTTTGACCACATCAGAGATCTGCTGGGAGAGGGGGTTTTCCTGGTCCATTGTCTCTGTCATTCGCCCAGATGAATCTGGAGGTGGGGCGGGATTGGAAGAGATTTGAGCAAGATAAAAATTTTCAATTTGATCATAATGTAAATGGTTCATTGCAAACGAGAAGAGTCTGAGATTTATGCTAAATTAAATGCATAAAAAACAGAAATGTATGACAAAGTAGAGATGCACTGATCAGGGCGTTACCAAAATTGGACAATTCAAGCTGGTCGGAAAACACAAGACTGAACATGTATCACACATTAAATAAATTGGACAAAGTTTTTTAAAGACAATTCTGATTGTGTAACTTTGCCAGGGTATCTCATTAAGGTCACTTTTACCAGCTCTAAGCCTCAACAAAAGGAATTGTGACATGAAACAAACAAGAATCAAGAAAATGTATACTTTTTGTACTTCTAAACATATTTAGGGTGTTTTCCATTGACAATATTTATGCCCAATGATGTTATTCTCTCCTACAGAGACCATTACAATTACACTGATGAGGTAAACCGTGCAAATTCTAGTGGCAGGACATCCAATAGTGACTTTCCTTAGTGAGTAGTTGTATTCTCTTGGTCATATGTTTCAAGTTCCCGGTCAGAATTGGAATTGGAACTTGGAATTCCAACTGGAAGATGGAACTTGCCAACCAGTCCTAAGTGTAGTTTCTAATGTGGCTGCACGTACACAGAATGTAGTGAAAGTTGCTGGTATAGATTATTAGCCCTTCTGACGGTTCGAATCAAATACTCATATTGTTAAAAGCTTGCATTGCTAAAACCTATCAGCAATACAATATTTGGTGCTACAATAGTTAGTAGCAAAACAAACATCAAATGCCACTGTTTTACACTCTAAACTCAGTTGTAATGTCATTCTCGACTCCGAGCTCCAACTTCTGAGACATATCTAATTCTCTCTTCTTTTTCAGAATACAGACAGAATTTTAAATGTTGTTCATGCTAGCCATGCTACGCATGCCAATCATTAATGAAACATACTGAAAACTGTTTAAAATAATGACTGAGATAATTTTGTCTCATTTACAGCTCTTGGTTCTTAAGAAGAAATGAGAATCAGCCAAACTCAGGAATGGCAGGTCAAAGCTTTTCAAAAAACTCTAATCGGTGTATCTTGATAAAAGAGATTATTTTTCTCCCATCAGGTAATTTTAAACTGTACTGTCAAAAACATCACCCTCAAACACAGAAACCGCAATAATCAGCAAACAGACGCACAACTGTGAAAAACCGAGGCATGAATGCCTTGAAGCTGTGAAACGCACCCTACCGACGTTGTCGGTACAGCTGCTTACAACAACCTGCCTTTTCTTGATCTGTTTTTCTCATCTGTCTGTGCTTCTCCCCCACGTCTGTTACATGAAAGACTTCTCTGACTCGCCCCGCCCTCTGGCATTTTGATTTTCTTTTTTTATGCTCTCGTTATGTCGTCATCCTTTGGTTTTCAACAAAAGCAAATGGCTACTCTGTGCCCATTCTCTTAAATAATCACTGAAAGCCCAACAAAAACCAATGTCTTGTCTTTACTCCACCATATCTCCCTCTGTTTGTCTCAGTCGCTGGGTCTACGTCTCTATTTGGCTGCCTGGCTTCTCAATTTGTGACTCTGTCTGTTTGAGGGAACAGAGCGTGCCAATGTGACTAAGCAGCCCACAAGGGATTGTACAGGTATCCGGGCTTAGGATGACGCGTGCAAGCTTGAGAGTGTGACAAATGCGTTTGGGTGAAGCGCTGGTCCCCGAGGCGCATTGTTCCACTTCAGTGTTGGAACATGGCAACAATCGCCACAGGAACTCTTCAAGTGAGATAAATTGTATCCGTCACAGGGAATGCTTCTTCATTCCCATCCCGGCCCACTCAATCACACATTTAAAACCAGATAGAGCTTTCTTTTCTCTCTCTCTCTCTCTCCCTTGCTGCCTCATGGTACTATTTGTACCTTTTTTTCGGTGTTTGCTGAAGTAGGAGGAGAGCTAAGCGGTTTAAAAATAAATAGTGACAAAATCTCTCAAAAATATTTGGTCAATCTGGACAAAATGATGTTTCAAGAGACAATGTGTTTCTTAGCATTGCTGACATGTCGTGTCCAAGTGCAGCCTATATTACACTCTTTGAAGTTTAAAGCTGAGCGAAGGCGAAAACATCTTTGAAGGGAGAAGGGCGCGGCACTCAGCTCTGCAGCTCGGCCATGTAGGAATTTAATGCGCCTTTGCTGATTAAGCTGGCAGCTACTCTAGCTTAAACCATTTTACACCACACAAAAAACTGTAAAGCCACATTGTCATTCAAATGTCTCTAGTAAGTTTGACGCTGTTTGAGTAACAGCAATCACCCAAATTATCATTTTTAAGCATCGGCGTCGATGATGAATAGGGAAGCATGTAGAGGCTTGAGCATGTCTCACACCACAAAGAAGGGAGTTACAGAGATGTCTGTTTACTTGACAGAAGTTCATGATACCGAAAGCTCTTTATTTAAGATGGATGGGTTAATGCTATAATTATTTGTTAAGTGGTTGGGCTTATTTCACTTACAGGAATTGTCATGTAACTAGAGATGCACAGATCAGACGTTTGGGGTCCTATTATGATTTTTGAAAATGTTTGACTTGCCCATACCGATTTTAGCCCATTTCAATGTCTTTACTGTGAGAAAATATGATAACACAGGGTTCTTGAAAGTTTCAGCAAGTTATAAGTGTAAGATTTTAATAACCTTTTACAACCATTTAATTGGCATAAATTACGAAGAATAAGTTGACCTATTTTAAGCTTTCCATTCACATATACTGCAGCTTACCTAACAGCTTAAACAAGTTAAATATCAGGTTGTCAGCTTTATGTATTTTTTTTAAATACTTGAACTTTAATTTCCTGTCCTCTTACACCTAGGTTACCAAACTTTCGTGCCTTATTACAGTCCACCAGTCAATTTCTCCTTGCATTTCTCTAGAGAGCAGTGGTACTGACATATTGTATTCATTTAAGAGAAGGCAGATAGAAACATATGTGGTTATTTTTACTCACCAAACTGAAAGAAAGTAGTTTCACTCTTGACCCCAAGACCGGCACTGGTGCTGGCTGCTACCTCAACGCTGTAGCGGATCCCAGGGGTCAGACTGGGAATTACCACGGACAATGTTGACCCATCAACTGTTCGGTTAATGTGATACTTGCTCTCATTCCCCAAGCACCAAATCTGCCATGACAGAGACAAACATAAATTCAAACTGATGCGCTGTTATGAGCCTTTTGTGACAGTGTTTAGATGTTACCATCATGTAGGCATGCAGTGGGTATAGAATTACATCTCTCAGGCAAGAACACAGCTTTAGGTAACCATAACACATCTAGGAGTAGCCCTAAACCAATGAAAAACAAATGAGGGCCGGTAATCATCCCCATAAGCCAATTTCAGCAGCAGCTGCTGCTCACAAACGGAGAAAGGGTTACAAACAGAAGTAGGTATTCAGTTCAGCGTGAGGCCTGAAGACCTCCACTAACTGAAACTCTGACATTCTGCTTTCTTTACCCCTTACCTCCTCCCACAACTTTACTATGTTAATAATCTCGCATCCTCTGGTCTGTATTGTATATATTCATGTGAATGTGTAATGGAAGCACAAAGGCTCAGCATTTTCTGTGTCTTAAAAAGCGTAGTAGGCAGCAGTGCCACTGGGGACCAGGCTCAGTAATGAGCAGGGGGGACGGCTTTGGAGCTGGATTCAAAAAGCATGAAATCACTCGAAAGTTTATTATCAGAAAAAAACTACCTGTAAAATTAAAATGAACTTTTTTCACAGACTCGGCCAAGACACCCCTTATTTCTTTGCCTAAACACATAATCCTGAGGACTCAAAGGGGTTTTTAACAGGTTTTAACAATTCCTTTAAAAGACATTTGATAACTACCAGAACCAGAAAAATGTATTTAAAAATTAGCTTCGTTAAAGAATGAAACCCTAAGTCACTAACTGTGATAATGTGAAATCAACAGCTCCCAAAGGCAACAATGTTCCTGCCAAATAACTGGACTGAACTACGTTCTTTATTATATATTTTTAAAATACATAGTGAAATTTATTTTAGTGTAGTCAACAGGTTCTCACCGGGTACTCTGCTTCCTCCCACAGTCCAAAAACATGACTGTTAGGTTAATTGGTCTCTCTAAATAGCCCTTAGGTGTATAAATGAGTGTGTGCTGTCCTGCGATGGACTGGTGACCTATCCAGGGTGTACCCCGCCTCTCGCCCATAGACTGCTGGAGACAGGCACCAGCTCCCCCACGACCCACTATGGAATAAGCGGTAGAAAATGACTGACTGACTCAATTCAGTTTATTTATATAGCGCCAATTCACAACACATGTCGTCTCAAGGCACTTAACAAAACTCAGGTACATACATTCCAATTAGTCCTAACCATTGAACAGTGCAGTCAGATTCAGTTTTTTATTCAAATTGGATTTTTCTATCTAAGGAAACCCAACAGATTGTATTGAGTCAGAGATTTGTAGCAGTCACTCCTCCCGGATGAGCATGTAGAGACAGTGGACAGTCACTGGCGTTGACTTTGCAGCAATCCCTCATACTGAGCATGCATCTAGCGACAGTGGAGAGGAAAAACTCCCTTTTAACAGGAAGAAACCTCCAGCAGAACCAGGCTCAGTGTGAGCAGCCATCTGCCATGACCGACTGGGGGTTTGAAAGAACAGAGCAGAGACAAAAAGAGAACAAAGAAGCACTGATCCAGGAGTCCTTTCTATGGGAAGGAAAAGTAAATGTTAATGGATGTAGCTCTTTTAGTCATTTCATCTAGAAAGAAAGAACAGATACTGAGTTCTTAAACATTTTGTTTATGTGCACATTTTAACTTTATGGTTCTCTACAGGTATTGATTTAGTTTACATTTTGAGTAATCTAGGTCTTTTAGAGGTGTTATGGGGATACCACTTATGAGGTGTTTTTCTCTGAAGGGGAGCTCAGCCTAGAAAGCTTGAGGAGCATTACCACAAGGGATATGACAGAATGTCACAGAATTTAACCTTTGAAATTCAACAAACTGTGAGATTCTACAATTTCCACCAGATGGCACTGTTTCACAACCATTGCCACTAACTCCCTAGAGTCTCATTTCTTACCTTTCTTTTCTCTGAACCAAACCCTTTCACCACACAGAGAAGAGGCACTGATGGGTACACAAAGGTACACCTCCACCAGGAATTGCATTACCATTCTCTGTCAGCGTATCATCTCTTTGTCTTTTGTCTGCAGCCATGTTTGCATTTCTATTATGTTTCAGAAGAACAAGTCCCATTTGCTCAGACCTGAGAGATGCTTGCTGTATTTATTTGGGTGTGTGTGTGTGTGTGTGTGTGTGTGTGTGTGTGTGTGTGTTACCTTGTATTCCTGAACCACCCCATTCTGCTCCTCTTCTGGAGGGGGTTGCCAGGAGACGACAACAGCAGTCCCGTTGCTCCCGCTCTCTGTCACTGTTACCTTTCGAGGAGGTGCGCTGGGGGCTTTTGGGGATACACAAAGAAACAACACATTTCCACCTTTAATGCATGCTGTCTTACTCCCACATGCAATTTAGTTTTCAGGGTTTACCTCTGAGTGAGCCTAGGGCAGATCTAAGAACAAATGACTAATCAGGAAAATTACAACGCTTTTATCTGAAAAGTGTTTTTGTCAGTGATAAAAACTAATAACTGTTTATGATGGTGGTTTGAATTGTGGCGTATGAATAAAAACCTGTGGTCAAACTGTAGTCCTACAAAATGATAAACTTAAAATACACATCTGCTTTTTTCTGCTAATGAGAATAAAAAACAGGTCTAGAGCTCCAAACACAATTATCAACAAAGCCAAAACAAAGACAAAGTAGAAAAAGATCAGAACGCACCCACTCATGCAAGACACACACATTCTAGTAAACACTTCTGCACTCACACTTCTCTTGAACTGTTGGCAACATATGAAAATTTGCAGTTGGGTTTTAACCAAACCTCAAGAGACTGCTACAACCACACCCAATGAAAAATTAGTACAACACATGCATGCATGGGGGTGTTGTGTATGGGCTTCAGTAACCAGGCATGCGCTTAACCCACCACATTTGAACACAACATAACACTGCCACTACTCACTGCTGCATGAACAGATGCAATATGCTTTCAAACATGCAAGCTGTTCATATGAAATGGTGTAAACATTAAAAAAAACACCAAAGCACACTCGCATGAAGGCATTTACAATCCCCCCACCTTCCTCCAGTGTCTTGCCAATTTTAACATCACTGTCTGTTCCTTGAAACTCATTGAAGAAGGGGCGGACTTTGAATTCATATGTGACGCCCTTCCGCAGCTGCGTCACAACGGCGCTGTCCTCTCCGGGGGTCCGGACCTCAAACACTGCCCATTCGCTTCGCTGCTGGCCCTCTGGTGACAGCCTGTACATCACCTTATAGCCCTGAACATACTGGGATTGCTGCTCCACCTAGTAAAGATAACAAAATGGAGTTCCTTGCAGAGGTATTCACACCCATGAAAATTATTCACATTTGTCATGCTACAGCCACAAACGTCAGTGTATTTTATTTGGCAGACCAAAACAAAGAAGGGCATAATTGTGAGGAGGAAGGAAAATGATACATGGTTTTAATTTTTTTTCACAAATGAAAATATGAAAAGTTTGGGTTGCATTTGTTTTCTGTCCCTTTTATGTGGATAACATTTATTAACATCAAATGCCTTTTAAATTAGGTTATAATACTACATCATCAGCTTGAAAATCTCGCAAAGCACTCTTCAATCTCTTTAAGGTTTTCTTTGCGGCACTTGTGACCTTTATTATTTTTCAATATTTTTTGACAGTAGGTAGACAGGAAATGGGAGCAGTGAGAGAGGGGATGACATGCGACAAATGTCGCCGGGGACTGAAGCCTCAGTATATGGCCACGAGCTTAAACCCCCTACACCAACAGCACCCAGCACAATCTTAAGCTGAAAAGGCAAGAAAGGAGAGCATTAACTAGAAAAGCAGCAAAGAGCCCCATTGTAACCATGGAGAAGCTGCTGAGATCCAAAGCTCAGGTGGGAGAATCTGTTAGTTGTGCACTCCACTAATCTGGCCTTTATGGAAAAGCAGCAAGAAGAAAGTCATTTTTGGAAGAAACCCACCTAAAGTTTGACACAAGCTATGAAGGGGGTACAGCAAACATGCGGAAGAAGGTTGTCAGATGAGAACTTTTTGGCTAACTAAACTAACCACTGCGCACACCCTGCCCATAATAAAAAATCCTGGTGGCAGCATCATGCTTTGGGCATACTTCATAAACCGAAACATGGATGTTGGATGGAGTTAAATACAGTATTAAACTGAAATAAATCGTGTTAGGAGCTACAAAAAACTTGAGACTGGGGCTGAAGTTCATCTTCCAGCAGGACTAAAAACTTTAAAGGACAGAGCATGTTCATGTGTTACAATGGTCCAGTCAAAGTCCTATTTTGTAAAAAGGTGTTGGCAGAAATGCAAAGCTGGTAAAGGCATACCCCAATAGACTTGCAGCTTTGATTGTAACAAATTGTTGTTCAACAACCTTTGGTTCTAAAGCTGTCAGAGCCAAAAACTATTGACTCCAGCTGAATCCATATGCACTCCAAGGGTTACAAATTTCCATTTGTAAAAAACTTAAATTAATAAAACCTTTTGTTCAATTTAACAGTTATGCATACCTTTTTGTTGGTCTACTACATAAAATCCCATAAACTATATTAAAGATTGTGGTTTTAATGAAGCAAATTCGAGAAAGTTCAATTTTAAAATTATGTCAAAACTACATAACACTGTGGCATAACAGAATAAATATGAATTTGTGTGTCTTATACACCAGACATAGGATGGATAAGAATGCTAATTCATCACATCGTCCATCTGTTTATCCAGATTCCTCTTTTTGACTGCATCTATGCGCCATTTGGAGCAGCAGTGATTTGTGCAAACCGCATTATGAGGTCATTGGCCAAAGGTTCCTCCAAGTCTGGAGCTGGTTAAATAGGGCCCAGACTCTCAGAGCAGCCTGTCTTATCCCGTCCTGCTCTCTAATGACTTCTGAAGTCAAACATCGAGGAGGATTTGTTCACGAAGAACACAGTGTTGATAGAGCAAAATATTAAACTGCATCTGACGTAGCAAAAAAAAGTGTAGAAGTATAATTAGGAAGGATTGTTTTGTTAAATTAATCAATGCAAAATAAATGTTGCATCGTGTTGCACCAGAATTGATGAAACCAGAGCGATAATATCCCTACGGGTCCCTTTTGAAGGGAAGCAGCGCTGGCTTGTAAAGGTTTTACTGATTTCTTTATCCCTCCTCTATAAAAAAAAATGCTCCCAGCTTAGGTGGTCTTCATTAGCTGGAAAACTGCGCAAGCATTTATCGCAGCAGAAAGGAAAATGTAAAAACCAAAAAAATTCACATTGGGAATAAATTTATTGCCACAAAACGAAGAAAACTGTGTCACTTAATGATAATGTCAGCACTGCTCATGACGTGTTTTACTGGAAAATTCCAGTGAGACAAAGTAATTGGCCGTACTGATGTTTTAAATAGGTCTTGATATGTCAGAATCATTTTCACATTTCCTCAGCTCCATTCATCACTCACTGTGGCACTTAATAATACCTGCGAATGGAGGGGGTGGCCTTTTGTCAAAATGTAGGGAACAACTGAGATTGTTTTTACCATTAAGTGACTCACCCAACAGTTCAATGTATACTTTGGGATGTTTAGTGATATTGTGTATGTGATCAGTAACAGAAGCCCATTAGTACCTCATATTCAGTTTGTAGCAGGACAGAAACACCACCATAAGCTCCCAGCTGTACTTCACTACCTATCCGGTTTAACATCTGGTAGCTATTTCCACCTAAAAGAATGAGCTGGCTATCTCTTCCCTCTTAGATGTATTGTTTTAACAGTCAAATGTTTCCAATCTGACCAGGCACAGACTGGCGCGCTACACAACTGCTACTCGGTACTACAAGACGGCTGAGCCCAGAGGTTTAGTGTGGTTAGTGTGGAAAAAAGCTGCAGATCCTTATTTTCTGGCTTTAGGTTTAGGCTAATGCCAGATGGACACTGGGAGCATTTAGACTCTGTCACAGAATGTTTGCTGCAGAGTCATGTTGGTACATTAGCTCTGTTAAGCTTTCTGAGAACAGGTACATCTTAAAAATTAGAATATCGTGAAAAAGCTCAGCCTTTGTATTTTTTGCAGCACTACTGGCCTTTATTTTTCCCAGTATTTTTTTGACAGTAGATGAACAGGAAATGGGGACAGAGAGAGAGAGGAAGACATGCAGCAAATGTCACTGGGGCTGGGACTCGAACTCGGGGCAGCCGGGTCGAGGACTAAAGCCTACATACATGGGTCGCACGCTTAACCCCCTACACCGTCAGTGCTCAATCAGATAACACAAACCCTAAATTTATTTGTCTGATAAAATTGGTTGGGGCTCCTTTTGCATGAATTACTGCATCAATGCAGCGTGGCATAGATATAATCAGCCTGTGGTTCTGCTGAGGTGTTCAGAAAGCCCAGGTTGCTTTGATAGCAGCCTCAGGTCATCTACACTGTTGGGTCTGGTGTCTCTCGTCTTCCTCTTAACATTATCCCATATATTCTCTAATGGGTTTAGGTCAGCAGGTTTGCTGGGCAATTTGGCCAAGAACAGGAACACCATGGTCATTAAACCAGGTTTTGGTACCTTTGGCGGTGTGGGCAGGTGCCAAGTCCTGCTGGAAAATGAAATTAGCATCTCCATACAGCTTGTCAGCAGAAGGAAGCATGAAGTGCTCTAAAATTTCTTGGTAAATGAGTGTTGACTGTGGACCTCAGAAAACATAATGGACCAACACCACCAGATGACATAGCACCTGACATTATCACTTACTGTGGAAACTTTACACTAGTCTTCAAGCAGTGTGGATTCTGTCCCTCTCCACCTGTCCTCCAGACTCCAGGACCTTGGTTTCCAAGTGAAATGCAAACTTTACGTTACTCTGAAAACAGGACTTTGGACCACTGAGCAACAATCCACTTCTTTTTTTCCTTAGGTCATGTAAGACACTTTTGATGTCGTCTCTGGTTCAGGAGTGGCTTGATACAAGGAAGTTTACATTTTTTTTACATGTGCAGGATTCGTCTGTGCGTAATGAACCATGATGTGCTGACTATTTTCAGTCCACTCCTTTTGAAGCTCCCCCAAATTTTTCAATGTATTTTGCTTGACAATCTTCAAAAGGCTGCAGTTATCCCATCTTGCTGGTGCACCTTTACCTACCACACGTTTTCCTTCCCCTTAACATTTTTTTATGGATATGCTTAGATACAGCAATCTATGAACAACCAGCATCTTTAACAATGACCTGTGAGCCACAAAAGGTCATTGCTCCTTGTGGAGGGTGTCAGTGATTGTCTTCTGCTTATTTGTTAAGTCCTCCTCCACCAGTCTTCCTCATGATTGTGTAGACCATAATATGGCCATTACAAAACATTATTACATGCATTAAAAAGAAAATTGGAGTTATGTGATATTCTCATTTTATGAAAAATGACATTTTGGGTTTTTATTTTCTGTAAGCCATAACCATAGAAATTTCAAGGAAATAAAGGCTTGTAATATTTCACTCTACATGTAACGTATCTATATATGAGTTTCTGAAATGAGCAACAAAAAATTATTGAACTTTTTTACGATATTCACATTTTTCGAGATGTACCTGTATCAGGATCACCTGAGAGCCTTAAGGGAGAAGATGTCAAATCCATTCATGTCACAAATTTTATATGAAAAAACTGCTGGCCAAAAAGTTTTTACTGGAGAAAGCTTAAACTCACTGTCCACTGCACCCTGACAGAGGAAGATGAGAGGATGCTGGGATTATGAATGTGGATAACGACATCTGCAAGTTCTCTTTGGATCTGTCGATGGTCCACACCCTGACTGGTGGGAGGGATGTCTGTGCAGAAAAACAAAATAGAAACAGAATTAACATGAACTTATTATTACATTTACCAACATATGGTACACCTAAGCCTTGCATTTTTCCACATTTGCCACATTAAGAATACAACTTATTTTCTTAGGATTTTATATGAGAGACCAACACTAATATAAATAATGTTCACTACACATGAAAGGAAGGGGAACATGATTTAACAAAATTTCCAGCAAATAAAAATCTGAAAAGTAGAACTGAATAAAATCCACTGCAACCAACTGCCTTCAGAAGTCACCTAATTCAAGGTGTAAAAACAGTCCACCTGTGTGTAATTCTGTCTCAGTATGAATACAGCTGTTCTGTGAAGGCCCCCTTTTATATATTTAAAATGTCTTCATTGGGAGCAAAGTGGAACCAAAGTCAAATTCCTTGTTTGTGTGCACAAACCTTGTCAACAATGCTGATTATGATGTACAGGTTAAGGGTGAATTACGACAACCTCATTGAATGAAGGAAAAGCAACACTGCAGATGGTGAAATATAGTGTTGGCTGCGTTATGCAGAGGGCAGAGACAGGGAACGTGATGACAGCAATGTAGAAGACAAAACAAACATTGATAAATGTGCTTTGGTAAAATCAGACCAAAATTTTACTTCTTGGCCTACATGAAAAACACTATGTGTGGCTCAAAATTAATACCCTGAGAACACCATTCCCCTGGGGGAACAGGGTGATGGCAGTGTCAAAGCTTTTCTTCAGAACGAACAATCCTAGAAGTTAACTTGTTAGAGGCAGCAAATAACCTGACACTGAGGCGGAGGTTCGCCTACCAGTAGGACAACAAACCCAAAACATACAGACAAAGCTAGATTGGAGTGGTTTAGATCAAAGCATTTTCATGTGTACTAGAATAGTCCAGATCTAAATCCAATTGAAAATCTGTGGCAAGACTTGAAAACTGATATTCCCAAAAATCTCTATCCAATTTGCTTGAGCTTCAGCAATTTTGTACATAAGAGTTGGCAATCATTTTATTATCTAGATGTGCAAAGCTGGTAGAGACATAATCATACGAAAAGGTGATTCTACAAAGTATTGACTTAGGAGTTTGGTTTTCCCTCGTGTGAAACCGAAGTCAAATTCCTTGTTTGTTCACACAATCTTGGCCAATAAAGCCTGATTCTGATTCTGGGTACGATTACTTTTGCTCCAGGAAGATAATAGTTCCTACCTTGTGTTTTCACTGCATCTGAGATAGGACTGGGATCACTGAGCCCATAGGCATTGGCTGCTCGCACTAAGAAGAGGTAGACTGCACTGGGCTTCAGGCCCTTCAGTACAAATGACTCCGTTTTTACATGCTCTGCCAAGGTATGCCAGCTGCTCCCTGATGCATGGCTGTGAACACACAATAGAGATAATTTAATTTAAACTAGATTTGATTAAAATCTAAAAATATAATATGATCAATAAACTTCACCTGAAGGCCTCTATGATATAGGAGGTGGGTGTGGCTCCAGAATTGAGGTTTGGTTTCCAGGATAAAGTTACGGAGGTCCGTGTAACATCTGTAACCTCGGGTTTTGAAGGAGCACTAGGTATCAAGTTTGGGTCAGTCGGTCTGTTTGGCTGAACTGGGGATCCAAATTCTGAGTGCAGAACAGAAATTAAAGGAAAAATACTGGTAAAATTTTTAAGCAACCCTATTTCTCAATTAAAATAAATAATTTTAATCAACATATTTTTAGCAAAAAATCTCTTTGTAGTGATTTGCTTTACCTTGAACTTCTAAATAAGCTTTCCATGAAGCCTCTCCACTGGGAGTGGAAGCGATACAGGTGTAGGTGCCTGTGTCCCCAAGCTGGAAAAAAAGTGGGGAAAGGTTATGTGATTAAATGCAAATTACTCAAATGTTTCAACTGTTGGTAGTTTCTTTATACCTCTTTTCACACTATCTATCAATGTTCTGCCTATAAATATTCAAATAAAGTCTGTCGCAAGCAGCTGCCACTGTCTGATAATATCCGTATCATCTCTGTTTTGGCAAAACTAGGGGAAAGCACCTGGATAGGCCAAATGGCAGAATATTACCAGTCAAACGGATTAGATATTCAGAGCATTACACACTAATGAGAGGCTTTTTCTCTGTGTCACACCACTTTCTTTTAAAAAAGAAAGGCAACTGCTCCGAACAACTGATGTGGTGACAATTAGGACTGTGGTTACACCCTGATCATCCAGATGATTAGAATTTAAGTTTAGTTGAAAAAGAGATATTTTCTGATTTAATGTGCGCCTCCAATAGTATTGTACTGGAATTTATTTATATTGAAATTCAAAACTACAAATTCAGTTACAATTTTATATGAACATCTCAGCAGCCTCAACGTCGTGTTAATTTGACCAACCCTCTTGTCTTGCTCGAGTTCATTTCATTTAAATTACCGATTTACTGCTACAAACCCAGATTTTAAGCATAGTCCACATATTTTCAATAGATTCCAGAGGCATTGTGTCAGCCTGTTTTATGGTTCTAAAGCCAGTTTTGATGTGTGTTTGGGATCATAGTCCTATTTGAACACCAAACTGTGTCCAAGTTTCAACCATCTGGCTGCTGATTGGAGGTGAAGGCAAATAATTTGAAGGTATTATTCCTTCATTATTTTCTTCACTTTGTGCAATAGACAAGTACCACTGGGATCAGAGTAGCCCCACAGGATAAAGCTGCGGCCACAATGATTAACATTTGTTATAGGGTTCTAAGCTATAAGATATAGTGCCTCCAAACATACTTCCTTTCACTATGGCTTAACAGCTCCATCTTTTTCTCATCTGTCCTTGAACTTTTCTTTCGAAGGGATGGGTTTAGTTCACGTTACATTGATGGTGTCGCCATCAGTGTTCCAGTGGTCTGATCTCCAGTTCATTGAAAGTTTGAGCTTTGGTGGATCTGGGTCTTCCTGTAACATCCTAATCATTTCCCTAATATCTAAGATTGACAGTTTGGGTCTCCTTGGCAAAGTAGTGACACATTCGAATAACCTTTATTTATGTGCAGTTATTTCAACAGGTCATTTTGAAATTTGCAGTTGTTTTTATGACTGGCTTCAAAAGACTTAAAACTTGAATAAAATTGAAATTCACAAAAAAATGACAAAAACATAATTTAATACTGTACAGAACCAAGGATCAAAGCCATTCATAACTGATGAGCTTTTGTTATATCCAATCTGCTAAAATCTAAAAAGGTATACAAAGGCAGACATTATTTAGCAAAGTAGAAAACACTGTTCTCACACTGATGCATTTTTAAGAAGTCTACTCTGTTAACTGAAGGAAAGCCTCCAAGACAAATATCTCTGCTGTGCTTTGTTGGTGATTTATAATCTGCTAAAGGCTACTGTGGTGAGCAAAACAAACAGCAAAAAACAGAAAGAGATAAATAGTTTGAATAACAACATATAATCATGTCCTCCAAAATGTCCCCAAAGTGTGTATTTTTTGGTTTGGGTGGAAGGAAATCTATTATAATTTGATCAAAACAACACTCATGAAACCATATTAAGAAAATGAATTACCCAACGCGTCAGAAACATCTTCATTAAAACGTTGTCTGGGAAAAATGACAAGTTCATTAATGTAAAGTGCCTGCAGAGTTTCCTCTGCCTCAGCTTGAGAACGATTCAGATGCATCGCCT
Source organism: Crenichthys baileyi (assembly GCA_036173005.1). Classification (NCBI taxonomy): domain Eukaryota; kingdom Metazoa; phylum Chordata; class Actinopteri; order Cyprinodontiformes; family Goodeidae; genus Crenichthys; species Crenichthys baileyi. The sequence goes on from JAHHUM010000900.1 coordinate 449,720, forward strand.
CCTGCCTGCCTCGCAATAGCGTCCCAATCACGCTGCAATCTTGTCACGATGAGACACGCCAGCATTCATCAGAACACAGTAAACTGACGTGAACTCCGACCCCTTGATGCCTCAATCTGGAAGACACGTCAGCACCCCCTGCTCGTCTCTGCCTGAGAACGCTCTGCATTACAGGGCCTGCTGTGAAGCCCGTGAAGCCCGAACACACGGTCACACACGGGATGACACACAAAACCCACTGTTGTTGCTGACTGACAGGAGCTACATAGTGTTTGACTTCACAGACTCCATTTAAAACCCTCAACAACTGACTGACAGCCCACTGAGAGCTGGTTGCTGGCAGAAACACATGCTTTATTTACCAACCAGCAGGGGTTTGCCAAGCTCATTATGGATAGAGCTAGGACAACTTTGAAGCCTACTGGAATGTAACTTATATATAGTAGAATATAGTAGAAAAACCAAGCTTGAAAAACATCTTATACTCTACCTGGCGAAAGCATTTATATTACTTTAACGTTTTCAGATTTTGTCATGTTATAGTTTTAAATTTCAGTGTATTGTATTGCTATTTTATTTAACTGAGCAGCACAAAATAGTGTATAACTGTGAAAAGGATGATTGGTTTTAACATTTTTTTTATAAAAATGGTGGTGATTTATTGTTATTCTGATAGATCTAAATTAAACCTAACGCAACCAATCACCTTCAGAAGTCATCTAATTATTTAATTATTTACAAACCACCTGTGTGTGATTGAATGTCAGTACAAACACAGCTGTTCTGTAAAGGCCTAAGAAGTGTGTTAGTGAACAAACAGCATCATGATGAACAAGAAACACAGCAGACAGGTTAGGGAGAAAGTTGTGGAGATGTTTAGAGCGGCTTTAAGTTATCAAACAGAATCTTAAATTTTTAACATTTAACTGAGTATTGTTTAATCCATTTTCTGAAAGTAAACCTTCCAAGACATGGCCATTGACCTAAACTGGCAGGCTGGACACAGTAAAACACAATATGAAGCTCGTGGTTCTTAAGTAAAAAAATCAGAAAAAGTAAAAGGTGTATGAATAGTTTTACAAGGCACTGCAATATTCCCATCAACTGGAACCATGTGTCTTACCTTTGCATATCGTATCTGTAGCGCGCCTGTGTCCAACTGTTTGACCCTTGAGTCATGTGTAGACACTAAAATGCTGTCCTTCCTCCACAGGATGGTGGGTGTGGGGTTACCAGATGTCACACAGCTCAGGACCACAGTTCCATCCACAGCCACCGTTTGGTTGGTGGGCCCCTGTCGTATAACTGGTGGCGGGCGGTCTGACACAACTGGGGAAGAGAGGCAGGGAAATGGGCAATTACAAGAAGCCGTGGAAGCTGCTAATGTGGTGTAGCCAGGTAAAAGGAAACTGGGATTCAGTCAATTATATCCAGCTGGGAGAAAGCAAACACAAAATGTAGAGGAAAGTGAGACCTGAACAAACAGCGAGCAGCGATATAAAAATGTGAAAACTGTGTGGATTGTAGCAGAGGAATTTAGTTCAATTATTAAGAACTGGAAGCAATTTCCTAATCATTCAGCTGCAGGTGTTAATGGTAGCTAAATAAAAGCAGCGAACAAAAATAAAAAATCCTTGTTTCTTCTTCATCCCGACGCCTCGCTGTATGCATCGAAGTATTAGCAGTCAAGAAATCAGGAACACCACCCCCGACAACAAAGAAGCAAAAAAAGAAGGCTTAAATACATGCAGTCAGAACAGACAACGTTATTAACAGAAGGATGCTGAAATTCTTCCCAGCTTCACAGCCTGCGTTAACAACGGGTGTTCAACCATTGGGCACACAGACAAAAACAGGCCCAGATGGAAAGCATATATTTAATTAAAAGGCCTAAAATCCACAGTAGACCACAATAATCGTTATATATATATATATATATATATATATATGTATATATATATATATATAAAATATATATAGTTTTAATATATATATATATATATATATGTATATGTATATGTATATATGTGTGTATATGTGACGCACCACGGCAAAACCAGGAACAAGTCGGCAGAGCACAAACGGAGAAAATGAGGAAAAACCGTCAATTTCTGAGAAAATGGTTATTTTCGTTTTATTGCAAAATGTGCAAGTTGAAATTATGAAGTATCCACTCAATTCTTTAAATAACAGTTTTGGAGGTTTTAAAATGGTAAATTTTATATTTAAACTCGGCCGTTAAACTCGGCTTGTTTTGAGCCTAAAATCAGCCAGTTCATATTTACATTTTGGGGAGGGGAAAATCCTCAGCTCATTTCTGTAGCGGCTTTGTTTGGCTCCGCGCTGGCTTTTGTTCTGCTTGTCGACCAATAACCAGCGTGCTTCAAGAAACCTCATGGCTACTTAACAGCTCCTATGAACAAATAATGTATTTCTTCACGAAGGACCAAGCTCAACGTGTGGCAAACGAACTGAATCGCGGCCATTACAGCGCTTCACTGTGGGAGTACATGTTCAGCAGTACCATCGCCGGACTCTCTTCAGATTCTGGCAGGACATGAGAATAATCGGACATCTTGAAGCAAACCGGCGCTAGAAACTTCAGCACAAACCACATCCACCAAGAAGACGCCACAGAAAAGAAAACACGCCAGGACAACGTATTCCATCGGAGGCCGGAATACCTTTCAGTTTCTTATGGGGTCAGTTTGATAACTTTTTAAAAAACTATTTTAAATCATGTACTGAAGCGGACAAATCACATAAACCTGACCAGCCAAATATTAAAATCGGCTTGAGTGAGGTTTGCGTTTGTATTTTTAATCTAAGCTTGAGGTAGTTTTTTTTTTCTTCCCCCTGCGCTGGGTGATCGGTGGTCACAACAACAGTTTTTTGGCTAGCGTAGATACACGAGTTTAGCTGGACAATCACTGTATCCCATGTGAAAATTTACTTGAGAGGGGGTTGTATTTTCAATCTAAGCTTGAGATAGGTTTTTTGTTCCCCCTGCACTGGGTGATCAGTGTTCACAACGAAGTTTTTTTGTCTAGCGTAGCTACACGAGGTTAGCATCTACTGTATCCCATTCACAATGTGAAAATCGACTTAATCAAATTAAAACTTTAATTTGATTAAAACTTTTTAATCAAAGTTTCAGGTTGAAAAATAAAACAAAAAACAAAAAACCTTTTTCTATTTTTTGTGTTAGAGGTTTATTTCTATAAACACACCTATATGCAGAAAAAACGTGGTGTGTTGTCATACCAATTTTGTCAGCACTCGTCGATGTAAACCATAAGCTGAATATTTCCTTTGTTTTCCACCAAGTTTGCCCCAGACTGTGGCTTTGGGCTTATCAAACAAGCATACAAGAGGACCAGGGTCAGCACATTGGCAGATATCGCCAAAGTCTATTCCATCTGATAGAAAATCGAAGAAGAAAGTCATATGCATGAAAACTAAAATGCTTATTTCTATTATGGTCCTTCTGTGTACAGGTAGTGGAAAACAGCTCGCCAGAAAGTCGCCTCAACATCCCACAGCTGGTCGGACTGGAAGATGGCACGATGTTAGTCAACACCGTTGACTGGCAGGCACACCTGAGTCCCTACTTCCAAAAGCTCCCACAGATCAAGAGTTACCAGCACTTCAGGTATCTATTATGCAGACTTCCACAGTCTGTATTTCTCAATAACAAAGAGACATGCAATATTTTAATTGTCTTTTGTGTGCTTTTATTAACAGCTTTGATGCCAAAAGACCTGGTGTGGTCCTAGCTAGGACTCGCAATGACGCAGAGCCTGTTAGCTTTCAGCTCCTGTTTGACCCGGGAGTTCTACCCCAAGTCGTCTGTGTTCCTGTCCTGCCTGCACCTGGACTGGCCACGGACAGACAGACTTATCTTTATTCAAAGATTAGGCCTTTCTGTTCCGATGAAGCGAAGGACATTACATGCCCAACACCACAAAGCACTACACAGAATAGCACACAGAAGAGGATGATGGTGTGACACTGTGACTGTGACAATTTGTAATGTGTATAAAGTTGTAAATAAAAATTACATTTTTGAAATGATCAAAGTCAAGTTATTGCCCATTTTTCTTCCTTGGTCCATTAAAGTCAAGAGGTTTGCAGACATAAAATTTGATGGGTACATACAGATTAAATAGCTGTAGCACCAGCCTCTTCTAGATTAACTCGTATTCAAAATGTGTAAACTATTAACACATAGCTCTATTCATACCTGCACACATAAAATGAAGACTGATAAACAATATTTCTGCATGCTACAATAATCTTTGGACATTTCATATTACATATTAAGAAGAACACATCCACATTATTATGATATTTTCCTAATTGCTGTGAGATAGGATTTCAAACTCGGCCTGAGGCAGAATATTTAATAGACTAGAACTTTAAGTGAGACTGATCTAAAAACCAAACCAAACCAATCACCAGGATGCAGACATTAGGTTGCAGTCATGATGCAATTTGCAAACATAAATAATATAAAAAATAGATTGGAATGCAGTGTTGTAAATTATCTTTACATAGAAAAATACTACTATGAGTTCAGTGACAGAAGTCTTGCAGTCAGTTGGAGCTTCTGTTGACAAACAGTTGGGGGAGGTGGGCTATTCAAAGTTATTTAAATTAGCAGCTTTTGTCACCACCCTGCTTTCAGGGAGAGAAAACAATGAATCTTTGAGTGCTGATTTCTCAGAAAAGTAGTCTGGTGAGTGCAGACATTCAGATGGTCATATCCTATTCAATTCTTTTTTGATTTCCACAAGTTTGACATCATTGGAAAGCTGAGACTAAACTCTTTCAGGATCTGTAAATAACTCAAAACGGCCCCAGGTAGACTTGTTCCTGGTTTTGCCACGGCCAGTCACATATATTTTTAATTCAGTTACATTGGAGGATTTTTTAGCATCAACATCCTGTTTGAGGCCATGTCATAACACACCAATTGGATTTAAGTTCAGATCTGACAAGGCCACTGTGAAACATAATTCTTTTGTTTATTCAGGTAATTTAGAGGTCGACTTGCTGGTGTGCTTAGGATTATTTTCTGGCTGCAGAACCCAACTTTGCTTGAGTTTAAGTTGACAAACGGAAGTAACCCGACATTCTTCTTCAAGGTCTTCTGATAGAATGCAGAATTAATGTTTCCATCAATAACGTCACCCAGGTCCTAAAGCAGCAAAGTTGTCCCAGACCAACACACTACCACCACCATGTTTGACTGTTGTTATAGCCTTGTTTTTCTGAAATGCCGTTAGTTTTATGCGAGATATAAAGAGATGCACACTTTACAAAAAAATTGACTTTTGAGCCATCGGTCCACACAGTATTTTCTCAAAGGTTTTGGGGATTATCAACATGTTTTTTAGGAAATGTGAGATGGACCTGTGCCTTCTTTATAGTAAGCAGTGGTTTACAGTAAGTAAAATAAAGCAAGTAAGGCCTGCAGTTCTTCAATTGTTGTTATTAGTCCTTTTTTGACCTCCTGGATGAGTCATCAATATGCTCTTGAAGTAACTTTTGTTGGCCGGCCACTCCAGGGAAGGTTCCTAACTGTTCCATGTTTTCTCGATTTGTTCTCTTTTAGTGATTCGTGATTCTATAGGTTAGGCAGTAATCAGGCCTGGATTAGGCTAGTGAAACCGAACCAAAAAAATGACTCTGAACCTATATTGTCATGTATATTTTGGGAAGAATTCCCTCTAGAATGTAGGAGCACAACTGAGGTAATGTGAGTGAAGTCATATGCTTTAGGCAGGAAAAAGGAGTATGTGACCAAAAACTCAAAACATCTTAAGCTGCTACTTTATAAAAACAGTAAACGATATTCAAAGGATTTGGTTATGTTTTCTGACCCCTTTCAATTGTTTTTCTAGTTGAACGTCAGAGGAAACTGTGAACCTTCAAAAGAGCACAAATTATTGGATTGATTCAAAAGCTTTCGGTATTCATTTTTATGGAAGAAAATGTTTAGACAATATTAAATATGTAAAGTTTATAAATAATAAAAGTCACGGCCATTATGTCCTGAAAGAAGTAAACATTTTGATATTAGAATGATAGAAAAAACACTCTAGAAGCAGTTACAGGTCAAAATACATTATGTAGGATCTCAATAGTTTAAACACTTTAGTGCTTACACAACAAGACCAGCAAGCACACACAAAAATATAAGATGTAAAGGAGGAACTTATTTCATTTTATATGCTCAATCCTGTGTGTGATTCATCATGTTCCTACATTGCCTCTGTTCCTCTTGTCATTATTATTATTCATAGCCCTACTGATGACCATTGCTGTCTACCCTTCTGATTTACTTGCAAATTGCATTCATTGAGGAAAGCTCAAATTATTAGCAAACACAGAGTAAGGCAACATATCATGATGTATGTATGTGTGCATAGATCTTTGGAAATGTGTTGCGGTGTAATCTGTGGCTGCTTTGTCTCGCTTTTGTATAAGGGATGGTAAAATTACTAAAACACTGTCAGTATGACCTGTTATTACCAGATCTGCCTGCGGAGAAGTGTTGGCCTCAGAGTGGCCTGCTCACTTTAATAACTGTTATTATTATCCAGAGAGCAGGACTGAATGAGAAACAGAAGAGTAGAGAGATAAAGCATTCCATTGTAGGCCTTTAATGAGGAGGGACATTTGGTAAATGAGGGGATGAATCTAGGTGTGTCATAGACAGAGTAATAGTTGCCCAGATATCTGAGGGACTGGTGGAAGCGAGGCAACAGTCGTCCACACGGCTGACAGCGATTGGCTAAGCTGCGTAATTACAGGAGCCAGTCCAGACCTCACCACATGGCCGCAGTCTTCCAACATTAGACAATAGCAAGCCAAGCATGGAATACTGAAGGAGACATTAGCAAGCATGAAGCCAGAGCAGCAGGAAAGTAAGCCATGGTTTGGATGCACAGGCACCAGAGAGTCTCAACCTCCCGACAGGAACACTCTGAACAGGCCAGACCAAACCTCACAAACCTCAATACGGATTGTAATACGCTTTAGAGCACAACCACAATATTACAGATGAACAGTATTATACTCACAAGCTTTAGGTTATCTAAAATTCCAATATATCCAATATATTAACTTCTCTTTATGTGTTATTAAGTCAGTCCCAGGCTTTGTTGCATGTAGAAACGGTCTATAAAGATACTATCGAGTGGTGTATTTTTTGTTTCTTTGTTAATGTACACTGCCAGAAGAAACACAGCTGGGTAATAAAAGTATGGATTTCCACTTAAGGAATTTACAACACACAAAGTTTTGTAATAATTTGCAATTAAAAAAAAACATCTAAATCTGCTTTGCGTGTATTTGGGTTAATGACATCACAAAAAGCAACAGGAACAAAGCTGATCAGGTGGCATTAGGACAACTTTTAGCAGATTAGCATCTTCTGACAAACTCTAAAGCATTTGTGCTGTCTTTGAGTTAGAAAAAGTTCAACCTTACATGTTCAACTGAGATTACCCCACATTATGATGCAAGGTGCTATGGATTGCCAAATTACAGCAAATGGTGACAGGTACCATGGTCATTCAGAACCTAAACTGGTACAAATCTGTTTATATCCCTTTTGTCTATCAATAGAAAAAAATCACAATGGATGGATGGAGGGATGGCAGGCATTCACCAGACAATGTGGCTTGAAATGACCACCAACTTTCTTTAATTATAAAATCTGGCTGTTCCAGTGTGCCCTGGTCATCTTTACGAACCGCTTCCATGTGTTACTGTTGTTTTTTTTTTTTTTTTTTACAAGTGAATCAAATACAAGTAAACATATTCAAAAAATGTTATTAAAAATCATGTATATAAACATGTATATAAGAGGGAACAGCAAGAAAGATGCCAAAAGAACTTGGACCAGCTGCCCAGTGCCTTTTGTGATGTTGCCATATGCAGGTGTGCATGTGCAAATAATCATGAAATGTTAGTCCAATGAGTTTTATTGATTTTACTGAGAGGTTTGGCTAGTATCTTTAAAAGAAGAGTTGCTTACCATCAGTAACCTCAAGCAAGGCCTTGGTGATCACACTGCCTGCGATGTTCAGAGCCTGACAGCTGTAATATCCCATGTCAGAGCGTTCAGCGTCTGTGATGGTCAGATCCCCGGACTGAGATACAGAAAATCGGCTGGAGGGCTGTGGTGGTTGATACGAGAACAGAAGGTTCTATAGGGAAAACAGAACAGAAGCTTTGATCAAAACAGAACCAGTGTGCCTTAATATTGCTATTACAAGTCTGTATACAGTGCTTTGAATAGAACTATTCACACTTTTCCCCATTTTGCTCCGTTACATCCACAAACCTTAGTATATTTTGATTGGATTTTATTTGACAGACCAGGACAATGTAGTACATAATTGTGAACGAGAGGCTTTTGATTTTGTTTTTTATATTATAAAAAAGTGTAATAAACCCAATTTACTCTAAACCACTAAATAATTCCAGTGCAACCAAATCAGTAAGGTTTGTGGTTGTAATGTGGAAAATATATGAAAACTTGAGTGTGAATTCAAAATGAGTGTGGAACTAAACTGCTTCACTTTTGCGCCCTTCCCTTTACCTGACTGCCTTCCCTCTGCCAGAAAATGGCCGGCTGTGGGTTCCCAGTGGCCTCACACTGGAAGGTGACTGTCCTGCCAACTCCAACCACCTGGTTCCTCGGTCTTACCACAAATGCTGGGGGCACTGCAGGACAACCATGTAAATGGTTAACCACAGAAAAAGCAAAGACATCATAGCACACTACAGTACAAAATGATAACAAAACCACCAAACATCCAGAATTTTTTGAATAGAGGACAAAAGAAATTTGCTTGTATTCAAATTTGTTGTGGCTTAGTTTCTGTCTACATGGTGAGTGCCGTGCAGATTAAACAGTATAGCATTTGAATCCAAAATGTAAGCATGGGATAAATATAATAAATAGAAAGAAAAAAACAATAGCTACTCCCATACTGCTCATTTGCATGTGCAAAGCCATAGACCATTAAAATTTACATGGAAATGGGGAATAAATTTGAGCCATCTGTCCATGCTGACAACTTCCAATAGTGTAGGCCTCACCAGAATACTGTGTTCAAGCATCTTAATAACAAATTCTAGCTCAAATAAAGAGTGCTTTTATAGCCAAATGACAACCATGCAGTTCTGTGGTGACACAGGTTTAATAGGGTCCTAGGAAAGGACAAACAGTCTGAACAGAGAGGTCAAAAGACAGGTAAGCTTACTCTAAATATGTCCTCAAACACTTAAACCTAAAAAAAACATTTTGTATTTTTTAAAGGAAGTTGTTTATTATATACACAAATGCAATCTCAAAACTGTCATCTAAGAAACAGACACAATTTATGTATAAGTGCCAGGTGATTTTTTAGGGAGAGGAGCTCCTTTAAAACAAAAGAATGAAATGATGCAGCTTTACCTTGGAGGCACAAGATGAGCGTATTTTTTTTACCCACTAATATCCTTTTGTTACTGTTGCCCATGACAACAGAAACATGATTGCTGATTGAACGGTGGAGAGGTGATGGGTGAAGGATGAAGGGGGGGTTGTGACACCTTCCTGTCTCTTTCAGGGTGGTGAAAAGGTGACGGGTGACATTTCAACTTACCAGACATGACTAAAAAGGAAACAAAAAACAATGCAAAATGCCAGGATGAATAAACAAATAATAAAAACAGCATGACAACAAAGGAAAGTCAGTATGATGTCCATAGATATAAATAAGCATTTTGTTTTAATCCAGTGGAAATAAAGACATGTTTCATCCTTGATTCAAACCCTAGGGACCAGTTGATACAGAAGTATAACTTTGGGTGATCAGGACACACTTAAAATGCATATACAAAAGAAATAAATTCTATTTTTTTTATTGTGTTAGGATCATTTCAAGTAAAAAAGACAGAATTAAATAAGATAAACTTAAAATATTCCACAGATAAGAATATGTAGCACAAGCAAAGATAAGACATATGTTGTTCAAGCCATTTCAAAGGTATTCCTGTAACGTGAACCATTTCACATCATGTCACATTATGCACGGTGGAGCAGTTGGTAGCACTACTGCCTTGCAGCAGTGTGTGAATGAGTGTTCATGGTTGTTTGTGTGTTGTCCTGCGATGGACTGGCGACCTGTCCAGGGTGTACCCTGCCTCCCTCCCAAAGACTGCTGGAGATAGGCACCAGCTTCCCGCGACCCAGTATAGAAGAAGCAGTATAGAAAATGAATGACTGACTGATGACTGACTTCATATGTCTTCATGATACACTTTTCAGATTTTTAATTTGTAAAATTGTATAATCAGGTATCCTTTATCTTTTCCTTCACAAGTATGTGCTATTTTTGTCAATCACATAACATCCCAATAAAATACATTAACCCTTGTGGTTATATGGTGACAAAAGGTACAAGGCACTTCAGGCTAAGCATCATTGTGGTTTATTTATTTCCTTTTTACCCAGGCGCTATTTGAAGATGAACCCTTAATGAAATTCTTGAAGACCCCAATGGGATGCTAGATCCTGAAACACAGCTTTGCATTTTTATACCAGGTCCATAAAAACACAAGGTGAATGTTAACTGTCACTTGCCGTTCATAAATCTCCCTCTGGCCAATCACTCACCTAATCTAATCTGTCTGCTTCGGCGGCTCACTCGGAAACATAAATGCTGTCAATCAGAATAATGACTGAACCCTTCCTCCTCCCCATGCCCATAGCTGGCCTTTAAAATGCAGATAAGACTCACATCAAACACTTTTAGAACAAGACGCTCATGACTATCTGTGAGCAAGAGCTTCTAGATACGAATGATCGTAGGACACCTGCAAATACACAACCCTCACTCACCCCACACCCCTGTTTATAACCATTCATATGTGTCTCAGTCTTTAATTAGGTAAACTACCCTAGTTGCTCTGATTACAGTGATGCCAGGAGCATAAGGAGATCCTTAAATCTGAACTGGCTAAATTGCTTCCTATTGGTTTTTAGCATGAAGAGAGATTTTCTATTGTGGGGTTCCTACACCTTTTTCATGACCAAACTCCTTTCATTTCCAAATTCAAATTCTCAGAGCTCCCAGTCCCTTTTTGACAACTGATAAATGGATAGATGGATGGATGGATGGATGGATGGATGGATGGATGGATGGATGGATGGATGGATGGATGGATGGATGGATGGATGGATGGATTGGATTGACGGATGGATGACGGATGGATGGATGGATGGACGGATGGATGATGGATGGATGGACGGAGGGACGGAAATTACCACTCCTATTTTGGCAATAGGACAGGTAATTTAATCTGGAAGCAAATATTTATTTTTCTTATACTTATCCACACCTAAAAAATGTTTTAATCAAGTTTAAATTTATCCAGACTTTGGAGGAACCTTGTTATCAATAACAAGACTAGTTGGAACATAAAAATCCCAAGCACCTTAGCTTCCTTTAGGAGTCAGGCCAAGAATGCAAGACCACCAATAATTCATTGATCATTGTAAGAGCATACTTCAAATACCCTGTCCCTCAAGACAAAATGTGTCTCTCACAACATTCTGTAAGCAATATAGCATGAAAGACAATGTGATTGTCAGGACAGATGAATACAGAAGCAAATATGTAGCAGAGGTCATTACCGCAGCAAGGGGGTTCAGTGACCTGCCATTTCACAACCTTCGTATGTGTGGGTTGTTTACAAAATATATTGGAGTTTATTTCACACCTCAACCTCTTTTTAAAAGTTGAACAAATAAAAGTAAACTGCAGTAAGTTACATGTTGCAATAACAAACTATTACCTCTTGGCAAAACAACAAACCACCTTTGTAAGTGTAACTGATTTTTTTACTATGTAACAATATTCAACATGGCTATCAATTCTTATGTGTCTTTGTGTAAAATGGGGTATTAATTTATTTAGTTTATTCATACTGTGCCAACCACCCCCGACACACACACACACTCTGCAATGCCCCAAAGGGGATTCGCCCCCCCACTCTCGAAACCTCTGTGCTAGGGTACTATCCTTCTGAAAGTTGTTTAGCTTCTACTATATTTTAAACTAATTTTCTATATTTTGCTCTGAAACAGGTTTCAACATTTATCACCACAGTAACAGCACAACATGTGCTGACAAATAAGTTTCCCTTATTCACACTCAGTTGGCACCAGCTCCAAGCCGCCATCCAGTCTTTTTACATGGGCTATTAGCAACACTGCTCTGGGGACCACAATTCTTTTCAAGACTTTTTCTATACATAAATCAGTGCTGAAAGCAAAGAACCAGCTGAGAAAGAAAATAAAACATTGATTTTCTGGGTGCAACTTCAGTGCAGTCTAAACAATGAATTAATATAAACATGCCATATACTGATAAATTTTAATAAAAAAAATACAGAGTAAACATTATCTGACCACGCCGGATACCGAAACAAAATCCATCTTGTGCAGTATTTTGTGCACCTTTCTTTACACAACTCTTTGCCATATTCTCATGTGGCTTAGATTAATGATTTCACAATGAAGCCATAAATATGGCAAGTGACTTGGTCGATTACGTGTTGGTTCAATCAATTAGGTGAATATTTTTCTTGACATATTTATAAGTCCAGAGGAGTTGTAGCTGGCTGATAAACAAGCATGTAAAACAATAATTCACTGATTGAGTTAGTTACTGGAGCAAGAACCCTTTGAAAGAAAAATAGCCCAGGGCGCCACTTCCACAGTGTTGTCTTTGTTCACTGAGAATCTGACCGCAGAAGGTGAGAGAAAACCCCCCTGGCACCAGAGACCAAGAATCCCTTAAACGGTGTGGCTCTGAAGGCCCTAAGTGATACTATGCGCCTCGAATTTTTTTTTTAAAGACATTTAGCAGTGTAATAATACAATTAACTCCAAAGACAAGACAATATATTGGATATGCAAGCATGAGACAAGGTGATATTTTAGCTATTTTTTTGAGGAAAAATAAGAATGCCCATTATTTTGGCCCGGTAAAGTTTTCACAAACCACAAACTGTAATTTTAAAGCTGTAATCAAGATAGATAAATATATTGAATATTTGTGTGCTTAGAATGGAACTCTGAGAAACCCCACATGTAATCTCTGCTTGATCTGATTTATAATTGCCAGTTTTCCTACTTTTACAAAGTTGAGGTGTAGCTGATGCCAAAAAGCATAAAAACAATTTTTTTACACAAATAGGATAAACATTTCATTAATCTTTATTCTGTGTAGAAGTATCCAATTAGTTTTTTAGGTTTTTAACCACACCTGATCAAATACAGTTCAAGACTCAATAAAAATAAAAAATAAATAAATTTTGAATCAGCCCTGTATTGTCATTACAGGGCTGAATGAGCTAGTCGTGGTATTCTCACAGTTCTTAAAAGTCATTTGTATCTTGTCTGTCACTGTCCTTTCTTCCTTGTGAAAACAAAGAGGGAGCAATTTTAATACTAGTGTAGCTTTAGGAACATTTTAGAATTAGAAAAGCATAGAACTGCAGAATATAGGCAAATTAAAACGGTTCTGGATTATTCTACACTATTTTAAAATTCTTTGAAACACAACATACAAAAAAGAAAAAAATGGGCATTCTTAGTTTTTCCAAAAATATTGATAAAATATTGACTTTTTGTAAGCCGAATATTGTTCAGGGTCTTGTCTAGAGAGCTGGACGTATTGTTACACCCCTACAAAATACCAGTCTATTGGCCTCTTTGCAAGACATTTTTACCTTGGAATTATTTTATTCTGCAGCACAGTTACTCTACTGCAAAAGCTAAGCAACATTGCCCAACTCTGAGATTTGATGCAGGCTGAGGGCTATGCCCACTAAACCGACAGACTAAACTGTTGCTCCCCACATCACAGATTTATTCACTACTACAGTGACATCCCACTACCTATACATCGTCTTTTCTGCTTTGGCCCATTTAGACCTACAATTACCCAGCTTTTCTTTCCATCCCTGTGCCCGCGTCTGTAATTAGAAGCATGTCATTTCCGAGCGTGGGACTGTGGCCTGCTTGCCTTTAATTAGCCGGACTACTCACTACCCACAGCCTTGCTGGCCTCTGTGCATCCTGGGCTGCATAAACTTCACTCTGAGGAGAGAGTTGAAATTGTTCTAGGCATCAGTCAGTGTCTGATTTAAACAATATGATTCCTGTCATGCCATCATTCTTTTAACACTCCTCTTCATAACTGTGGCATAATTTCTTGGCTGAAGGAAAGCCAGTTGAGGGATTTGCACTATTTAACTCTCACCAGATTGCGAGTTGAAAAGGCTTGATGTATGACAAGAAGTTCAGTGCTTTGGTATCATCATGCAGACAGCAGAGAATTGCCTGAGGTTGGGACATTTCATTTCCACTGAGGACGGGGTGGGGTGGGGTGGGGTGGGGGTTGTGGGGTGTGGGGGTTAGCATTTCAAATATGAAAGTCAGGAGAACAGCTTATTGAGCCATGCATCAATGCAGATCCTTTTCATTAACTAACCTTTCATCAAGGGAAAGAATGGGGGGGGGGGGAGCAATAAGAGACGGAGATATATTGATGAGGGTATTGGCAGGTGGACCTAATCCTATGCCTCAAACCAGCCTAAAGATTGGTGTCTAACAGTGCAAAGTGGGGATTGATTGCAAAGGATGGCCATGTAAAAATAAAGTGTATTTTCATATAGGGGGTTGGCAGAAGAAGAGTTTCCTCATGTCCTTAAATTTCTGGTGTGCACACTGCTGGTGGTGACATTAATATGACTGACCTAACTGTAGAGATTTCTCGCCAGCCCTCCCATCCTATCACCCCCACCCCCACCCCCACCATGGCCCCCAGCTCCCAATTCCCTACCCGTTACGCATCAATTGTGAGCCAACCCTCAACCACCAGCATACGCTCCAGCGTATCCCCGCCATCCAATCCTCAGTCTTTGTGCTCAAATCTTCCTCCTTCTTCCCTCCCCTCTTGTCTCACCAGACTCCAAACATTCCCATTAGTTTGGCATTAAATGGCCCCTGTGTTACTTCAAGTCTCAGGAGACTTTTGGGGTTTCCCCCCCCCCCATTTTCCCTGAATGGTTTCTTTCTGAAAGTTCACACTCTGTGACCAGCTGCTTTATAGTCCGACCGTGTTAATAAGAGGTCCTATTGAGAGGGCCACAGGAGACACACACATATATTCCATGGGTTTACAAATGGTACTGTAAGTCTGCAAACATGATAGAAGTCAGTCCTCTGGAGAAATGCCACTTGTATAAGGCAAATGAAATCGATTGTTGCTGAGCTCCCCTGTGCACAGCTCTACAGCTGCTATAGATTTTAGCATTCTTTTTTTTTATTAGAAATCAATCGGCTAATTGAAAGAGAAGAGTTTGAAGTGATGATCCTATAGTAGCCAAGCTGGTGGCTACTTTTGCTTTGTAGCTGGGTTAAATAAATTACTTTTCATTTAAGCTGCACTAAAACTCAAATTGGAAATGAATTTAGAAGAGTTGTCCAGGGGGCTGTGAATAGAATATGTGGCAAACAGAACAGTGTAAAACTTTAGACTTATAATTATACCTAATCTTGCCTACCATGGACGGTGAGCGTGGCCGATGCCTCCGCCTTGCCCACCATATTCTCTGCCACACAAGTGTAGGAGCCTACATCAGCAGAGATCACACGTCGAATCTTCAGGGTGTGGTCTTCACGGATCTCATATCTGGATTTGAATCAAATGTCGACAAATATCAAAATGACCAAAGGCACAGACTAAAGAGTCAAAGAAGAGTTTTTGTTTGGATAGGTCATACCGTCCTTTGGGCAGGTCGCCATCGTCTTTCCTCCAGCGTACAGTAGGAACTGGGTCACCACGAGCCTCACACCTAAACTCCACACTTTGGTCAATTAAGACCACCGTACTGCTCGGGCGACGCACAAAGCTGGGACGCTCTACAGAAATTACACAAGAACTCAATTAAGCAGTGAACATGAAATCTCTAGCTTTGATTTACAGATCGATCTATCTGTCTGTCTGTCTATCTGCCTGTCTGTCTGTCTATCTATTAC
The DNA here is from genome assembly GCA_036173005.1 of Crenichthys baileyi. Taxonomy (NCBI): domain Eukaryota; kingdom Metazoa; phylum Chordata; class Actinopteri; order Cyprinodontiformes; family Goodeidae; genus Crenichthys; species Crenichthys baileyi. Next base: position 465,834 of record JAHHUM010000900.1, read on the forward strand.
TCCCTTTATACAAACACAAAACACAGATCACTAATTATCTTAAAGTTTATCTAATAATTTGCATAAAAATATTTTTGACAGAATGCGCTCAAATGAAAAAATAGAATTATGTTCTTCCAAATAAACAGAACATTTATTTAGAGGTAAACTTACCAGCTTTAGCACTTAATTAATTAATATGAAAATAAATAAAAATTATTTGTACTGTGTCAACTACACCAATAAAACATTATTGTTAACAGGAATTTAATAAAACTAAGCAGTCTTAGAATAGTCTTCCATGGATTACTTTTTGGCATGTTTTGCTGACAAAATGATTTAAATGGAAAATAATAATTTTGTCCAAAATATGAGGAGGTTGTGGCTACTTTTCATTAACAAAAGACATTTTATAAAATAAAAAGCTGCACAGTAATGAATGTATTGTAAATGCAATGCCAGATAAAATCAAGAAAAAAATAAATAAATACTTGTTGTATGTCACACAGTTTGTAATCTTCCATCATCTGGACTTTGTCTTGTCCACACATCCCCACAGCCACTAGAAAACTTGCTGCTAATTCTTTGTACATCAAGGATACAAATAGCTAAGATATCATTATAGCTGCTCTAAAGACATCTGATATATTATCAGTCCATTTGGTGCTGAAAGTAGGAACCTCTGCTCTGCTGGGGGGTCCAGATGAGTATCTGGGTCAAAGGTGACTCATGGTCAAATATGGTACAGCTGGTCACAGACAAGAAGCTGCAATAACCAACCCAGGACCCAGTTTACAGTGAGACTGTGAGTCATCTCACACTGTCTACTAAGGTCAGTGACATCATTTTACCGTGCAAGGCAGAGACTAAACATATGGATTTTGTTTTTACAGAACACAAATGAAAAGAAGAGTAAACCAGACAATGAGCTGAAATACTGCAATGAAGAGAGGGAAAAAAAGATTTACCCAGCACTGTAAGTTCAGCAATTTCACTTTCACGCTCTCCAACCATGTTTGTGCCGACGCACACATACTTTCCAGCATCACTCTTGCGGGCGTTTGTGATCATCAGCTTGCCTCCACGTATCTGAGTGGATATAAGAAGGTCATTTGAAACTAAATAGAGAAGGAGAAAAAAAAACACTGTTTGCAGCTGGCAGACACTTTAGGCTTCTTGACACAAAGAAAACAAAACAACAGCAATATTAACTTTGAAATAAAATCTCTAGATTGCTCTCAGTTGAAATGCTTTTTAAAAGTACATCCTTTTAAAATATTCACAATAAAGTGCATTTCAACTACAAGCTAATATTTATATTTATAAATATTCATTAATATTTAATGCATTGTAAGTTTAGACCAATACAAAGTAGAGCATAACTGTACAGTAGAGATGACATAGATGGTTTTATTTTTATTCACAAGTAAAAAGTAAAAATAAAAAATACATGTGACATTTGTATTTAGCCCAATTTAATCACCCAATTAATGAATAGAGTGCTTATAGATTAGTTAGTTAGTTAATTAGTTAAAGCAATACCCCAAGCTTTGGACAGACCACTCCAGTATCTCAAAATGGAAAGAGTATGACAAATCTACAAACTTTCCAAGCCACCTAAACTGACAGGCCATGGAAAGGACAACAGCCAACATGTTGAAGAAGATGGTCTGGTCAGATGAAACCAAAGTGTAACTTTTGGTTGCAGCGTCATGTTAAACACGGATGGGAAAGCTGTTTAGAGCTGATGGATGGAGCTAAATAAAGGGCAACCTTGGGGGAGAATGTATTGAATTTACCAAAAGATATGAAACAATGGTGGAGACATTTTCCATCCAGTCTGACTGGGGTTTATCTATTTTGGACACAAATTGAAATCTCTAGATGTCGAAAGCTGGCAGCGACATATGCCAAAACATATTGCTGTGAAAGGTGGTTCTACTAGATATTGACTCAGAGAATCAGAATACAAATGAACACCACATTTTCAGGTTTTTATTTGTAACTCAATTTTAAAACCATGCATAATTGTATTTCCAATTCAGCCACAAACTTCAGCCTAATGGTGTGTGACAAAATGTGGAAAAGTTTAAAGGGTATGATGAGACAATCAAAAATGTAACATCCCAATGGACCTCACAAAAGCCTTCAGGATTTGATTAAAACACATTTATTAGCTGTTTTTATTTGTCATTGTAGAGTCAGAAACTGGATTTTTGTTTGTTCCTATTGTTAGCAGCCAGTGGGCCTGTTCCTCCTCAGTGTAAGCCATATAAAAGAAGATTTTTGGACAGTCCCTGAAGTAACACCTGAGGCACTTTTGGGTTGGAAGCACTTCAACAGTCATCTCAAACAACTTGAGGACAGTTTGGTCTATCATTGAACTTGGAACAATTTCAACAACAAGCATCTTGGATTGTCTTATATCCACTGTGTCAAAATAATTGCAAGTGAGAGCAAGTGAATACCACACAAACCTGCAAGTAAATGACTGTTTGTCCAGGTGAATGTCAAGTCTGTTATTTCCCAGGGCTTTGATTATAGGCCAGAGGACATGCTTTGTTCTCAGGCAGTCAGAAAGGCAATGCGGGGCCCCGGCACAGGGCCCTTGGCCGCCCTCTGAGCTGACAACCATGGCAGTCAGTACAGACACAGACAATAGCATGGTGCGCTAGTGATCTCTCAGCTCAGATTGAGCTTAAGGTTTTAAATGCACACATCAGCCTTCAGGACCAGATCTACCCCCTGCAAGCATGTAATCGATATCCCCATTAGAAAAGCACTGACAGAGAACCTGACACACTATATCACAAATGTCTGATCTGCCCGTGACTACCTTGTTAAACCCTGTTGCCAGGATGATCCCACACATTCTGTGATGTCTCAGTTGATCTACATCACAGCTCTTCATATGTCCATGAAGTTCTTTTGGCTAACTTTCAACAGTGGGTAGCTTTTGCCATACTTGCATAGCCACAAACCACGTGGAGAACACAGCAACCTTATGGAAGAAGGTACTTTGGTCAGATGAGACCAATATCAAACCTTTGAGAAAAAAGGTGCTGGCAGCATCTGGCAGATTCTATTCTTCAGCACAGGTACATAGTCAAAGTTGACTGGAAAATGAATGGATTTAACTATAGGGGAGTACAAAACCTGAGAGTGCAAAAGACCTGGCATGGGTACACAGATCCTAAATATACAACAATACGCTACTTAATATATCTATGAGGTTAACATGATAAACCTGACGACATACTGTTTCCTAACTTGCCACTTAACTAGGATTTTAAAAAACATTTGCTATGTAGTTTACCCTTCAGTTTACCAGTTACCTGCAAAGAGGGTCAGGAAGGGGACACAGCAAACATGTGGAACAAGGTGCTTTCTACAGATGGAACCAAAACTGAACCTAATAACCTAGTACATGCAAAATGGCATGTATGGCAGAAAGCCAACAGTGCACATCTACCTAAACACAACATCTCTACAGCAGAAAATAGTTGTGGCAGCATCATGCTGTGTGGAGGTTTTTCTTGGTTTAAATCAATGATTAATGTCAAAGCATATTCATGTCCTCAAATGGCCTAAATTCTTTGATGTCTCAGTTAATCTACATGAGAGCACTTCACATGTCCATGAGGTTGGCATGATAGGCCTAAAACTAGACTGGACAAATCTGGACACATTATGGTCCTAAAGCATTGATTGGCAGCTTCACCCTGTGCTAAAAATTAATAGTAAAGCAGGAGACAGTGAGGCTGTGGAAAACCTGCTTATTTAGTGCACCCCGTGGTGCTGGAGGGGTTTGAAGTATCATTATGTTACTGTTTGTTTGAGGAAAGGCTTAACAGCTAAAATATTGTGACAATCACAAAGGCCCAAGTCAGGGCAGCCCAAACAGCATAGAAAGGGGTGTACCGTTGTATCCAAAGGGCTTTGACATGAGGATCAACTGAAGGGCTGTCTATTCTATGCTTTTTCTTATCTCTGCATACCTGTAGTAGTTTCCCTATCCCCCTCTGGCATATGTGAAATGCCAGAGCAGCAGGAACCCTGAGACTGGGCTAAAGAAGAATGCAGTGGATCTCTTCCTTTTTTCCTTTACATACTCGTTCTCTACATACTTTCTCGCAGCAAACAAGCCTGTCGAAAGTGCCAACAATCTGATAATTATCACTGCATTACAGAAACTGCTCTATACTGCTGCTGTTTGTCTCGTCATTTGGCATTGCTAATATTGTAAACCCCCCCACATTCAGCATCGTGTTTGTTCGTATTCACACAGCAAATCATTTTTTAAGCTTGTTATTAGCCACAGTCATTAACACAAAAGGAAGAGGACAACGTGCTGCGTAGCAGCCATTTACGATGCTGCTGGCAAGCTCGAATACAAAACAGATGTTTGACAAGGTTTAAGTGCCTGAATTATTTTCTTTTCCTCATTTGTTTATTTTTTCCCCTGTATTGTTCCTGGTAGACTAGCTTTTACAACAGCCATGATTAGCTGCAGCTAGATGTAGAGAAACAACCTCACCTTTAAAAGCTCCGAGGGAAACCTTTTAAAACTAGTCCATTTGACAGACACATTCTACATTGCATGTTACTGGTGTTTGCAAACAGCCAACTGAAAAACAGAAAATAGAGATCTATCTTTTAGACACATCTATACAAATGATTTATTCTGACTTTTTGGTGCTTTTGTTGTCCTGAACCGATTTCATGTATATGTCCTAATAAAGATTTTTTATGACTGATCGGTATCGAGGTTCTTGATTAAACTCAACTACTGGTCTCTATTTTTTGTCTACAGTCTCTGATTCTGTCAGCGACACCACCAGGGAGTTGACTAATTGCATTCTGTGTGGCCAATTTTTTAATATACAAAATTGTATTATGCTCAATATTTTATTGATCTAAAAAAATCTGGGTTTTACTGGACAATCCAGTATAAATGTAATAATGATGTTCACAGTAAAAGTGAGACTGTATTGGGTGCTGCAGTTTCCAGTCTGTCTGTGCTATGTTACCTGCTCTGCCTGTGCTGTGATATAAACATTAGTCATTACATTTTATGATGACGCAATTAATGTGGTTAGTTTATGAAGCTGTAGAATAACTTTTTCTGCAATGATTTATGTTGCAGCCAAATTATCAACAAGCCATATCAAAATAAAGGGTAAACATGCTAGTTTTAATCTAGTATTTCAGCAAAGTGCTCGATGTGACTATGCAGGAGAAACATTGGAATTTATTGAAACATATGAAAAACCAATGCACACTTCGGTTGACAGAACATTAAAATAGCTGTCTTAACTGGGTTAACCCATGTTAGAGCAACACATTGATGCTGACCTGCAGAAATTGTGGTTGGGAGAAAATATCTGTCCCGGTCGAGAAAAACAGACAGTAGAGATTGCAGCATCTGGAATTTTATTGGTAATGAGGTAACTGTACAACTGCCAATATATATGCCATTAACTGTAATGAAGTAACATTCTGGGACATGGTTTTGGCAAATACTTAATTGATCTGTGTCCAGGGCTAAAACACCTGACCAGGACATGCCTAAGTAACACACATCATCCAAATGTAAAAAAAGGAAATCCCCTCTGCAGGTGGTTTAGAACCTTGGTATGATCACCAAGGAGACTGCACGTTTCAGCATGTTGCAAGGAAGAAAGAGTTAACCGAACCAAACAAAATGCAAGCTGGCTAAGAAGGACCCCCATAACAATCTCAGCTGTTCATCCCATTAAAACGATTGACCTCTGTGCCCTCTCCTCCCTTCCACATCCACCCGTTGGTTAGGCGGTGGTATGGGGGTCATGAAACAAAACTCTTGACCTTGCCAAAAAAAAACATGATTGTCCAATTCTTTGACATGTCAGCTCCAGCAGGAACGTATCCCAGGCACCCCATCCATCACCACAGTAGTACACATTTTTAGATGGTCAAACAGGACTTCTAGCAGGCTGATTAAAGAGGTCATTAAGGAGCAGAGTCTGTTAGGCTGCGTGTTTGATGGGAGGTTTATAGTGAGCAACAGCAGCTGTTCAAAGCCTGTTTTCAGTTCCACAGAATTCTGAAACCTGCTGCAGGCTACAAAAGCCCAATTCAGTGTCATTTGCTATACACAGTGGTGGCAACAGTATACACAATCTTTATTCAAAGCATTTCAAATGTGACATAAAAATAAATCAAACAAAAGAAAATGCATGTTGTGTTTAAACGGAGTAATATCAGTCAATGTGTGAGCAAACTATAAAAACAATACAAAACATGCAAAGTTACAGTTTGAAAGGTGCCTTGGTATCAGGCAATGAACAAAACCAAAACAATGACAAACCAGATTCATGATGCTCTTTTATATTATACATCATATATTATATCTAGCGTAAATTTTCTTTTGATTTCTGTAAAACATAAAAGATGAAGAAACCCGTATGACAAAATGCTTTTATCTGTATTATGGCTACATCTGCAGACAAAACTCAGTGACAGATCAAGCATGGTATATACACTTCTCTTTAACTAGATTACTTGCTCATTTCTTTCAGTTTTGCTCTTTTGCAGCAAAGCATGGTCTCTTAATCTTCTGCAGTGGCTCTTTGTAAAAAAGAAAATAGCTGCTCTGTGTTATGGGTCGTTTTTAACCTACTGTTTCTTAACAACGACTGAATAAAAACCGCATCTTTCCCCACGTTTTGGGAGCACACGTCTTCCTTTTGGTTGAATTCTTGGAAATGAGGATTTAAAAAAGAAAGTTTTGCTCAGATCTTTAGTAAGAACACATGTGGAGCTGATTGATAAAATGGTGCTGGCTTTGCTGGTCTTTTAATTAAACCTGATTGTCAATAGCCGCTTGGATTCTGCAGCAGAAGCAGCTGCTAAGTAAAACGTTCTCTTTTTTTGAAACTGGTTAGGTCATTCCTCCCTTTCCATCGTATCAATAGACTCACAAATCAATGCAAGGCTCCTGACTAATGAAACAGAACTAACTGTGACCTACATTATTACATTTCAAAATTCAAACATTTCAGTTTAGGACTTATTTAGGGGAGAAGACTCAAAGTTAGCCATTTTTAGTAGCAGTAAGGTGTTAAATGAAATCAAAGAAACCACAGAGATATAAGAAGCAATTAAGACAGGGGTAACAAACTAGCTCTTTTTTATTCTTTTGAGCTATTGACCTTAATCTTGAATAGAAATCAGTCAGGAAAGTATCAACAGATCAAAACTTTACATGAACTCCAGACTAATTAAAATATATTTATTTCTTTTATAGCAAGCAGTCTTTATAGATTAACAAAATTTTACATCAATTTCTACAATGCAAAAGGTGATGTACTTACAGTGATCCTCTCATCTCTGTCGTCGATATTTACTCCATCTTTTTTCCATGATATGGTGGGTTCCGGATGACCACGTGGAGGCTGACACTCCAGGACAGCGGGTTCTCCTGCAGCAACAATCACATCTGCAGGGTTTTGCCTGAAGTCATCTCGTAGAACTACGAGAAACAGTAAAGAGAAAAGACAATTTAGAGAAATACAGGAAAAAAACAAATGTCATAGTTTAACAGATGACCAGACTCCGGTACAAGAGCATGACTTATATTTACAGCAAAAGCTAGCAGGGGAAAATTAATTTTAAGCCCTTTTTATTATACTACATATGGAGTGGTACATAGATTTTTTCAACACACATTTTAAAACAATTTTCTGCTGATGAAAAAATTCACAATCCTTTACCAAATTCAATTTGTCTGTCATTCAGCTATATAATAACCTTGACAATTTCATTGCAGAGGTCATCAGCATTTCTCATGGACATAACCTTCGTTTTTGCTGACTGAACCACATAGACTTGCAAATCAAGTAATCATGCACACCCTCATACATACAGCATACGCTGCTCATCAGTTATCAATCATCACTTCTTCATTCAACCGCCCAGATCTACTGTATTCATACCAATCTAATACTGTGTTGGTCTGACATGATGAACTGAGCAATTCTGGAGTTAATTTGGGGCCTCAGTGAAAAATTAAAAACATGACTACAAGTCATCAGTTAATCTGCCTCATCAGAATACCACATTAATATCACATTTTCTGAGAGTCATAATCCACTTTCTGAGGACTTAGCACAGCTTACATTCTCTCCAGAGTTAAATAATTTTAAGATTTACCAAGACAAAGTGTGCACAAAGGAATTCGCTTCCATCTGCAATGTGTCTTTTTTTGGCTGTACTCACTTTATTCCCTTAAGAACCCCAAAGGCTTTTAAGTGATGCAACCCTGTAAACCCATGTCTGTACACAATTTCTTGATGATAATTTTGTCATGAAAACATTAAACATGGGTTATACATCTTGCTCTGTGAAAAGATGCATAAAAACAAAATTATGAGATTTGTTTTAATTAAGAGTATTTTAAATATCTTCTTCACAACACTCCAAAGTTGTCCACTATTTGCATCAACCACTAAAGAAACAGCTGAGGCTCGGATGAAAGCTCTTAACCTGTACAAACCACCAGAGTAATGATCTATGTAAGAAAAATAAAAGATGGACATAACTTATTTGAAAACTCTGAATGTCGCATTAGAAGAACAACAACTAGAAATTTACTAAATTAAACTATTATAATGTGTTGCCTCCAATTGCTCATAAGTCATTTTAATCAAAGATTAAAGTCAGGCCCACCGAAGGACCCCTCACCTAGTGACAGCCAGGGACTTCCTGACTAGAATCTTTACATTTCTACTGTGTGCATCTCAAGCACTGCTTGGTGCTTTGTGCACCAAACAGTTTTCAATCCAACAACAAGAATTTTGTTTTGGAAAAAGACGAACCGTCTATTATTGCATAATAAAATTCACTACCTAAGAGGTGCTGATTCATAAGAATAGCACGAAATTTCAACAAAGATTTCTACTAGAATGGTATGACTCGTCTGCTGAGGGGGAGTCACGCTGTATGTCCACACATCTATTCACAATGTGCTTTAAAACCAGATTAAATGCAGTTTCATGACGGACTTCCTAGATTTTGGGCCCGTATTCAGCGCCACAGCTGTGTGGTGAGTTCATTCTCTGCGGTTACCAACGGATCGTGTCATTCAGGAACGCAAATGTAAACACTAAACATCCGATCCATTAAAGCATCCACTCCATCTAAAGAAACACTCTATTTGTGTCGGTAAAACCAATCTGTTCTGGAGAAGAATACTAAAAAAGTCAGCAGTCTTGAGAAGCTAGATGAGCCAAACATTGAAGATGCCGCTGCCTCAAGTCATTCAATGATTGAGATCCACTTAAAATTTTTAAATAAAGAACAGGGTCCAGTGTAGAGTGTAATAAATGGAAAAGTGTAATAAATTGGAAAAGAAAAAATATAACTTGTAAGGAGGAAAAGGCTGAGGGAGAGGAGGTGGGCATCCTTTAGTGTTTACACCAACAGCACTGTGACCTCCAACCCCTTCTCATCGGCACTCACTCCCTCACCTCCCTGCCCTCTCTTCTCCTCCAAACCAACACTTCTTTGTTATAAACACAGCTGAGTATAACACAGCAGAGAGCCTTGAACATCTGCGTAGTGGAAAACAAATTCCTCTGGGATGGAGGCAGCCAGACGGTCTCCCAGACAGACAAACGGGTCTAGATCCGGATGGTCTGAACTCATTTGCTAGTCAGATCCAACCTGTGACAGAATCATTTGCTTCTGGTCCTCTTGGCTCTGTCCAATACTGATCCTTCCTGTGTACATACATAAAGTCCTGCATACCCTTTATGTTCCCCTTCTTGGACTAAGAGAAGAAGAAAAAATGCTCTCACACTGTGTGCTGTCCTAAGAGTGTGTGGTGTGGTCTGTATCTGTGTTTAGGATAATGAGCCAACTCCACTATTCTGTCTCTCATGTGAGTTTGCAGCTGTCCCCTAGCAGATAATATTTCCTGGGCTATTAACAGGAAAGCTAGACTCAGTGTGTCTGTGTGTGCACACAGAGATTTAGATTTTGTAGTCTAATATGTGGAGATAGGCCACAGCCACAGGTCCCAGCATGAAGACGGCTCTTTGTCCATCCTGGATTTGCTCAAATATGCTGATGATGGGATGGAACCGGGTGGATATCCGGACCTGGACAGATATCAATTTGCTTTGTCAAGGTAAAGGGATCCGTTCTGCACTACATTTTCTCTTTTCTTTAGTCAGAACAAAACACTTCTTGTCTCACATGACCGACATGGCATGCTGTGAGACTGCTGACTCTGCACAAGAAAAACATTTTTTTAAATGCAGCTTTAGATCACAGATTCTAACATCTGCTGGGCTCTACTTAACCTCTAATCAGCCATGCTATACTAGCTTGTACAGTTCAGACACTTTGAGTTTATTCACATTTCGTACAACTACAAACCTCAATGTATTTTATCGAGATTTTATCAACACTATTGAAAATACTGGATGACTGTACAAAATGATACATCGAGATTTCTTTTAATAATGCAAATCTTGCAGATGTGGTGTCCATTTGTAGAATTCAAGTTGTTGGCATTATGTTTTAAACAGCCTTGCACATCTAGACTGAAATTCCTGCCTAGTGTTTGTTGCTTCTTTTCTGGAATTTGACTGGGCCAAACAACAAATGAATATGATTTTCTTTCCAGGAATGTTCTGTAGTTAGCTCCATCCATCTTTCCATTAAATTCAACAGACTTTCTTGCTCCTGCTAAAGAAAAGCATCTTTACAGCACGATGCGGCAATCAACATGATCTAATATGGGGATGGTGTGAGCAAACCTGATCTGTGGAATGCATGAGTAAAAGATGTCCTGTCAACAGATTCTCCCACATGAACTGTGGATCTCTGCAGGTTCTCCAAAGTTACCATGGGCCTCTTCGTTGCTTCTCTGATTAATGCTCTCTATGCACAACCTGTCAGTTTAGGTGAAAGACCCTGTCTTGGTATTTTTGTAATTGAGTGAGACTCCTTCAGTGTTAGATTGAACAATACAGCTCTCCACTGATACATATAAGTGTCCTTGATGTTTCTAGTGTGTCCCTTGGTCTTAATGATGCTGTTTGTCCATTAATATTCTCTAATAAAACTTCCCAGGCACTGTAGATTGCTTTGAGAAAATACAGTAGCAAACTGATGCTGCACTGAATATACAATACTCACAAAAAGTTAGGCATATTTGGCTTTTGGGTTAAATTTATGTAAAATGTTCATACTACAGTGATATTATATCATGAAAGTAGGACATTTAAATAGACCCATGCAATGGTGATTTCCTCATCTGAAATAATTTATTGAAACAGACGCCAACAACTGTGGTGAATATACCACAAGAAAAAAATGTCAATGTCTCAATTACATGTTACGTGCATCAGTTACAGTTTGACAGCCACATCTAACGCTGTTCAAAACTCGACTTATTGTCTGGTTAGGCATGGCGTCCTACTCTTCTTGAAGGGCGGATCTCAGGTCATTGAGGTTCTGCAGTACAGAGTTAGGTGCCTCTCAACGGTAACTCAGTTGATTCTATAGGTTTTCGTTGGGATTCAGGTCTGGAGAACGTGCCGGCAAATCCATTTGAGGTACCCCAGTCTCCAGCAGCCATTCCCTAATGATGCACTCTCAGTGAGTGGGAGTATTGTCATCCATGCAGATAAAATTAGGCCTGTGTTGTTCATGCAGAGGCACAATGACTGGAATAATAATTAATAATAGTTATTCAGGTACCATGGACTTGTCACTTTACCAATCACAAAGTGTATGGCAGTTCTCTATTTACTAGACACACCTGCCCACACCGTACCACCACCGCCACCTCCAAAGACTTATCTGGTATTGCATTTTAGGTTCATCCTGAAAATTCAACCGAGAGTTGAATATCCGGTATTTTTTGTGAGTAGTATACATACTTTAGATGCCATCATTTCTTACATTCAAACCCTCTCCTAATGGTCAGCTGAGATGTCCGCTTTTAGTTCTGGAAATTCACAGGATGATCAACTGCATAGCTATCCTCTGTCCCACACACACACACACACACACACACACACACACACTGATACACATGCAGCCTTTTCTACAGGAAATTGAAAACAGATGTTTAAATGTCAAATTAAAATAAGATTCCAGTGTTGCCCCTCCAACATTAATGAAAGTGAAGACCTAATGCCACACACAAGTCTGACTGGAAAGATCAGATGAGCTTTGTTCTGAGGAAATTAAACCAAGTAAAACAAGCTCCCTGCAAATCTATGGAAGGATACAAAAACACACGCATCAAGGAATTAAAGGTTTATCAGAAAGCACATGGAGTCAACTCAGCAGAGAGACAGAGGACAGCATGTGTATCGCTTTTGGCTTTATTCCTTGAATAATGAAAGACAAGGCTAACCCTAAAAGGGGGAGCAAAGTAATTGATGAAATCACAAAATTAACTACAGAGAAGAACAAAAAGAAGAGAAGGAAAACTATTAATTTCTTCTTTTCTGTCTCTCCTCCAGGTTTCCTTAAGGCATCTCAAGCCCAATTTTAATTGCTGTAACAACTTGAGGATATCACAGAAATACAATCAAATACTTTGAGAACATATTAGGCAGGGACAAAGCCACGGTACAATAAACTGGGAAAAAACATCAAATGCCACAGCAGACCCAGATGTTCATGCTGAAAATAGTCCGATCCAACTTTTTGATCTAATCCATAACAATGTATAAGACAAATATTGATGACTGTTTTTTAGGCCATAGGAAAAATAGCCTTCCTTATTTGTAGGTATTTTTCCATCCTGATCCTCTTTAGCCTATCTACTATTTGGACCTTTCCTTCCAACCACAATGCATCTCTCACTTTGTCTTAAAATTTCTCACCCTCCCCTTCGACATGTGACCTTGTTAGCCTACCTGTTTCTCAGCTCACAGAGACTGAAGAGCTTACATGAAAGACAGCCTCATGGCAATGGTGTGTTTACCCTCAGTGGCCCACTGCAAGGCTATTGCAGGTGGATAATTTGCCATAGGCGTATGCACAGTGAGCATGTCTGTTTGCACTGCATACATGTGTAGTTCTCCTGGAGGGTGTGAAGATATAGTGAGACTCTAACAGTACTTTGAAAAAAAACTCCCCTCTTCCATCTTCACCAGAGAGATTAAACTGCACGAAGTGAACTTCCTTGTCTTTCTCTGGCTCTCAGCCCTTTGTTCTGAGATCTTGGCCACCTTGAAAACACTCTTTACATGTAATAATGTCTTGGATAGAGGATTATACTTTTGAACTTTACACGCACAAACAGAAATAAAACTGACAAGTAATAGAATTGAAATAAAAGTTGACATCACCATAAAACCTTCAAATATATTCCACTTGTAAATCTTTTGTTCTTTTGTCATTAAGTTTATGGTTTTAGATATATGTTAATATTTTGTATGCATAAATCCTTTTTATGACAATAGACGCTCTCCGTAAATCGGTGACATTCCATAGGAGGTCACATCTGCAGAGCCACACTGGTTTGAAGTACATGAAAGCCTAACTTGCCTGTTTGACCGCCAAATATCTTGTGGAGACCTGTAAATATGTCAGATATCAACCTGACGGCCTTTAGGGTTCTGCACCTGCAAGCTCCAGATGCTGTGAGATCATTGTTCGCCTCCAGTGTATTGTTATGTCACTGAGCAAAGACAGGATGTCTGAGTTAATGCATGTAGGAACCTGAATCTGTATATATAAATAAATGACACACAGATCTATGTGAATAAAGATGACTGCACATCTGGTTTGTTTGTATCTTAAAATAAAATATAGCTATTTAAAGGTGTTATAAGGAAATCAACTAGGATTGTGTTAAAACTGTGCAGCACACAGATGTAATCCAAGTAAAATGTAAATTTCCCTATTTTGGTAAGCAGAGTTTCTCAGTTAAAATTAAGAATTAATGCTTAGTTGGTAGTTTGCGTACCACTCCTCCATTAAAGCTTTGGCTGCATTAAAATAAATGTGGTATAATTATCAAGACCAACAGTCATGATAGATTGTTATCTTCTTTCAACAGACTGTAAAGAAACCCGTGGTCAATGGTCAACAGATAATGCCTTCAGTCCATCAAAGCAGCTGACTAAATACTTTTAAGAATGAAAAGCTGGGCTTAAGTTTGGCAACATTCCACAAACTTAAACATTATAGATGCCGCAACAAATTCCCTGGTGACTTTAATCGGTCCACATTCAACTTAATAGCCCCTGACTCAAAAAAAAATGGATGATCTTACGCTCACTAAATGCCTCATATCCAAGCGCTACCAGGTTGCTACAACAACACACTGTTTGGATATTGTTACTTGGGAAGTCTTTAACTTAGTAGTTATTAGTATTGAGTTTTTTTAAAGAGAAATCAGAAGGAAGTACAGAGATGTTGGAAAACTCTAAACTACTAAGACATGTTAGGTCATTTCCCATTTCCATTCAGTCTGTGAAAGAGCGAGCGAAAGCAAGTCTTTCAGCAGACAACAAGTAGGCATATTATAGAAAGTTTTATATTTTTGAGCTTACAACCTCCTTCTGCCAGAAAAGATGCTGGATTTGATCATGTTAGCAGCAGGGTTCCAAACTTTGTTTTTTTGCACTGGTGCTCTACGAAATTTACATGCACTCAAACTTTAAAAATTCTGCCTTGCAATACTGGTGCATCTTTGCATTTTAGTAACCCAGCAGTAAGCAGGACAGGTAGGTGGAGAAGTGTAAATAATTAATGACCACTAACAGCAGGAGGCTGTAAAAAAAACCTGCTTCGGCAGGTCGAAGCATTACAGAAACTGGAGATGAGAAATCATCCATAATTTCTCTGGGTACATTTAATATGACAATAAAACAGAGGGATGGCTTTTCACACTGGCATTAAAGTCTGCCCAGCAGATGCTTAAGAAGACCACAGGTCTCAAGTATATAGTGTATTATATTGACATTTTAGTTTCCCAACCAGATTCCTAACTTGAATCTGATAGAGAGTCTGTAAACTAAAACTAAACTAAAACTAAAGATTATGGTGATGACAAGGAGGCCTTCCAACCTCAAAGACTTGGAACCCATCACCAAAGATAAATATCAAAATACTAATGAAAACATGCAAATGCTGGTGAACAATTATAGATTTTTCAACTGATTATTAAGAAGAATTTAAATAATTTGTATTCTTGTGAGTCCAACATATTTGATAATGGTGATCTGAACAGTTGAACAGAGAAAGAAAGACTTGGTTTGGAAACCATATCAGTTGGTGAAAATGTCGTTTGACCAGCATCAGAAGAATAAGCGCTAATATGTGCTACTAATTAATGTGACAAACAACCATAAACGTAAACAGCAATACCCCGGGAACTGTCGAAAGTCAGCATCTACTGGTTTGAGTGTGATGAGGGAACTGAGGCACGATTATTGTGGAATACCATACCCACTCATAAGGGCTCTGCAAGCTGCATCAGCACAGAAGAGGACAAGTTTGTACTTGTGGTGCCCCAGAAAAGCTACAGAGAGTAGAGGGGTTGAATTGTTTCCTCATAGGACCTCATGAGTGTTATTATCTAAAAACAATCATGCAATACAGGAAGACAAGATTTTCCTCATGGACACACACATACCTAAAAGGAAATTTAGCCCCCAGCCGAACAGACAGAGAGACCATTGAGTGCCTGTGTTTGTTTAAATGGTCATAACTCTTCACGTCAGGCCTGAGGAGAGAGATGGCGTTTGGCAAACACAGTGAAAGGCACGGAGGGCAGTGGGGAGGTAGGTTTATGTGAGTGACTGAGTGAGTGACTGGCTTGGCACCTCATAGTTCAATAAACAGTGTTTGTTTGATTGGAGTGCTGGCCGAGTGGGAGTTGGACTAAAGCAAAGAGAGTTGAGTGCTCAAGCTGCAAAGGCTAAAATCTAAGAGACAAAACACAACATGCAGGGACCAACTTACTCATTTTCTCTCTCTAAGAATCTTGCAACAAATAAAGGAATAAGCATCTCATAAAACCATGATAGGAACACCCAGCAACTAAATCCTGACTGTGCAACATCTGCATGAAATTATCACATTTACATTGAGAGACTAAAAAACACTGACACGCCCTCTGTGAATTTAGGAGCTTTTCAAAGATCAGCATGTAGATTCAGACTACACATGAAAGGCTTAAACATGTACTAGGAAAGCTACACTCTTCTAATTAGGTAAAGGGCCAAGTTAAATAAAATCCACATTCAGGCACAAGCATAATTGCCAATGGAATTACATTTTGTTTCCATTTCTAAACAGTGCTTTGGCATCAGTTAACAATGCAGTAAAATAACAATGGAGATATCGCTGGGAGAAAGAGGTAAATAACTGTTTTACAAGCAAAGAAATTACCTTTATTTGCAACACTCTCACAAGAAAAGAGGTACACCTACAGCAACACAGCGGCACTCCACACAGAAATATCTGCTATAAAAGTGGGATGTTTACGATATCTCCAAACAAGCCCACAATGGTTTGATTGGTCTCAGTTTTTAGATAGAAAAATTCACTATTTTAAATTTGGTCTACAATTTGACCTCAAATCTCCTAGGATGAGGAGAAACCAAAAACCTTGGTTCAAGTACAGCCTCTAGCAGTTAGCTAACTAACTACAGACACAAAAGAGCAGATGTAACACTATCTTACCTGCAGTCAGTTATACATGTACTGTATGCTCTCTCACTAATGTATCCCTCTCAAACAACACTGCCAGAAGAATTGTGGCTTTGTTCTCACATGTTTTCAGAAAATGTTAACGGTATGTAAACATATCAATATTGTATTTAACATATGTTGTCCTTTAGATATAGCTTTTTCAGCATAAACTAATATTTAACAAAAAAAACTCCTGATGTGAAATTTAGACAGGGATTATAAAAGATAAACATTTCTTATAAATACTAGAGATGTGGAGAAATCGGCTGGTGACAGTAATCAAACATTTTTCTGTTTAATCTTTCTTGACCAACCAGCCAGCCAAAACTCAAAAATCTAGCATTTTTCCGATTATACACACACCATGAGACTAATTTCTAATTTGATGTGGATCCTGTTCCTGAGGGAAGTTGACCCAAATTGACCCAGTTTCATTTGGGCTGAAGAATGACAGAGAGCAGGGGTTTCAGCAGAAAACAGGAAAAAAACTGGATTTGGAAATGTTGGCATCCTTTTTGAAATCTCACAGTTCAGTTAAGGATCTAAATTATCTAAGGGAATATGCAGAGACTGTTGTTTTGCTAATGCTAGCTACATATGCCATGCAAATCATTAATATAAGATGCTCTCTTATACACACAGTGTGACGTCGCCTAGGTTATGGAAATAAATAATTAATGATCTCTCATGGTAGAGAGAAATGTCTTGGTAAAATGTATTTTGCTGCTGATAGGTTTTGCAAAACAAAAACTGGAGATTGGAAATCCACTTTAGACTGGTTCATCATTTATGATAAAACCATTTAATTCCGGCTTGCAAAAAAACAGAAACAACAAAACACACAAAAAAATTTATCATATTTTATTGTACATGACTTATTTTACCCTCATGCTATAAAAATCCTGTGTGTTGAAAGGATAAAAAACTCAAAAGTAAAAAGCATTTCTTTGTTGTAGTCCGTCTGAATTCTTTAGAGTAGTTGATTCAATGCCAATTTCTGATTCTGCATTCTGCTTAGTGTAAGTGGAGATGATGTATGTGATTCATAATATTGTTTTAGTCCTCAGACCTTAACAAAACTAGTTACCTTTGGGGTTGAGAAGAAAATCTTAGATGTGGCTGAAATAATGCCAAAAGCTAAATGTCTGTGTGATCAGATACTACTAGAGGTAAGTGACAAAATATTTTGTAACCTTTCATGAATTTTCGCCTCCTTCCTTACTTGCTGCTGCCTTCTTTTTACTGCTTTGGCTTTATCTAGACCTGTCATGTCTCCATAGTGTAACATAATTTTATACAACTAGTGTGGAAAAGCAGACATTTGTCACTACAGAATGCTCATTTATTATTTTAAAGCCCTTTGCCCCACCAAAAACAGCCATGAAAATCTAAGAGCATCTATTTTGAAATATCTTTATTGTGGCTGGTAATAATTGTGAGGTTTTAAATAGCTCAGCTCACATTGTGTCACTTGCTGTTTTCTGGCAATATCTCAGTGGGAGCTGACCCTCAGTCTGTGTGGCCCCTCTAGCTAACCTTCCTGCAGCATCTGTAAGGATGAGGACCTTATTAAAACAATCCAGCCAATTAACATTCCTGGCTCTTGGAGGTCCATCAGCTCTCCCCCCCCCCGAAACCTCCTCCACTGCTGCTCCTTCAGATTCAACCCCCTTCTCATTTTTATTATGACAAAGAAGCAGTGTGGGACCTAGAGCAGTGATGACAGCCTTAAATAGGAGAACACATAGATGTGAGGCAACTTGTTTTCCTTCCTACGGAAGTGAGATCCGTGTAGTTGTCTGGTTCAACATGCATGCTTGTTTGCCTGCCTATCTGTGTAACTGTGTCTTGAAAAAAAAAGAATAGGAACAGAAGGTGCAGATACATAATGGATAAATGGATTAGCACCAGTCAGGATGGCACAGTCATTGTAAATGCTCCCAAGAGAATGCGACATGCATTGACACAGACTCATTTGTGCAGCGAGAACAACAACTGAAGGTGTCCTGCAACAGGAACATACAGCTAGCTCACTCAGCTAGTTGTAGGAGAAATTAAATTTATAAACACTGCACACATTCCTGCAGAGGGCCATTTGACCTACTGCTTGCCCTCCTCGGATCATTTTGGAGCACAAACATCTGCTGTGAGTCTTTTCCACTCCACTATTATTCTGAGATCCAACAGCCAGATAACAGGACATTCCTCAGTCTCTTGCTCATCTTCTCAAAACAAAGCCATATTATCTACAAACAGTGGAGACTGATACAGTGGTATTAAATAACAGTGCTGTGCAAATTGCAGCAGAGAAAATGGAACAGAATCCTGGTGTGGATGCGATGAGATGTTTAAAGTCTACCCCTGCTTGCTGTGGGTCAAGTGGATCTTCCACTGGATAATATGGAACCACTTCCACTTCTGCAGCATAGTAGGCTATACTTACAGTGTCTAAAACATTCATACATCTTGAACATCTCATTTTGTTAAGTAACAGCCACCATCTCCTATGTATTTTATGTTATAAATTACATGATAAACCAACGCAAAATAATGCAGGATTATACATTGGACTGAAAATAAAACATAGTTTTTCATATTTTTTTTACAGACACAAATTACAAAATATAGCATGCCTTAGTAATTATCCCCTTTGCCCTGAAACCCTGAAATAAAATCCAAAAGTCACAAGACATGCACTCCACAAATCTGACCTTTGTGTTAGAATAGCAAGAAGAAAGCCAAGAAACATAAGAAGTGCCATTTGCAGTTTGCCACAAGCCATTTAAGAAACAAAGCACTTATGAGAAGGTACCTTGGGTAAGATTAGAAAAAAATAGAATTGGCAGAAAGTTAACTGTAAACTGCCGTGAACTCACCATGCTCACTGTGAAAAATAGTGGTGGCACCATCATGCTGTGGGGAAGTTTTTCTTAGCTGGGCTGGGGTGGGTGGTTTCACAAGGTATCAACTATTTCAATGTTCTGAAATTACAGCTATCTTTTGGGGTATGTCTCCCAGCTTTGCACATCTAGATACTGAAATTTTACCAACTGTCCTTTGCAAAACAGTTGAAGCTCAGACAGACTGCATATGTAAATTTTAATTTTTACCATAGAGTCCCATTTGGACTTAGGTCTACACTTTCACTGGGTCATTCTAACACATATGCTTTGAGCTAAACATTTGCATTTCATGTTTCATGTGGGAATCACTTTTTCAGGCTGTTATGCAGTGTCCTTTGTTCTTCACACATAAGGTTTTGTATGTAGTCCTAAAAGTTTAATTTTCCTGTCATCTGCCCAGAGCCTCATCTTACACATGTATGCCCCAACATGGCTTGTGGCTTACGTTCTTTTAACTAATTCAAGTTTCAGGAAAACTATTAATTCCTTATTATAGAACTTGTTTAAATCCACCCGGTCCATATACATACAAAAAAAAAAACAACCAAACAAACAAAACAAACAAAAAGAAATAACAGATACAAGCATCAGAACTTTAATTATTATATGCCAGCAACAAAAACTGAACCTGCAACATTTTTATGAACTTAGTGCCAGTTTAAAACAAATACCAATAAAAGGAATAGAAGCAGTAACACAGCTGCAGTGGAGTTTACTAACTACTAAGTATTATAATTGCAAGAGAAATAAAAGATTTCAAAGAAGTATTTATTTTTGCTACTTATCTAAAGAGTACAGATTTGTAGAGTTCAAGAATGTTTGTTGCCATGTTGACAGATTCTTCTACCGGAGCTGTGCATCTCTGCAGCTCCTCCAGAGTTACCACAGCCATCATAACTGCCTCTCTGATTAATGCTCATCGTGACCAGTCTGGATTTTATTTAGGGGTATTGGAAATTTAGGGTGCAAAGGACAGATAAACAGCACACTTTTCAGATTTTTATTTCTAAAATATTGAAAATCATGCATCTTTTTCCTTTCATTTTACAAATATTAATTAAGAAAAACTTTAAATTTAAATACTGTTGAATATTTCTATGACAATGGCAGCACCCATATTTTCCTCAGCCTTTTTCATTTCTATCATCACAATGACTCCACCACTTTCCTTTAGCAATAGTTTCTCAGTCACCAAGAACAGCGTCCAATGTAGGGATAAAAACACAGTTGACAGTCCATGGCCAAATACATTACTGGCAAGCAGAGCTTCAATGCATAGCGCAGGAAATATAATAGCCTACCAGATATTACACTCAAGCAGTCCTTTGTGGTTGTTATTTTACACCCTTTGAAACTGTGATGACAATTGGAATTTGATACATGTATGGTGCTAGTTTATTGCATAAAATTTATGTTGTGGTTGTAATATGACAAAGTTTGAAAAAGTTCAAGGGGTATGAATCCACACTCTATAACCCTGCCAAGTGACTTTGTTACAAGTTAATTTGGGCTACATTTGGCTGATTTGTGTTTAAGTAGAGCCAGTACACATGTGGTGTGTGGATGTTCTATGATACATGTTTAACTAATTACCGAAAACGAATGCTTTCTTTAAAAGCAGTGTCTGTGTGTGTTGTGTGTGTGGGTGGGGGGGGTGGGGTGGGGGGGGGGGGGGGGGGGGGGTGGGGGGGGGGGGGGGGGGGGGGGTTGTCGTTAATAGTGGCTGTGCGGAGAGAAATGGGAAAGGAAAAAAAAAACACAACAGGATCCAAATATAATGTTACAGCCGATCCCTTAGCCTTTCGTCATGGCCACTTTCATTTCCACCATGCTGATCCCACTCCAATCACTTTACCAGATGCGGGGGAGGCGGGACAGCAGGGAAGGAAAGAGGATAAGGTGCGCAGAGTGGAAGAAGTTGCAGAGGTTAAGTAACAGTGGAGAGGTTGCGGGTCTTCCCCAATTCTAGGGCACGGGAATGTTAAAGAGGGTGAGACAAAGCAAATAACTGTACTGGTATCCAAACATGTGCTGCAGTTCTGTAAGGAGGGACATCTTTCTCTGATCAGCTGCCGTCCCCATTTCAATGGTTTCCACATGGACCTTAAACTCTCCCAGATGGGGCATGAGAAGATAAAAAGATGCCCATAACCCTGTCTGAGATGGGATCTGTTACAGTGGGAAGTGATATCCAAAAGAATAGGGCAAGGAAATGCTGTCAGATATAGTACACCCGGAAGAGACGGAGCTGAAATTTCTTGTCCAACACTTGCCAAAGGTCTGAATGAATTCTCCAGTAAGATCAATGCCAAAACATTTGTGCTATAGCTTTTCACTACACTTGTCAACTTGTTCAACATACAAAATTAAGCATTGCTTGTGCCAAGGAAAAAAGTTCTGTAAATGTGCCAGAAATTACACTGATCCCTGTGAAACTGACACAGAGAAAAGTCTAAAGACAGTGTTTAGTCCTAGAGCCTCCAGCCATTTCTCTTTATCTGATGAGGCACAGACAAACGAAATGTCATTTTAGAGTTCTTACTACTTTGTTTTATGGGATACGTTGCTACTTTTAACATGCCTGAAACATCCTAGTGAGCTGATTTATGTTGCTGCTCCCCGGGTTCAAAACCAAGCCCAGCAGCATGGGGAATTTAAAGGTACTCCAAAATATCAGCTAGATTTATTGAAGCACAAAAACAAATCAAATTTTTTTTTTACTCTTTCAAGCTGCTGCAAAGTTCTAGCCTCTCAGAACTCAATCTTGGCAACCTGAAAACAGTTTGGCGAACACAGAGGAGTATCAAGGCGCTTTTTGTGCAAACATATTTTGAGATCATCAATGGAAATCATCAATGGAAATCAAATTAAATTTATTTCACCCTTAGTTGCAGTTCAAAGTTTTTTTTCTCCATCTCTTTTGGCAACGTTTTTATGATGTTCAGATTTCAAAAGTGGAATGGCCTCCCCGATCTGAATCCGGGGGTTTTTTTTGAAATTGGGACTTCGTCTAGTCACGGTTTTTCCAAATGAACACCATGTTCAAGCAAAGGGTCCATCAGTGCAGGGGCACCAAAAACCCTGGGCAGGGGTCAATACGACTTTTTGTGTATCATCAGACCTTCGCCGCATTTTTTGGACAATCGGGGAAAAAAGGGGGGTTGAGGTCCACGACCCCACCTGGTGGTGATTTGGACCCCGGGGAGGGGGAAAAAGCGGAAAGACTTGGCGGGCCCAAGCGCATGTGAGGGTCTGCGGGGAAGCCTGGTGGAGCCCTCGGCCCCGGGGGGGTTTTTATTAAACCCCCCTCCGGGAGAGCTTTCCCCAGATTCCGGGGGGTTTGGAGAAAGAGCCCGATGACCTTGTTCTCCGATTTTGGGCGATGCTGTGCCATACTGCCGCCGAAAGGTCTGGGGTCCCGCGGGCGGAACCCCAAACCCGTGGGGGGACCCCGGCAGTAAAGGTGCGTAAAGCGAAAAAGGGAGTCCATCGGCTTGGTTGGCTTTGGGACTCGGGGCCCTGGGGGGTACCGTGAGGCCAAGCGTGCTGTGGCCGGGCTGTGGAGGGGAAAAAACCCGGGCCGGGGAGGAGTTCATGAGGCCAGGAAAAAGGACTTCGGTCGGCCTCAAAAAGATTTGGAAAACCCGTCCGGCGCCTCAGGGGGGGGAAGCAGGGCTTCCCCAAAACATGTTTATAGGGGGGTGGAGGTGCTGACCTCGACGGGGGACTTTAGGGCGGGGGGAAGGGTATTTCGAGGATCTCCTCAATCCTCCACCGCATTCCCCGGGTTTGGAAACGAGGCGGGGCTCGGGGTTTGGGACTCTTTCATCCCCCACCCTGAAGTCCCCGAGGTGGAAAAAAGCTGCGGTGGCAAGGCTTTGGGGGGTGGATGAGATCCGCCCTGAGTACCTAAAATTCCGGGATGTTGTGGGGCTGTCATTTTTGACACGCCTCTTAAACTTGATGGCGGGGGGGACAGTCCCTCGGACTGGCAGACCGGGGTGGTGGCCCCTTCATAAAAAGGGGGGACCAGGGGGTGTGTTCCAAACAGGGGGATCTCCTCCTCACCTCCCGGGAAAGGCCTACCCCAGGGTTTGGGAGGAAGCCGGCCGAAGTCGAACCTCGGCCCGGAGGAGCAGGTGGTTTTTTTCCGCCCGGGGAAAACCGGGACCAGCTCTTCCCCTCTACGGGGTTACTCGGGGGCCCATGGGGTTTCCCCCAAAACCCGGTTAAATGTTTTTTTGTGGACCTAAAGCTCATGATCCTTTGGGGGGGGGGGGGGTTTTCCCAAATTTGGGAATGGGGGGCCCCTTTATAGGGGCCATCCTCCTGTACGAGGGGGCAGGAGTTTGGTCCGCATTGCCGGACAAAGGGACCTGCCCCGGTGTTTGGACTCCGGCAGGGCTGCCCTTTTCCCCGGGCCCTTTTTCATAATTTTATGGACAGGATTTCTAGACGAGAAGGGCCGGAGGGGGTCGGGTTTTGGGCCCCAAGGATTTTGTCTCTTTTTTTTGCAGATGACGTGGTCCTGCGGGCCCCCCTTAGCCAAGACCTACAGCATGCGCTGGGGGGGTTCCACCCGGGTGTGAACGGCTGGGAGAAGATCAGCTCCTCCAAGTCGAGGCCATGGTACTCAACCGGAAAGGGTGGCTTGTCCTTTCAGGGTTTGGAGGGAGTTCCCCGCTCAAGTGGAGGGGTTCAAGTACTCGGGGGCTTTTTCACGAGTAGGGAAGATGGAAACGGGGGATTGACAGACGGATGGTGCGGCTTGCCCCAGTAATGGGGGCGCGGCCGGTCGTTGTGGGGAAGAGAGGCTGAGGAAAAAACGAAACTCTCGATTTACCGGTCGGTCTACGTTCCCACCCTACCTTGGGCCCTGAACTTTGGGTCATGACCCAAAAAGAAGGATCCCTGATACAACGGCTGCAAGACTTCCTCCGTGGGTGGCCGGCACCCCCTTAGAGATAGGGTGGGAGCCGGGCCCTTGGGAGGGCTCGGAGTAGAGGCTGCTCCTCCACACGAGAGGGCCCTTTTAGGGGCTCGGGCATCTATACCGGATGCCCCCTGGACGCCCCTTCCCCGGAGGTGTTCCGGGACGTCCCCCCGGGAGGAGGCCCAGGGGACGGCCCAGGACATGCTGGGGGACATGTCCTCGG
Source organism: Crenichthys baileyi (assembly GCA_036173005.1). NCBI lineage: Eukaryota > Metazoa > Chordata > Actinopteri > Cyprinodontiformes > Goodeidae > Crenichthys > Crenichthys baileyi. The sequence goes on from JAHHUM010000900.1 coordinate 490,585, forward strand.
CTGGCCTGGGGAAAGCCTTTGGGGTCCCCCGGGGGAGCTGGGGGAGGGTCTGGGGAGAGGATCTGGGTGTCTCTGCTGAGTCGCTGCCCCCGCTACCCCCGGGCCGGAAAAAACGGAAGACGACAATGAGTACGAGATTTCAAAAGTTTAACCCAATACCCAGGTAAATAAAGCTTAGTCTGACAAAAAGGTGGCAACTCATACGGCGGTCCTAAAAAATGCCATTATATTACATTGGTTTAATAAGACAAACTGCCATGTAATTGTAGTGTGAACTATCATAATGATACTGAAAGTATTCATAACATTCACATCACATTTTATCATGCAATGACTAGAAATTTCAAAATATTTAGTTTAGTGAAATGCCCCCACAACACAGCAGTTAATAGATTTTAATTCATAATTATACATGTTTTGGTCTATCAAATAAAATCCCGAAAAATACACTGAAGTTTATGAATGTATAAGCAACAGGTTTTGTCCTGAAAGTAAACATATGTCCTTCTATCCAAAACAATGTGGGTAAAAATGCACCATTCTGCTGAGAAGGTTTCTACAGAGACACCAAGGATGCCTTTTCACACTTTCTGCGCAGCCGTCATTTTGAAATTGAAATGTGTTATTCGAACCTTTAAAGAACCAATCAGTTTGTGTTGTTTGGCTGCATAGGTATAAAGAACAGGTCACATGCCCAAGAATGGCTGAACTTTGTAAGGTAACTGAAACTAACATCACTCCTTTCCAAAATCCTTCCAACATCTGCTGTGCTATGGTTAAAAGCATGCATCTAAGTATGGTACTCCAGATGCAACATGGCAGATTAGAGGACCCTGCAGAAGATACTGATGTGAACTGAAAATAGTGCAAGGCTAAACACACCCTATGCCATAAGGCAGCATTCAGCATTCTGTGTGCTTTACGTTTTCCAGCTAGAAAAATTCCAGGTGAGGTTTTCAATTGGAAATAAAGTATTTGACTTGACATCAAAAGCCAAACCACCAGACTGCTACACAGATTCTTGACACAAGCAATTTAACTACTAAACCACTGTTAAGATTATGCACTCTACATCATTCTGTACATGAGTTCGAAGTGCTATTTAGTAAACAATAAAATGAGAATAAATTTATTAGATTTTATTTAAAATAAACATAAATATCATTGATTTTTACTGCACATATTTATACGTGCTGATCCAAATAGGTAAACTGCAGTCACTGTGCAGTGCAGTAGGACGTAAAACAAAGCCAACATCAAGACTTCCTTAAAACTGTTCCCTGGCAAAAAGAAAAACTAAAAATTCAACATTAAGCTGATGAAGCTCTCAAAAGCATCATCATATTTCACAGCATATGTTCAGACATCAAGATTTGGTGAACAGATAAACGTCCCCTCCATTCATTGCATATCCTTTGAGAAAAGAGAACGTCATTTTATCATAAAACACTGCCTCCACCTCCCCTCTCAGCTCACCATCAAATAAACCAGTGTTTAGTTTTTGCCAGGACAAAAACATGCCAGCAAACCGATGATAAGAGGACACACAGCCCAAAAAGCTACATTGTGCTCAACAAAG